>LPNX011020963.1:315536-326483 GCA_001517045.1 Pseudotsuga menziesii | reverse complement strand
ATATGTGTACATATCAAGGATTATGCACGATATCCTATATTGTATGTCGAGGACTGACTTACAGGTTGAAACGGCTAAGTGATAGCTGGATCCTATGAGGTGGAAGGGCCTCGGGGACATGGACTTCGAAAGATAAAATGGTATGCGAGTGATGCATTATTTACTTTCATATGGTTATTATGCTGTTTATTATGATGTATGTTATGACATGGGTGGGGTAGAGTTCCAGGAAACTCAACCACCCAGATCGGTTATACGATGACAGACCGAGTACAAGTGCAACGCTGTTGTTATGTCTAGTAGACATAGTCCCTTGTTCCATTAAGCGGGGTGGAGGCTTTACCCACCGTTTATCCCCGAAACCCAGAGTCATGGGAGGGCTGTGCTACGGCGCGCTCCCCAAGGTGTGTGATGATGACTGGTGGTTTCCTGCTGGGGAAGCTTGGTCGATGTGGTCGACACTTCCGCTTACGGGTTCTAGCTGGAACTGGTCATGACTTTACATTCCAAGGTAGTCCAGCAGAGGACAAGATAGGATGTGGAAGTTAGTAATGATGTAGGTAGATAGATGTAGCGTGAAGTAGGGGTTAAAACAAGATCTAACTGTAGGTGTGTAAAACCCTTGGTTAGTATGTGTCGTAAACCAGTGATGTATGAATTGTCGTAACATGGATTTCAGTAAGCTAATGGATCATACCTTGTAAACTATGCTAAAACATGTGTCGATAAATAATAAGTTCCTTGATTATGATTGATGTATGTGAATTATTACTTTTAGTGTACTTACGTGAGGAATGTAAGCAGTAGATACGCTTACATAACTCGCCTACATATTATGAATTACATGAATTATTGTTGAGTAATAATGTCAATTAGTGTCGCTTAATATTAATTACTGTCGTTTGGTAATTAACTATTGTTGATCAATGTTAATAATGTCGATTAAAGTTAATAATGACGATTAGGGTTAATAATGTTGATTAATGGTTAATTATTGTCCATTAATAATTAATTATGGTTGGATAATAAACAAAGCAATGGTTAACCTAGGTAGTGACTAATGCAATTGATTAGAATGCTTGATTGATTGTTAATGAGTTTAATTAGCCAGGACTAAGGGTTGAAATGTAACTACAAGGTTAAATAAGTTGATAGTAACTTGATCCCTTAAATTAATTATGTGTTAATGATTTTAATTAATTTTAACAAGACTATGCTTATCTTTAGTAATGATTGTTAATTAGCTAATTACAAACTAAGGTGTAATTAAAATGGAAATAGGTATATGAGTCGATTAAATCATAGTGAATTTTATTTAATTAATATGATTACACATTGATAATGTTATGATTTAGATTGATAGGATTATTGTTCATAATTGATAAATTGAATTAGTGAATTTATAATTAAAGGGAATTTACATATTATAAATATTAGAAACCCTTAATTAAATGATTAGGTAAGTGTAATTAATCAATTGACAATTACTGTTAATTAAATTAAATTGGTGAAGCGTGCAAGTTTAAACTATATAATATATATAACATTTATTATTTATTAATTAAATGGTCAAATATTGAAATATGAGTAAGGATATGTTTAAAATTATTATATTAAATAAAAGGATTAAATTTAATTGAATTAGAAGTTACGGTTGAGAAGTGACCCCAACCAACACCTTTTAATATTAATTTAAATATTTAAATGAGTCCAAGTCCAAGTTGAGGGCTTGAGGACTTACATGGTAGATGGAAGGGGGTGGATAAATTTATGATGAAGATAGGGGTAGTAATGGGGAGGAAAGGTCGGCAAACATGGGGATAAGAGGGAGAAAGGAGGGAGGAGAAGGGGATCCTTTTTACCTTAGGATTTTGGAGAAGTTTTGGGGAGAGCAGAGGTTGGGAGAGCAGAGTTGCAAAGAAGGGGTTTTGTTGGAGATTGTTTTTTTTAAGGGGATACAACAGCTCAGGGCTTGTACTCGGTTTGGGCTCAGGGGTCCAAAGGGGTACCTTTGGAGCTGGGTGGTTGGCTAGACCTCGCCAGTTGGCATGGTGGCAAGACTGATTTGGACTGGTTGAGTTTCAGAGCTTTGGGAAGGACTTTTGGCTGCAGGGAAAAGCAAGGAAAAACGGCAAACAAGGACAGCAACAAAGGTGGACCTACTAGCTACCTACAGGTATTTTCCAGCAGGTATGTTATCATTTCTACCTTGGCAAATTCTGTTTAATTAAATTTCAAAATTTTATATGCTGTGATTATCTTTGCTACCTACACAGTCAACAATAAATTGTTAGAAGTAGATAAAACAGATTTATAAATTTTCAAATCTGAAAAGAATGAAAATGCAGATTTTATATCGTTTTTAGGCATGTAAATAAGCAAAAGTTAGAAATGAAAACATGAAATTAAAACAGAATTTTTATTGTTCAATTTTGTAAATGTAAACACTTTATTTTCTTTACAGCCAAAACTAGTAAAGGAGAATAGAAACACAATAAAAGCAGGAACAAAACATAAACAGAACAGAACAGAAATTTTGATGAGAAGTGAATTTTCTGACTGTATATAAAAGTTAAAGGAGACCCAGTTGGGGGCTTTACATATGGTATCAGAGCCATGGTTCCAAATCTGGAACCAGAGGGCTTGCAATGGATATGTGGAATGAAAAAATATATATATACAGTTCCGCCTCCCTGCAATAACTTATTTGATCGGTTTACAGGTCCCCTTGATAGTAAATATAATATGAATATCCCTGGCATTAACAGTAATAGTAGTATTAGTGTTACTACTAAAGCTTCGAATATTCTAGAATCCCTAGTGTAGCGGGGTCTAATCCCACACCTATCGACTGAGCATCCCAATAACGTTATTGGGACTGAAATTATTCAATAAGTACTGAAACAGAGGAACGAATCTGTCATAAACACACTGTATATGGATTTCCCTCGCCAGTGCATAGTCTGTGGACTTTAACATTACAACCTACAAACGAAAAATGATAAAATATCCAGATTTACCGACTTACTGAGCTGTATACTTTTTCAAAGTCGCAGCAATGTGTATATGTATAAAAAGGCATCCGCCTTCCTTGCCGCCAACCTGTGACTCCACTTCGGCCAGGCACTGGCAGTGGCCAATCTTATGTTTTGGTCATTCAATCTCTTTTGCTTCCTCATACCCATCTATCTCCCCAAGGCATTCAAAATTTACCGACAGGAAGGCAAGGTTCCAGACAAACCCTTACCGTTCTTGTGCGCTCAGGCTTCTTCTTTATAAACTTCTTATGGATATGATTTAGAACCCACCTCATCTTTGAACGGAACCTTTTGTTTAATATAGCAGCAGACTTTTCTGTCAGTACCGAAAAATAAATTAAATCTCTGATTCTAAGAGTAAAATTTAACATGAAATCACAGAGAGTCCAAACTTGGCCCAATAAATAGTTAAATTCACTAGCTATAGCCTGGCCGACCACACCACGCGTGTATCTATCGTGGCTCTGTCTGTATCAGCAGGTGTTTAAAAGAAATAGATGGGGTTTTAGGGTTGCTGCACGCATTAGGGTATAGGGTTTTGGGTTGCAGCATACATTACTGTAGTCATGCTAATCAACAAGTTACAGTATTGCTATCAAAACAAAACACTGGCAGACAAAATTCGTTTCTTCACATCAACGCATAATTTGTTGAGTGTTTAAGGAAGAGAAAGGGGTCGGTGAAAGAAGGATTAATTGTAGCATTATTCCGAAATATAATGAAATGCAACAAAAATTCCTATATACATTGAGTTCATCTCTACTAATTAATTGACCTAGCTGCTTTCGATTTGAACTCACAACCCTTGCAAAAGAAAGCTTTAATCGCAATAAACTTTTAATGGAAGCATCTTACCTGATTTTTCCAAACGCAAAAGTTATTCCTATGAATATATGACGAATCTACTGCGCAACGGCAGAATAAGCATGTACAGCAGGATGCAGGTAGGCATGTAAAAACCAGAAGTTTGTAGGAACCAATCCTTTATTATCAAAAAAAAAATTATTTTCAACCCACGAGCAATACGGTTGAAGAAGAGAACATCTGCTCTACACTAGAGTTAAGAACACGGCTTATACTGCACAACATATACAATTGTGTAATAGTGGATACCTATCAGATAAAGTTGGACTAGCAGGCGAGAAAATATCTGTTGTAAATCGCTGCCAGCCGTGCCAGCCGGGCTACGGCCAGGGTAAAACACACACAAAAAAAACACAGCTATTCCCACTTGTTAATCGAAGGGCAGTTCTATGGCTGAGAGAATCCCATTAGCAGGTGGCCTGGTAGCCTGCCGGCCATAGCCGCAACTTCCAGTGGAAATAGAGGGACGTGGTGGACTATGAATATATATAAAGAATAAAAATTAATAAAGAATAAGGAGAAAGAGAGGTTCCACCTGCACAATAGCCGACCTGAACCGAGCTATGAAGGGTAAAGCCGAGCCCAGGAATGAGTGCCGAGTTGTTGAGCTCCTTTACCTAGTTGCAGAGCTCGATATCAGAAAAATGGGAAACTGAGTGTGGGGGGCGGAGCCCCATTTTAACAAGCAGCATCGAGGTTGGGGTGATTTTTAGGAAGTCGGGATGATGACAGGTGGCCCTCATGCAAGATGGCCAAGTGGGGAGGTAAGGTTTAGGGTTAGGGCTCGTAAATATAGAATTAGTTAATTAATGGAAATTTTATTTAAATACTATTATAGGATCAAATATAATATATAGTATAAGTGATGATGTAATGTTAATTTAAAGGGTTAAAATTTAAACTCATTTATTTATGAGAGTAACCTTATTTAAGGTTAATTTAATATGGTTAACTAATTAATCGTTTAAATTAACCTTATTATATCTAAACTTTACAAGTTAATTGTAAGATCATTTAATTGATTACAAGGTCAAGAAATGCAATTAACTTAATTCAAATTTAGGCCAATTATGTAAACATAGTGGGTTTCATGCGAGGACGTGACAAGTGTGACCTCGGTGGTAGGTAAGGTTATTGGTGACTGCCCAAGCTGCGGGGAGAATGCGACGCTGCACACTTGACCGAGACATAGCATCTTACTCATGACTTGTGGCAGTGGTGTCAACGTAGGGAATGTAGTAGTGCCTTCGTCCACATGACCAACATGACGAGCTGATCGCTAGGACACGGATTCTATTTCAAGACAAATGTTGAGTAAACACGATACTGGACTTAAGACTTAGGTTATTCTATTAGTAAATTATTAAATTATTAATTGTTAATGAGAGTGGGGCAATAAACATTAATTGAATATCTTGAAGAGTTGATGGCGACTCGATGAGGGTTGTGTGGAATCCAATACCTACACCTACGTAGAATTACTGCAGTATATCTAGTACCAGGTGGCCTCAAGATGGCCTGATCGAAACGTCCTGAACTATAGCTCTTAGAGTAAACGCTCATAAATTAGTCATGACGCATTTTGAATTAATTGTTGAGTTTGATGGTAAATTAGTCATGATGTCGTCATATGCTAACTATTTTATTATTCCATGTAGCAGGGATAAACATGGTAAGAACGCGAGTAGGTTGGGGGCAAGGTCATGTTACGGTGTTACCTGATCCAAATGTGCCATCACCATCACCAGAGACCATCCTTATACTGCGCTCATTGGAAGCAATAAACGAAACACTCAGGGGACTAGCACAGAGAGGAAGTGCTACCTCGGAGGTAGAAGTGGATGCCACTCCACTAAGGGAGGAAGTTCCTGTGGTAGAAGTGAATACAGTACCAAGAAATACCCACCAGGATATCAAGAGGGAACTTCAGAAGATAAGGCTTCCAGAATTTTCAGGGGGTCGATCAGGGATACAAGCAGAGTCATGGTTGGAAGAGATGACCAAGTGCTTGACCTTGCAGGAGTACACCTCCACGTCCAAGTCCAAACTGGCCATATTTCAACTAAAGGGGGCCACTTTGAACTGGTGGGGAATCCAAGAAAGGTAGCTACACCTTACACCAGACATGGTTCCATGGGAACTGTTGGTGGAAAAATTCAAAGGGAAGTACCTACCCGCATCCTACTAGGAAGAAAAAGCAGGGGCTCTTCATGCCTTGGTACAAAGGCATCTATCGGTGGAGGAGTATGAAGAGAGGTTCATGGAGTTAATGAAGTATGTCCCTTACTTGGAAAATGACGAACGCCAGGTTGAGCGCTTCGTGTATGGGATCAATGCCAAGATCAAGGCTCAGGTACGGATGTGGAAACCGACTTCGGTCGTCGAAGCAGTAGATTGTGCTCGTTACACTGAGGAGATGTTGGGTGCAAATCCCATCAGGTCATTCAACTCTCAGCAGTCAGGGTTTGCGGGGAAGGCCCCTCGAAGCTACCCTCGGAGAGGATATGCGAGGCCACCTCCCTATGGGAACAGGAGCACACCAAGAGTCGCAGTGGTAGACAGATCAGTGGCAACTAGGGCGTTGCCCCAGTTAGCCACAGGAACTCACCAAGGTGTGAGTAATTTCAGAGGATCAATCGGTAGAGGAAGGGGTCCTAGGGGGAGGAGCCCCTCTCAAAGGTCTGAATAGGTTATTTCGCCCACTCCATTACAGGTTGCTTGTTGGGGATGTGGAGGTCCACATTACCAACATGATTGTCCCGAATTACGATCCGGTACAGTGCAGCGAGAAGGAAAAGCCCCAATGGGGAGTGGGGGTAGTAGGCATCAGACCTCGGCTACAGTAAACAACCATCAAGAAGAGCACCAATCCACTATGGTGGAATCATCAGGTACGGTCAATAATGTCAAGCTTAGAATATTTTTTGATCCTGGCGCTACTGATAGTTTCATTTCACCATATGCATTAGACAAATGTGGGTTGGCAGCCTACGAACATGACGATTTCAGCTTAGTCGAAATGGCTTCAGGGGTAAAGCAAGTAGTAGGAACTAGTGTCGATAAGTGTGTGGTGGATCTCGAGGTGTGTGTTACACAAGTCAAAGTGTACGTCACCACTCTCGGAACTTATGATCTCATCATCGGTATGAATTGGCTTAAGGAACATCGAGCTTTCTTGGACTGTTATGGAAAGAAGGTTCTTTGCATTAATGACAACGGAGAGGCCATCAAGATCCAGGGTATCAAAAGGAAGGTGTCCCTACGCTTCATATCAACGATGAACCTAAAGCAATGTATGCGACAGGGATGCCAGTTGTACATTGTTGAAGCAGTAAAAAGTGAGAAGGGACCCTCCTTTGATGACTATCCAGTGTTAGCCGAGTTCAGTGATGTATTTCCAAAGGAATTACCTGGGTTACCTCCTAAGAGGGAACTTGATTTTACCATTGAGGTAAAACCCGGTGCAGAGCCAACATCGAAGACACCTTACATGATGACAGCCCCAGAACTTTGTGAGTTGCAAATGCAGTTGAAGGAATTGCTAGATCTAGGGCTCATCAAACCAAGTATTTCACCGTGGGGTGCGACAGTAATCTTTGTGAAGAAGAAGGATGGCTCATTGCATCTTTGTATAGATTACCGAGATTTGAATAGAGCCACCGTAAAGAATAGGTACCCGATACCTCGAATTGATGACCTCTTTGATCAAATGAAAGGGGCGACAGTCTTCTCAAAGATCGACTTACGATCAGGTTACCACCAGCTACAAATTAAGGAAAGTGATATACCTAAGACTGATTTTTGAACAAGGTTTGGGAACTATGAGTTTGTGGTGGTACCCTTTGGTTTGACCAATGCCCCAACCGTATTCATGAGTCTCATGAATAGCGTGTTCCGAAAATACTTAGATCAGTTCATGCAAGTCTTCCTGGATGACATCTTCATCTACTCCAAGAATGAACAGGAGCACGAGAAACACTTGCAAATAGTGTTGTCATGCTTAAGGGAGCATCAGTTGTATGGTAAGTTGTCCAAATGTTCGTTCTATCAGAAGGAGATCCATTACCTAGGGCATATAATTTTCGGTGAGGGAATTTCTGTTGACCCCGAAAAGGTGAAGGCCATAATGGATTGGCCCGTGCCAAAGAATGCGCATGAAGTAAGGAGCTTCATAGGGTTAGCCGGGTATTATAGAAGGTTTGTTGAGGGTTTCTCAAAAATCGTGAAACCCATAACTACCCTACAACGTAAGGGCACTAGGTACGAATGGACAGATGAATGCGATGCCGCATTCGCCGAGCTGAAAAGACTATTGACAAGTGCACCAATTCTACGAGTTCCAGATATGGAGAAGGAATTCACAGTTTGCACCGATGCTTCCAGGCAGGGTTTGGGTGCAGTATTGATGCAGGAAGGTGGGGTAATAGCTTATGCGTCGAGAAGCTAAAACCACATGAAGAGAATTACCCTACTCATGACCTAGAGTTGGCTGCAATGATGTTAGCTTTGAAGCTTTGGAGAGAATACCTTGTTGGACGAAGCTTTGAGCTCAAGTCTGATCACCAAAGCTTAAGGTATATCTTCACTCAGAGAGACCTAAATGCTAGGCAAAGGTGATGGAGTGAATTCATGAGCGAGTATGATTTTGGGATTTCCTACATCAAAGGGAAGGAGAATGTGGTAGCGGATGCCTTAAGCAGAAAACCAAGACTTTTCTCTCTTATACCTTTGAAGGTGGATTTGAGGGAAACAATTTTAGGGCAGCTACTTGGAGATAGTTGGTACCTAAAGGTCATAGCGGCACTCCAGAATGGGAAACCGGTGGGACCAAAGTTTGAAGGATATGAGTTGGAAGCCGATGGTTTGCTACGGTATCAAGGGAGGATGTACATTCCTGAGGAGGGATATATTAGAGAGACTATCCTTAAGGAGGCCCACAGAGCAGTGTATTGTGCGCACCCGGGTGTAAAGAAGATGTATGCAGACATGAAGCAACTCTTCTTTTGGGCAGGGATGAAAAGCGACGTGGTCAAATTTGTCGCTAGGTGCCTTGATTGTCAGTAGGTAAAAGCTGATCATCACCACCTGGCAGGACTGTTACAGCCGCATGACATTCCTATGTCGAAGTGGGAGGTTATCTCCATGGACTTCGTGGTGGGATTGCCTCTTACCTCCCATAGGCATGATTCCATTATGGTCATTGTTGACAAACTGACCAAAACTGCTCACTTCATTCCAGTTAAGGAGACCTATGATGTCACGGATGTAACACGTGTGTTCATAAATGAAGTTGTTCGTCTCCATGGGTTTCCCAAGAAGATTATATCAGATAGATATTCCAGGTTTACATCCAGGTTTTGGACGAGTTTGCAGTTGGCGTTGGGTACTCAGTTGAACCTAAGCACTGCTTACCATCCAGAGACAGATGGGAAAACAGAAAGAGTGAATCAGGTGATGGAGGACATGCTTATAAAGTATGTCATGGATCAACAAACTCATTGGGAAAAGCACTTACCTTTGGTGGAGTTTGCTTACAACAACAGTTACCATAGCTCAATTGGGATGCTTCCATATGAAGCTTTATATGGAAGGCCATGCAGGACACCATTGAGTTGGGAAAGGTTAGAGGATCGGGTAATTATAGGACCTGAGTTGATTCAGGAGATGGAAGAACAGGTTGTTCAAATTAGACAGCGGTTAAAGGAAGCACAGGATAGGCAGAAGAGTTATGCCGATGTGCATAGGGTTGACCGAAGCTATAAGGTTGGTGATGCAGTGTTCGTCAGCATTAGGCCTAGCAAAAGTACCATCAGGTTTGGGAAGGGGACAAAGTTGCCACCACGATTTATAGGACCCTTTGAAATTTTAGAAAAGGTTGGACCTGTCGCGTATCGTCTTGCGCTGCCACCCCATTTGCACAAAACTCATAATGTTTTTCATGTATCTGTTTTACGACATTATGTAGCTGATGAGTCACATAAAATAAATTGGAAGGAACTACAGGTTTCGGACGAGGGAACCATCAGGGTCGAACCATTACTTATATTGGACCGCAGGGTTAAATAGTTGAGGCATCGTTTGGTGGACCAAGTTAAGGTCCAGTGGGACCGATATAGCCCGGGGTCTGCTACTTGGGAGGACGCAGAGACTATGCGTCGTGATGATCCCACATTATTTTGATCATAACTTCAGCACGAAGTTTCCTGAAGGGTGGGTGTATGTAACACCCCGTTTTGACATTTCTACCTGAAGTACTATTATATGTTGTATTTGTTTGATTGTGAGACCTCGTCGGTTTGACGACACTGTGGACATATGGTTCTATTATTTTGCCGATATATATGTGTGTGTGTGTGATGATAGTATTATGGTCGGTAGTCATGTTTATATATGTATCATGTGTTAATTATGTCAAATATATGGAAATTACTGAATGATGGGTACGTGGATACCGTTACAGATATATGTTGAAATAATGAATGTTATTCCAGGTGCATGGCGAATGAATGAGTTTATTGTTGTCATGTTATGATGAGATATATGTGTACATATCGAGGATTATGCATGATATCCTATATTGTATGTCGAGGACTGACTTATAGGTTGAAACGGCTAAGTGATAGCTGGATCCTATGAGGTGGAAGGGCCTCGGGGACATGGACTTCGAAATATAAAATGGTATGCGAGTGATGCATTATTTACTTTCGTATGGTTATTATGTTGTTTATTATGATGTATGTTATGACATGGGTGGGGTAGAGTTCCAGGAAACTCAACCGCCCATATCGGTTATACGATGATAGACCGAGTACAAGTGCAACGCTGTTGTTATGTCGAGTAGACATAGTCCCTTGTTCCATTAAGGGGGGTGGAGGCTTTACCCACCGTTTATCCCCGAAACCCAGAGTCATGAGAGGGATGTGCTACGGTACGATCCCCAAGGTGTGTGATGATGACTGGTGGTTTCCTGCTGGGGAATCTTGGTCGATGTGGTCGACACTTCCGCTTACGGGTTCTAGCTGGAACCGATCATGACTTTACATTC
>LPNX011020963.1:255020-315326 GCA_001517045.1 Pseudotsuga menziesii | reverse complement strand
TGTTAATGAGTTTAATTAGCCAGGACTAAGGGTTGAAATGTAACTACAAGGTTAAATAAGTTGATAGTAACTTGATCCCTTAAATTAATTATGTGTTAATAATTTTAATTAATTTTAACAAGACTATGCTTATCTTTAGTAATGATTGTTAATTAGCTAATTACAAACTAAGGTGCAATTAAAATGGAAATAGGTATATGAGTCGATTAAATCATAGTGAATTTTATTTAATTAATATGATTACACATTGATAATGTTATGATTTACATTGATAGGATTATTGTTCATAATTGATAAATTGAATTAGTGAATTTATAATTAAAGGGAATTTACATATTATAAATATTAGAAACCCTTAATTAAATGATTAGGTAAGTGTAATTAATCAATTGACAATTACTGTTAATTAAATTAAATTGGTGAAGCGTGAAAGTTTAAACTATATAATATATATAACATTTATTATTTATTAATTAAATGGTCAAATATTGAAATATGAGTAGGGATATGTTTAAAATTATTATATTAAATAAAAGTATTAAATTTAATTGAATTAGAAGTTACGGTTGAGAAGTGACCCCAACCAACACCTTTTAATATTAATTTAAATATTTAAATGAGTCCAAGTCCAAGTTGAGGGCTCGAGGACTTACATGGTAGGTGGAAGGGGGTAGATAAATTTATGATGAAGATAGGGGTAGTAATGGGGAGGAAAGGTCAGCAAACATGGGGATAAGAGGGAGAAAGGAGGGAGGAGAAGGGGATCCTTTTTACCTTAGGATTTTGGAGAAGTTTTGGGGAGAGCAGAGTTGCAAAGAAGGGGTTTTGTTGGAGATTGTTTTTTTTTAGGGGATACAACAGCTCAAGGCTTGCACTTGGTTTGGGCTCGGGGGTCCAAAGGGGTACCTTTGGAGCTGGGTGGTCGGCGAGACCTCGCCAGTTGGCAGGGTGGCAAGACTGGTTTGGACTGGTTGAGTTTTAGAGCTTTGGGAAGGACTTTTGGCTGCAGGGAAAAGCAAGGAAAAACGACAAACAAGGACAGCAACAAAGGTGGACCTACTAGCTACCTACAGGTATTTTCCAGCAGGTATGTTATCGTTTCTACCTTGGAAAATTTTGTTTAATTAAATTTCAAAAGTTTATATGCTGTGATTATCTTTGCTACCTACACAGTCAACAATAAATTGTTAGAAGTAGATAAAACAGATTTATAAATTTTCAAATCTGAAAAGATGAAAATGCAGATTTTATATCGTTTTCAGGCATGTAAATAAGCAAAAGTTAGAAATGAAAACATGAAATTAAAACAGAATTTTTATTGTTCAATTTTGTAAATGTAAACACTTTATTTTCTTTATAGCCAAAACTAGTAAAGGAGAATAGAAACACAATAAAAGCAGGAACAAAACATAAACAGAACAGAACAGAAATTTCGACGAGAAGTGAATTTTCTGACTGTATATAAAAGTTAAAGGAGACCCAGTTGGGGGCTTTACAATCTGATCTCAGGAAGGAATTTGGGATATAGCAGTTATTTATCTACGTTTGGAAAAACATGGTGAAAGATCATTAAAGGAGAAATAGTAATATTAAAAGGATATAGGATAGGTACATTGTATTTATGTCCTCATAATATTGATTATTCTATCTCTGTAGCCTCCAAAAAATAGGTGCAGAGTTATGGCATCATAGGAATGACCACATGAGTGAGAAGTGGATGCAGATTCTTCACTCAAGGAAATTGCTTCCATATATGAAGGAAGTGAGTTTGGAATTCTATGAGAACTATGTTTATGGAAAACAAAAGAGAGTTAGATTTATAAGGGTTGGGAAATAGAAGAAGATTGAAAAGTAAGAGCTTGTGCATACATATGTATGGGGACTAGCTCAAGTACAATCGGTTAGTTTTTCTAGTATTATTCAAATTGATTAGGATCTTTATCTAAAAAAATAACAAACACAACACAATATACAAGATGCACAAGATAAATAAGATACATAATAAACAAATGTTTTCCTCAAGGAAACCATAAAGGAGAAAACCCCACAAACTTCCTCAGAATAGTTATGTCATTAAGTTAATATCACAATATGTAAAAACCGAAGTATAAGAAGTATTATACACCTCTCTCTCTTTCTCTCTCTCCCTCTTTATCTTCTCTCTCTTTGCATGTGAACTTAAGTGAGTGAGTGTGTGTCTAAAATGAGGGATGATGCATCCCTATTTATACACATCAAGTGCCTGACCTTCTAACTTGACTGGACTGACCTATTACCCTAGTAAGGCTAACTTCACCTAGGGAGACTCAAAAAATACATTTCATTATATTGAACAGGGGAATAGTGCCCCAACTTAAAATGGAGGTTGAACCTAAAGTAAGATATACAATAATGACATCCCAAAACACTACAACATAACCCTATGATTAGCATCTATTTTAGCTCCCTTTTTAGCGTCCACTGTCGCTTTTAGTGAATTTTTCATCATTTTGTGGATAAATTGGGTGCTTTTCCATAGGATGGTGCTTTTAATGGCATTATATGTTAGAAAACAGGACCGTAGAGAAATAATAGATATACAGTTAAATCATTAAATAGGATGCAAAACACATTAAACACATTACAGAGAAACACAGATATAACATAGTTCACCCAAATGATGGGATATGTCCACACAGAAATTGCTAGCCCTTTTATTACTGTCAAGAAATATGAAGGGATACAACCTGCAACAACACCGATGCACTTCCTCTTCACACTCTCACAATCTCTCTCACACAATCACATAGATTGTTTACAATACAATACAATACAATACCCTACACATCCGTATTACAATGATTTTCTTTTATAGGGGAAATACCATGGGAAAATACTACATTTAACCCAATACCATGGGTTCACAAAACTGTTAGACTTAGTCCCACAGGGGGACTAACTCCCCCCATACCCCCCGGATGGGACAAGTGTATAGTAAACCTGGGGTACAAGCACGACTTCTCAATAATATCTCTGGAGATCAGGCTCCACAACCAACATTATTTGCGTCTTTTTTTTAAAGTAGGTGCTATTTTGGACATTAATTAGTGTCCCAATTTACGTCCCAATTAGAGTTGCAATTATCATACCAATTAGCGTCCCAATTAGCTTCCATAATAGCATTCTAGGTAAATCCCATAATAGCCTCCAAAATAACGTCCATAATAGCACCAAGCATAGCGCTATGTATAGAGCCAGGTATTGCGACAAGAATTTCATAAGGAATTGCACCAGGAAAAATTCCTAACATAGAACCAAGTATATAGCCAGGAATTGCACCATAAATTACACCAAGAAAAATGTTTAACATGGCGCCAAGTGATTCAAGAATTGTGCCTAGAAAACATCTAACATAGTGCCATACATTTCACAAGGAACTGCACCTGGTTTAGAGCTAGAAATTGCGCTAAACAATAATCTGACATAACGTCAGATATAGTACCAGGATTAACACCAAAATTGTGGTAGGAAAATTTCTAGGAATTGTGCTAGGAATTGCACCAGGAATAACACTAGGTATAGAGCCAAGTATAGATCGATACATAGAATCGATAATTGTGAAAGCAATTTTGAAAGGTATTGCACTAGGAATTTCCCCAGGAAATGGGTCAAGCATAACACTAGGTGTAGATCTAGGCATAGTGCCAATAATTGTGCTAGGAAGTACAATAGTAATTGCACTAGAAAATTGCTAATAGAACTCCAATGTTGCACTAGGGATAGTGCCAAGCATGTTGAAATAAATAGCACTTAAGTGACCATTTTGGAAACTAATAGACCCTAATTAATCCTAAATAACCCTAATGCAAATCTGTGATCCCTAATGATATTAGAGTGTTCCTAATGACATGTTGACGATGATGAAGATGCATATCGATAATGATAAATATGGAAATGATGATTTCTACAATATTTAATAGGATGTTGATGAAAACGATGATGTCAATGTTAATAATAATGATGCATGTGATTATAACACTATTTGATATTGATTGGTCCTACGGGCTACATAATTCACCCTAATAACATCAAATTCATCATAAAGCCCCTAGACGACCCTAATGGCATATGATTATCACTAACAACATTTGAGTGACCCTAATGGAACTTGACTCACCATAAAAGCATGAGATGATCATGTTGATGATGCATGATGAAAAGGATATTGAAGATGGTGATTATGATGATAACAATGAGGTTGAGATGAATGAATATTATCATGATGATATATGATGATGCAAATGATGATGATGATGACATTGATGTATTCATGTATGTTGTTGATGCTGATGGTTATGATGGTGACAATATCAATATCAATTATCATGATTCATGTGATAGTACTTATGGATCTTGATTTATCGTAGTGGCACCTAAATGAGTGCAATCATGGCACTTTTGGATATTGATTGATCCTAATGAGGGGTGATCCATATGTTTATATAATTTGGTAGAAAATGACAATATGGGTTGTTCCCAAAATGTATGATTTTTTTTTAATTCTCTGAGAATATAATGTAGCTAACAAATATGTTTATATGTACACTTTTTCATTCAAAATCATATCAGGACTGTTAAGGGACAACATTCAATCTAGTGTAGTTGGGAAATATTTGGTCTTGGTTGGGACAAAAATACCATAATCATGAATGATGCATAGGGTCCCTATAAGGAATAAACACATGTCACGAGAGAGAACATGCAAGTTGAGAATACAAAGACATAATCCAATGGTAGAATAAATCAATTGACTCCCCCAAACATAAAAGATCCCATTTAGAGGAAGATTTGTTGATGTTTTGAGAAATAATGAAGATATTTGAACTATAAAACTTTTATAAATTAAATAATGAACACGTGAATCACCAAATCATTCAAACACACAAAAATTCATCCATAACACGAGATGTACCATGGGAAAATCCTCAAAACAGAGAGGATGAAAATCCCCAACAATTCTTCAGAGTATAATAGATAAATTGCAAAGAATGAGTTTTACAATAGTAGATTGCCCAATAAGAGAGAAAACAGAGCAATAGAGAATAAGATCATATGTATCAAGTGTAATGAACTTTCCATTGTTGGTTTATCCCATAATACTTAGAGGGCGGGTGAATAAGTATTGTCTTTTTCTTTTAAAATAAAAATTAAAAAATGAATCAAATAGGTTACGACACAAATTTTATCATGGAAAATTGAAAAATAAAACCACCAATTCAAACTCATTAATAAGATGAATCTACAAAATTGATTTATCTACTACAACATAAATGATGTAACAACACCCTAGGAATCTGTCTTCTACAACGGACAAGGATGCTCCAAAACCCTTGGTTTCTTAAATCTACAACAAACAAGGATGTTCCAACACCCTAGGTTTTTTCCTGATACAACACCCTTTGCAGACTAATAGCCTGCCCTAGCGCCACCTTGCCACCCGGGACTGATTTTTATCATCACGTTGTTCACCTCTTGGACTTTGTCCTTCACAATCATAGAGACAAGTTATTTCCTTCAATTGTTCTGTTAATAAATACCTCCACACTTCCTGCAAATGCATCTCTTCACCATTGCACCATTTCATTCTTTGATCATGCCTCTTCAAAACAACTAAGCTAATTCCCTCTTAATCAATTTGTTGTTTAATCTTCCAATCATGTCCTTTTGTGTTCTCTATCTCTGCAACCATCCTGAGCCATTGATCTTATATCAGGATTCTTCCTGACCATAGATATAATATAGGATGCAGTATGCGTATTTCCGAACTATGACATTTCTCAAAATGTCTTTCCACACTTAGATTTCCACCTCAACAGTTCCACAGCGTTGATCTCCTTCAATATTTTTGTGACTGTCGATCTGAGGTGGAAATCAGATATGTGACATTTCCAAAAATCATTTCCCAATTTTCTCTTTCTGAACCAATATTTCCGCACTGTTGATCTTTTATGGATGTATCCTGACCTTTGATCTTCCAGTTTCGGGATGCGGAATGCGGGTTCTCAAAAACTCAAATGTTGCTTTCACAATTCTCTGCCTTCCATTTTCTGTACTAATCTTTCTACACCGTCGATCTTTCATGGATGTCTCCTGACCATCAATCTTCCGGATTGTAGGATGCAGAATGCGGGTTCAAAAACTCAAATGTTGCTTTCGCAATTCTTCGCCTTCTATTTTTCGCACTAATCTTTCTGCACAGTCGATCTTTCACAGATTTCTTTCTAACCGTTGATCTTCCAGTTCGCGGGATGCAGAATGCAAAACTATGACATTTCCCATAGTCTTTTCATGATTCTCTGCCTTCCACTTTTCTCCTTTCTCTTTCCGCCTTCCAGACTTCAGGTTGCAGAAACTCATATTATTCTAGATGTTGATTTCTCATCTTCCTCTTTGTACCTTTTCTTATGAACCGTTGATTTCTTTGCGAGTTCACCTATGTCTGTCTCGATTTACGTGCCCACCTCAAATTTTGTGCCCACCTCAATTTCCATTCCCACCTCGATTTCCATGCCACCAGCGAAATGTACGGACTGTACGGATTTTTGAGCTTGAATTTTTTTCACTTCTCCTCAAAAATCGTGCCTAGAAAATTTTCCTTGAAAAATGTGCCACTGCTGTACCGTAGGGACTGTACAGAACAGTACAACTCAGTTGAAAGTAAATTCCTTGAAAACTTCCTAGCTCCTTGGAATTCGTGCCCTCTTGAGAAAAAAATTTCTCCTTGGGATTCGTGCCCACTTGAGAAAAATTGCAGCTCCCTTTCTCTCTGCAAATAACTCAGCCAAATGATCACTCTTGGAAATGATTTCCTTCAACTTGTCTTGCACACTGCCCTAGGATTTCTCTTATAACTTGAGAGTGATTTTTCTCCTTCCCAATCCCTAAATCCAAAGGCCAAGATTAAATCTTGCCTTTTCAGGATCAAGGGTTGAGAAACTTTCCCCGCAAAAGTGGTTACATTTAATTTTTAAGAAAGTCACATTTACTTTATGAACTAAGTGCACTTTATCATAAAGTCACTTTATAATATTAAAACAAGGGAATACTTTATAAAAAGTCCCATATACATAAGAGTCACTTTATACTTTATAAAACAACATTACAAAGTAAAGTAGCCTAGCTAGAGCATGGTCACTTCTGCATACAAGACAAAAACATGTGGAGTGCCTCTAGAGCTAAAATTCTAACACTCCCTCTTAGTGAGGGAGGTACTCACTGCCATCATCAACAGGTCCCGTCCTAAAATCCATTACACTATTTGTTGTAGGAGCTCCCTCTGAACCTGGAACCAATGCTACAACCTGAACTGAACTCAGATCCGAAGACAACCTTCTAGAAGCCACCCTAAACCCTGAGCTCCTAGGAGAATCAAATCCCCACTCTTGAGCATTGGTTCACTCATGCTAGCTGAGCCTCCTGCCAGTACTCAGAAGAGACTCCCTCTCTTCCATTGAAACTCGAGACTGTACCCTTGGCGCCACTACAGTCTCAGGAGCCTCCTACTCCTCATCTGAATCATCAACCGTGGATTGTGCACTAAACTTGTACAACTCACCGAACCGATCACTAATCAACTATGGATCAATCAATCCTGCTCTCTCCAAGAATATATAAACATGTCCCAGATCATCTCTATTTGGAAAAATGTACACATGTCCCCTCCGGAACAATGTCAAATATCCTGCATCTTCCAGGGCTGAGATCGAGAGAAAGTTTACCCTCATCCTAGGAAGAAAGAGGACCCCATCCTGATCAAGTTATCCTCCATGACTAAGTTGGAATCTGACTTTTCCAACTCCTCGCACAACACATGCAAGTCACATCGAGATAAGGTTTTTCCAACACACAAGTTGTTAAAAAACACAGCAATAACCCTTTCCCAACAACTCAACATTACTGTTGTCCCCACAATCAGATGTAAACTCAGAGCCTCAAATCTGATACCATGTAGAAATATTGACAAAAAATCATACTTTTGTCAAACACTTAGTTAAACCCAGATTTCAGACCTTACTGTCATTAAGTAAAAAATATTTCACATGCATAAAACCCAACAACCTTGAAGATGAAACACTGAAAAAACTAAGTCTATGGCAGCGCAAATACACATAAAAAACAACATACTGATAATCTCATAAAACAATATATTTTTGGTCAATGTGACCCTGGAAAAACCCTACCCCAGGGAAAACCAGTCCAAGAGAATTTTACTACAGCATTTATCACGGAGAGAAATAATTTAGAGCAACATTTATTTCAGCATTAATGATTATACCATATTTCTCGAATTCCATGCGCACCTCGATTTCTGTGCCACCAGCAAAATGTACGGATTATAGCAGATTTCTCGATTTCTGTGCCCACCTCGATTTCCTTGCCACTAGCAAAATGTACGGACTATACATAATGGTATGGACTATATGGACTAGTACAAACTGTATGGATTTATGAGCTTGAAAAGAAAAAAAATTCGCTTCTCCTCAAAAATCATGCTCAGAAATTTTTCCTTGAAAAATGTGCCACCGCTTTACTATACGAAACAGTACAACTCAGCTGAAAGTAAATGCCTTGAAAACTTCCCAGCTCCTTGGGATTCATGCCCTCTTGAGAAAAAAAATTCTCCTTGGGATTTGTGCCCACTTGAGAAACATTGCAGCTCCCTCTCTCTTTGCAAATAACTCAACCAAATGCTCACTCTTGGAAATGCTTTCCTTCAACTTGTCTTGCACACTACCCTAGGCTCTCTCTTATAACTTGAGAGTGACTTTTCACCTTCCCAATCCCTAAATCCAAAGGCCAATATTAAATCTTGCCTTTTCAAGATCAAGGGTTGAGAAACTTCCCCCCCAAAAGTGGTTACATTTAATTTTTAATAAAGTCACATTTACTAAATTTATGAACTAAGTGCACTTTATCATAAAGTCACTTTATAAAATTAAAACAAGGGAATACTTTATAAAACGTCCCATTTACATAAGAGTCATTTTATACTTTATAAAACAACATTACAAAGTAAAGTAGCCTAGCTAGATCATGGTCACTTCTGCATACATGACAAAAACATGCGGAGTGCCTCCAGAGCTAAAACTCTAACAGATTCCACATCCTCACTTTTCTTTGTGTGGAAATCATTCACCATCGTAGATCTTCCCAAAACTCAATTTTGCATTTCTCTCGACCGATCTGGATCGTCCACATTGTCAGTCATTTATCAATCAAATTTGTCTCCCATCTCAATAGTTAAGTCACCTGCTAGTTGAATCTACGAAATCCATGAGGACCATCAGATCTAGACATGGTCGTATCAACGGTGGACTCCAAATAAATTAAACTGTATTTGATGGATATTTTCTGCTCATTATCCCTTGTTTACCTCCTGTCACTTTACCCAGCGAAATGTATTTACCATCGTCGGATCAAGATCCCCATCAATCAACGGTGGACTTCAAATAAGATGAAGCGAATTTAATAGAAATTTTGTGCACATCAAAAATTTATTTTTCCAAACTAGTTCTCCAAGCGAAATTGCTGACAACCATTGATCTGCTTCTATGATCAGACTCGTCTGTTGATATCGATCTCCTTCTTGGCGATTAGTTTCTGATTTTGCAGTCCATCCCCCTTATTATCCTCACTATTAAATCAGTGAAACCCATATTATCCTTAGATCTCTGGAACCTTCAGATCTCCACCATACGATCTTCAATAATGAGGATGAATTAACTTAGGTAATGTTGGGTTATCTCAGGTGTAACTTAAACCTACAAAATCAAATTTCAACCATGGATTTGATCCTACCATGATCTAAACCAACAAATACTACATATTATTAAGTCTCATTTATTATCAATCCTTATAGTGATCGATCGTTGATAAATCCACAACAAGGATATTCTGAAATATATTCCATTCATGTTTCTTCTTCAGAGATTTGATCAATCGATCTCTATTTCTTCTCATCAACAATGTCTTTGTTTCTTCTCATCAACCCTGTTACTAATTTTCCTTTGTCATTGTTGAACTTATCATGCTACCATATCTACTGGTTATTCCTTTTTCATTCATGAACACCTTTGACATCAATGACAACTTATATTATCAACAATCTCCCCCTTTGGCATTGATGGAAATATCTAAACCTTCCCCCCTTTGACAACAATGACAAAGGACAACCTATTATGCCATTGAAAATTTCATGTCTTTCTTCTTCTTGACAATTCACCCTGTCATCATATCTCCCCCCTGAGATTGTGCTTTATCCTCTACAACTTTTGAAAGTGAATCACTCTCGTCTTCTATCTAAGATGCTCAAAGTATTCCTTAGGTAGTGACTTCATGAAAATATCAGCAACCTGTTCTTTTGTATCAACATACTCTAGTTTGAAAACCTTTCAGGATACTTGTTCTCTTAGGAAGTGATATTTTATTAGTATGTGTTTTGTCTTGGAGTGCATGACAGGGTTTTTTGACATATTTATGGCATTGGTATTATCACAATTTTTTATTATTGGGTGCTCATATTTCACAAGTATGTCTTCTAGTGTCTACTTCAACCAACTGACCTAGGTGCAACATGATGCAGTAGCAATATATTTGACCTATGCTATGGAGAGTGAAATGGAAGTTTTTTTTTTACTTAACCATGAAACCAAACAATTTTCCTAAGAAGAATGCTGCTCCACTGGTACTTTTTCGATCATCAACACTTCCTTCCCAATTAGCATCAATAAATTATTTTAAAATAAAGTCTCAACTCTTTGGGTACCATAACCCATAATCCATAGTACCTTTAAAATATTTAAAAATTCTTTTTACTGCACTTACATGTGTTTGTTTAGGGCTTGACTGGAACCTAGCAAGCAAACCTATAACTTGCATTACATCTGGCCTTGTAGCTGACACATACAACAAGATGCCTATCTTGGACCTGTACATGGTATGATCCACTTCCATAGATTCATCATCCTTGCTTAATTTGCACCCTGTGATCATAGGAGTACTAACACGTTTGGAGTCTTCCATCTTCAATATTTTAAGTATGTCTTTGATGTAATTAGTTTGATAGATAAAGATTCCTTTGTCTATTTGGTAAAATTGCAACCCCAAGAAGAATGTTAGTTCACCCACCATTGACATTTCGAATTCCTTCTTCATTTCAGAAGCAAAATTTACACTTGGTGTTTGTAAATTTCTTCCAAATATGATGTCATCTACATAAACAACAACAATGGACATATTTTCATCTTCGATTTTTAAGTATATATTACTTTCAGTGACCCCTCTCTTAAATCCTTGCTATTTTAAATAGTTGTCTAGCCTTGAAAACCAAGCCCTTGGAGTGCCTTTTTTAGTTTATAAACATAGTCTCTGTTTTCTGATAATAAGAAACCTTCAGGTTGTTCAATATAAACCTCTTCTTCTATTTTTCCATTCAAAGACACAGACTTAACATCCATTTGATACACTTTAAATTTTTTATGGCATGAGAGTGCTAGAAACTTTCTGATGTTTTTAAGTCTTTCCACAGGATCATAAGTTTCTTTAAAATCAATCCCTTCTACCTAAGCATACCCTTTACATACTAATATTTCCTTGTTCCTTATCACTTGACCATCTTGATTGAATTTTTTCTTGAAAACACATTTAGTCCCTATAACATTCTTATCTTCAGGTCTTGGGACAAGTTTGCAGGTCTCGGTTTTCTCAATCTGATCTAATTTTTCATTCATGGCTTTGATCCATTCATTATTCTTGCTTGCTTCTGTAAAATTATTAGGTTCCACTATTGAGAGTAGGGCTTGTTCCTTAAATGTTAGTTGTGTCCTTGTAATGACTCTAGGATTTTTATCACCTATGATATGTGTTTCTAGATGATTATTTTGTATCCTTCTAGATGGAGTTTTTGTATCAGGTCTTGGGTATTTTTCTTCACTTTCCTATGTATATTCCTTTTCTATTCCTTATTCTTCACCATGAGTACTTTCATCCTCTTGCAACTCTTCCTTTGCTTCATTATTTGTATTTTCAACACTGTCATTACTTCTTTTTCTTCTTGTTTTTATATCATCTACTCTTACATCTGCATTTTCTACAATCTTGTATAACCGTTTATTGTAACATATATATGCCATCTTGTTGTATGAATATCCTATAAATATTCCTTCATCATTATTAGAGTAAAAATTGCCAAGGTCATCCTTGTTCCTTTTAATGCAACAATTACTGCCAAATACTTTGAAATATTTGATAGAGGTTGGTCTCCCATACCATAGTTCATAAGGGGTCTTGTCCTTATTCACTCTGAGTTGTCCTCTATTAAGTATCTAGACAACTCTGTATACTACTTCTTTCCAATATGAATCTAAAAGCTTTGCTTCATTTAGCATTGTTTTGGCATCTTCTTGGACTGTCCTATTTTTCCTTTCAACAATATCGTTCTGCTAAGGAGTCATTGAACTATTTTGCAGCTAAAAATTGTCTCTTAATTCCATGTGTCTCACAAAACTCATTGAACTCATTTGAAGTAAACTCTCCCCCATTGTCGGATCTAAGACATTTGATTTTCACATGTGTCTCATTTTCAACCATTGCTTTGAATATTTTGAACTTCTCAAAGGCTTCTGATTTTTCTTTAAGCAATGTCACCCAAGTCATCCTTGTGTAATCATCAATGAGAAACATGAAATAATATCCCCCCTACAGGATTTTAGTTCTTATTGATCCGCAGAGATTTGTGTGCACTATTTCCATAGGATGTGGGGCCATATGTTCTTTTGTTTTAAAACTGGATCTAGTTTTCTTCCCATTTTGACAATGTTTACAAACTGAGTTAAGAGGTTTTACAATTTTAGGTAAGTCTCTTACAACTTCCCTCTTACTTATTTTGACAAGATTGTCAAAATTTAAATGTCCCAACCTACTGTTCCATAACCAACTTTCATCAACCATACTTAAGAAACATTGATTTTCATTTTCTAGGATGTACACATTGTTTGAATTTCTTATAGCCATGCCAACAACTCTTCATGAGTCCTTTTTCCTGAATTCACATTTCTCTGAGTTAAAAATACAGATGTGCCCTTGATCACACGTTTTACTTACACTGAGGAGATTAGGCTTGATATTTTCTACTAGTAATACATTTTCTGCTTTGATCTTGTTATTAACAACATGTATTCCTTTTCAAATTATATTGGAAGAAAATTTTTCTCCAAAAGTGACTTTACCACTATTATCTTTTAGTGTTATGAATTTGTTTGGGTCACCGGTCATATGTTTTGAACACCCACTATCCAAGTGCCATAGGTTTTGATTTTCTGTTGCACATGTAGCAATCATGGAATTTTCCTTTTCTTCCTTTTCCCTCCAATACTTCTTTTGTTTTGTGTCTTGAGACTTAATTGAAACAATCTTCTTTGTAGGAGTCATCAGTTTACAATTTCTTGCCATATGTCCATGGTTATTATATTTGTAACATTCTATGTCATATTTTTGAAGAAGTGTAAAAAGGTTATGATTTCCTTTTGGTTTACTATTTGATAAATTCTTCTTGTATTCAAGAACCTTCCCATTAGCTCTTCAATTTAAGGATTTATGACCAAAGTTATTATAGGAGTAACAGTGACCTAAAAATATTTGCAGATATCTATTTGGTCCCTTATGCACCATATTATTTATGTTCTTATCTTGAGAGTGTGGGGCAGTTCTCTTGCTCTCTTTCTTTTTTACTAGACTCTATAGTCCTTCAACATAACTTTTCTTGTTTCTTTGTTGATTAGTGAAAGAGAAACATTCTGGTTTCTTTTCTTTGTTAAAACCCAAACGAGATCTATCACTTGATTCTCTTTGGCTCTTCAGGATGTCATTTAGAATCCTTGAGCTATTTTCAAACTTCGATTTGATATATCCTTACTCAAGATTTTTCTTGAATTGTATGATATCTTCTTCAAGTTTCTCAGATTCTTGTATTCTTCTTTTGAGTTGCAGGTTTATATCCTTCTCAATCCTTTTGGAATCTAGAAGTTGATTTTCCAAGTCACTAATGATATGACTTGATTGTTTGTTTGTTTTCCAGCATTTCTCAATTTCTTCAAGAGTGCTAACACGTTCAGCTCTTAAGTCTACTTCTCCTTCTTCATCTAAGTCGCCATTTGAGGCTTGAGTATCTAGACCGGTGAATAGAATCTCATTTTCCTCATCTTCACTTGTATCTACATCTTCACTATCTTCCATGGTGTATACATTATTCTTTTTCTCAGATGACTTCATCTTGTTTCCTCCTTTACCCTTTTGAAATTTTGAGTTTTATCTCTCATCCCTATCATCTTGTTTACGGTAAGTACATTTTGAAAAAAAATGTCCAATTCTTCCATAGTTGACAATTTTTAGGGGCAAATTTCCTTTATATTTTCCAGTACCCTTCTCAATTGTTTTAATAAAAAGAGCTTCCTCATCATCTAGGTTCTCTTTTTTTTTACATTTTTGGATGGGGCTTTAAATGCTTCTTATTTTCTTGAAGATTCATTTAATCATGTTCTCATATGATATGTAGTGAGGATCACATGAATTTCATCTACTGTCACCTGGCCAAGATCATCTCGTTCTTCCGGGGTGGATACTTTTGAGTCATATCTCATTGGAAACGTTCTTAGTACCTTGCTCACAACTTATTTCTCTCTTAATTTTCCTCCAAGACCTCTAATGGAATTGACAACCTCATCTATTCTTAGATGTTATTCCCCAATATTTTCTTCTTCTTTCATTTTAAGGCTCTCAAACTGCCATGTCTAAAGCTTGGATTCTTTGAATTTAGATGCTCCTTCATAGATAATTTTTAACTTATCCCAGGATTCTTTAGCAATCGTGCATTGGATAAATTTTTTAAATACAGAAATTTTCAACCCACTCAGGATTGCATTTAGGGCTTTGTAATTACCTTCATATTGGCCTAGTTTCATATTGTATGTAGGTGCTTGGTCATCTATTTTATATTGCTTTACATTTGCATCCCAAACCTTCCATCCAAGGAACATCAGATGGCACTTCATTCTCACACTCCAGTAAGCATAATTTTCTCCCGTGAACAATGGAGGTTTGTTGGTGGCTAAATCTTTTTGTTGATCCATAGTGGTTTTAAGATAGGATATACCTTCCAGTGGTTAAACTGTGATGGAGGAACCTGCTCTGATACCAATTATTGGTTTATCCCACAATAATAAGAGGGGGGATGAATCAGTATTGTATTTTTATTTTAAAATAAAAACAAAAAATGAATCAAACAGGTTAAGACACAAATTTTATCGTGGAAAATTAAAAAAGAAACCCACCAATTCAAGCTCATTAATAAGATGAATCTACAAATTTTCTTTATCTGCTACCATATAAAGGATGCAACAACACCCTGGGTTTCTATCTCCTACAATAGACAAGGATGCTCCAACACCCTTTGTTTCTTCCTGCTACAAAAGACAAGGATGCTCCAACACCCTGAGTTTCTTCCTGATACAATAGACAAGGATGCTACAACAATATTTGCAGACTTATAGCCTGCCCTAGCGCCACCATTTCACACTGGACTTATTTTTATCGGCCTGTTGTTCACTTCTTGGACTCTGTCATTCACAATCACAGAGACAAGTTCTTTCCTTCAATTGTTCTATTAATAAATACCTTCATGCTTCCTACAGACACATCTCTTCACCATTGTGGCATTTCAATCTCTAATTGTGCCTCTTCAAAACAACTAAGATAATTCCCTGTTAAACATTTTTTTGTTTAATATTCCAATCGTGACCTTCCGCATTCTCCATCTTCAGAACCATCCCGAATCGTTAATCTTATATCGGGCTTCTCCCTAACCGCAGATCTAAGATAGGATGCGGTATGCATATTTTCGAACTGTGACATTTCTCAAAATGTCTTTCTGCACCTTTGATCTCCTTCAATATTTTCGTGACCGTCGATCTGAGGTGGAAATCAAATATCGGATATCTGACCTTTTCCAAAAATAATTTCCCGATTTCCACTTTGAGAACTAATCTTTCCGCACTATTGATCTTTTACGTATGTCTCCTGACCGTAGATCTTCCAGATTGCGAGATGCAAAATGGGGTTCTCAAAAACTCAAACGTTGATTTCACAATTCTATTCCTTCCGTTTTCTGCACTAATATTTCCACACCGTCGATATTTCACAGACGTCTCCTGACCGTTGATCTTCCATATTGCGGGATGTGGAATGTGAGTTCAAAAACTCAAACATTTATTTTGCAATTATTTGCCTTCTGTTTTGCGCACTAATATTTTCGCACCGCTAATCTTTCACGGATTTCTTTTTGACCGTCAATCTTCTGGATCACGGGATGCAGA
The DNA here is from genome assembly GCA_001517045.1 of Pseudotsuga menziesii. Taxonomy (NCBI): domain Eukaryota; kingdom Viridiplantae; phylum Streptophyta; class Pinopsida; order Pinales; family Pinaceae; genus Pseudotsuga; species Pseudotsuga menziesii. The sequence continues at coordinate 298,920 of LPNX011020963.1, read as the reverse complement.
ATGAAGAAATGTGATATTTTTCATAGTCTTTTTGCAATTATCCGCCTTCCGTTTTTCTCCTTCCGCTTTCCGCCTTCTGGACTTCAGGTTGCAAAAAATCATATTATTCTAGACGTTGATTTCTCATCTTCTGCTTTTCTTATGAACCATTGATTTCTTTGTGGGTTCACCTCTTTCTGTCAATCTCTAATCTAATGTGGATTGTGGATCTCACTTTTTCTTGTGCAGAAATCATTCACCATCGTCGTTCTTCTCAAAATCAGATTCTGCATTTCTCTCGACTAATCTGTATCATCCACATTTTCAATCATTTCTCAATGAAATTTTGGTCCCATCTTAGGAGTTAACTCACCTTCTAGTTGAATAGGCGAAATCCATGAGGACCGTCAGATCTAGATCTGGTCGGATAAACGGTGGACTCCAAATACATTAAACTGTATTTGATGGATATTTCATGCCTATTATCCCTTGTTAACCTCCTGTCACTTTACCCAGTGAAATGTCTTTACCACCGTCGAATCAGTATCCCCAACAATCTACGGTGGACTTCAAATAATATGAAATGAATTTCATAGAAATTTCGTGCCCATCAAAACTTTATTTTTTTGCGCTAGTTCTTCTAGTGAAATCGCTAACAACCATTGATCTGCTTCTACAATCATCCTAGTCCATTGATATCGATCTCCTTCTTGGTGATTAGTTTCTGATTTTGCAGTCCAGCCCCCTTGCTATCCTCCTTGCTATTAAATCAGCGAAATACATATTAACCGTAGATCTCCAGAACCTTTATATCTCCACCATACGATCTGCAATCATGAGGGTGACTTAACTTAAGCAGTGTTGGGTTATCTCAGATGTAACTTCAACCTGCGAAATCAACTTTCAACCGTGGATTTTCTCCTACCACGATCTAAACCATCAAATCCTACACAGTCTTAAGTCTCATTTATTATTGATCCTTACAGTGATCTATCATTGATAAATATGAAACAAGGTTATTATGAAACATATTCCATTCATATTTCTTCTTCATAGAATCGGTCAATCGATCTCTCTTTCTTCTCATCAACCCTGTTACTGATTTTCTTTGTCGTTGCTGAACTTATCCTGCTACCATATCTACTGGGTATTCCTTTGTCATTCATGAACACCTTTGACATCAATGACAAATTATATTGTCAACACCCATGTGATCGGTGCATTAATAACAATCCATAATCACTTCCATTCAAACTAGGGTGAATGGTTGCAAGCCAATTATGCACCCATTCTTTACAATTTCGAAGTGTCTTCTTGGAATAATCAATCCATGCATTGAAATATTCATCATGGACAACTAATGCGCCATAACTTTAATCATGGACATTAATTGATAGTTAAATGTCATCTAATTGAACTCATTATCTAACTGAATTCATGGCCACTTAGTTAACATGCTAACTTAAGTGTCATAGTGCTTGTAATCATGAGTTGACATGCAAAACACTTTATAACTGAAGTGTTTTCTTTTTATTAACTGAAGTGTCGTATTTTAGTTTAACTAAAGTGTAAACACTTTAGTTAACTAATAATTTCTTATTTAACACTTAAATTACTATTATTAACTTTGCATGGACCATTGTGAGTTTCTTAATTACTTAATATAATGCATACATTGATATTTCAATTGATTCTTTAACTGAGGCATACATATTTAACTAAAGATTTATAACTGCAGCTTCATAACTTGAGTTCATCCAGTCTTCTACATGGGAAATTTGAATTCTCTTTTCTCATTATCTCTTTATCTTTACCCCATGGTAATGTGTTAACATTAATCATCTATCATATCAAATTATACTTAGAATAATTGTCACATGCTATAATCATATTATATTACTCTTAGACCATATAATCATATGCTAAAGTAATTCACTCTAGAGGTGATTAGTCTATATAGAATACTTAATAACTTTACCCATCTTGAATGACCATGGTTAGTAATATATCACATAACATTTTGTGCTTCAACATGAAACGCACTTCACCTTTATAACTGGAGGCCCACCTCATAGGGTATCATCTATGAGAATCATTTGACTTGATACTAACCACGAGTCTTTAGTCTTGATATTAAACACAAGACTTTGCAATACAAAATTACCACCTCAATCATATGAGGATACTTAGGACTTGACATTAACCACAAGCCCTACTTGACATTAACAACAAGTCCATACAGTGAACCTGATGTTGTACATTCAACACTCTCTCTGAGCGAGGGAGGCATTCTCTGCTATACCAGACACTTTATGCCATACCAAGCATTTTCTTCCATACTTATCTTGTTTTAAAACTACCCATACTTTGTTTACAAATAGAGGATTTGTTGATACATTCTTATTTTTTCAATGTGTTCTTCAGTAGTACTGTATTGAAGTCTTACCTCATAGTACCATGACTCCAATGAAGTGATAATTCATCTTAATGTGTTTCAATTTAACATGAAACACCAATTTTTCAAAAGGATTGATTATAACACCTAATAACTGTAGGCTCAAGTCCTTCACCCTAGTAAGTAGATTCCCAATCTACACTACTCTTGGAAGATAGTACTATCTACGATACACTTTGCTTATGTAGTACTATATGAAATACATATTGCTTCTATAATACTAGTCACAATACCTTTAGCTTATGTAGTACTAACCGCAATATACATAGTTAATACCAAGCTATATAATAGGTTTACTATGTATCAATTATAATAAAAAACCTATTCTAATGTACCTCAAAGGTACCCAAACATATGCTTAGTAGTAAGCATAAAATATAGTATGTCTACTCAGTACATTAAGATACCAACAAGATACTTATCCATGGTATCATCATTTGGATCCAATCCAAAATGTAGTTTCCCTGAACTAGAAACTATGGATTTAAAATCCATCATACACAAGAGATTTTGCAACACAATAAATGTGTAATATTCTTGCAGAAGGAAAATCTCATCTTTCCTTTCAATCTTCAACTTTTGTTGAATTATAGAATATTCTATTATCTTAAGAAGTTGTCTGTGAGCTTGCCATTCTCTGTGATGTTCTTCAAGGCCCGATCACTTTCACAGTGATTTCATTTTCCTCTCTTTATACCACAACACCCCACTTATACAACTATGTTGTTATCTAACCTCTCCAAGAGGCTTGACTAGTCCTCAATAGTTTCAACTATAACTCTTCTCGAGTATCCAATAGTCTATGATACCTTGACCATGTCTCTTCTCATGTGGACTCTCTCCATAAGATTCTACAAATCCTAGTTGTCTAAATCATATACCATGACTAACTCGTGGGTACTTTATTCATTGCTTCCCATGAAGAAACATCAATAGTCCCTCTTCAACTAGAGGAGTCTTTTTGTACTATATCAAGCTTAGTAAGAATGCTGGCAATTCTACTCATTTGTGGATATGTACCATGCCTCGGATATAACTGCATAGGTACATATCACAAGAATCACAAGAATCATAAGAGGATTGAATACAATGATTTTGTATGAGCACCATGCATATCTTCTTTTTACAGGATGTACATCAACAGGTTTTATTGGTTCACTAGGATTTTATCAAATATATCTTCTCCCTCTCACTTTCAAGATGTGAGAATCATAAACTGGGTCCTCCATCTATGTCTAAAAACATAATGAATCTCTTTTGACACATGAGTGTAAATAAGATAACTTAACTATATTCAGGAGTATTCCTCATCTTCCAAAATTGTATAGGGATTCTATTATGAAGAAATATTGTTGGAGTCTTCTTCTCATAAAACATTGGAACTTCTCGATCAGCTCCTAGAATCTTCTCACTTCACAACATCTTGCTCTCTTTCAGTGTCAGCAATCGAAATCACTCCATATTTAATGTTTGTCATTCTTCACTTGTAGTCCATAGCATATGGTTTTTACCTACAAGCCAAATTTAGTTAAGTTATTAGCAACATTGCATAGTCTAGTCCTGGAAAATAGCTTATACAAGCATGCAAATATTTTAACCAAAGTTTTAATATAAACACATCTCATGAGATTTAATCACATGAATACTTTAATGTATTTGAAATGGTTTACACGGTTATGTACATATAACCAATGTTTTATCATAAACCCATTCTAATCTCATGTAATGTTATGCATCCCCATATTCATATCTCATGAAAATGTATGCAATCCCATATTTTTCTTTAATTAAACATAACATATACTGCATGAGTTTTACTATTTACCAATAGATAGAAATATAGTAGCATATTATACCATAACATCATTGCTAATCCTAGGAATACATATTTCTAAATAATTGTAATGAAAACACATTCAAAAACCCTTTTGGTCTGATTTATAAAATGCATATGATAATCAAAATACAAAAAACTTATCTTTTATTGTTTTGTGTGGGATCCCTCTTGATCTCTGCATCCTTGTGGAGATTGCTGGAGTCCTTATTTATTCACTACAACTTTAACTCTTGAAATTTACTCTCATGCAAACAGTAGTGAATCTTTGAATTGGGGAACGAGGATCCCATGCAAACTTGAATGAATTCTTTTCTACATTACAAGAAATACTCATGGCGGTCATCATCCTTTTCCTCTGCTTATTTCTTCAAAGAAGGTTCATATTCTTATACTATGGTAGATACATGAAACTTCTCTTTATTCTTCTTCTTTGCATAGAATTCTCTTGTATAATGGCCCTCCTTTTGAGAATAGCAGCACCAAGCCTTTGACTTGTCAGAATATTTATTGAACTCATCCTTCTTTGTAGATAATGGTTTCCTCCCTTTCTTAATTCTTGCCATGAGGGAAATATCTTCTTCCTTGGTACACATTGACTTGCTCCAGATTCACCCATCCTCTTAGAGGAAGTCATGCCACAAACCCTTGATGTTAGGTTTCTCTTCTTAGTGTTGATGTATTTGTAACTTCGGAATGTATTCACTTGTATATCTTATATTGTACCCCAATATTCCTATTGAGAGAATCACTTATTTTTCATTGTACCCCGATGTTCCTATCAGGAGAGTCATTAATATAATAAATTCATGTAAAGTCATTGAGGTTAACCCTCCGTTGTAAGTATGGGCAATAGTCCCCACAATTGAGTTGAGGTTAACCCTCCTTGTTGATGGGGGGGGGAGTCCCCATAGTTGAGGGGAACTAGGGTTATTAGACTCTCCTAGAGATGTCGACCCTGGTAAGTAATTGTCAAGTCGGAAACTAGTATAAATAGAGAGTGAGACTCTCTATTTGATACACTCACTCACTGAACTGGGGCACATGAGTGAGAGAGGAAGTGCTGGAACAAGTGAGAGAGATAAGTTGTCGGAGATCATCTTTATGTTTTCAGGTTTTACTTTTGCTACTGGTTCTCATTCTATCTATGAGGAAGTTGTGGGGTTTTCTCCTTTATGGTTTTCCCGAGGAAAATTATTTGTGTCTCTTGTCTCTTGTGATTATTGCTGTGCATGTTATTCTCTCAGACAAGATCCTAAGATCATTTTGCTTAAATGATAAAAATCCAATATTGTATCAGAGCTAACTTGAGAAGAAGACATTGTGCAGCTGCAGAAGCTAGGGCTTCTTAATTCGTGGGTCTCTCTCCACAATCCATCAACAAAAGGAGGCTAGGATAACTCTCCATTGAAGGGCGTATCTTTTTGTCAAAGCAAAATTTGATTCCGGGCATTTTCAATTTTTGTTGCGAGAAATTAGGGCTTTTTACAGAAGAGGAATTTTTTGAGTGAGCCCAACATAGTATTTCTCTCCTCATCAAAATCGAAGTTTAGAGACCAAGGGTGATATTTTTGGTTGGGTAAAACTCCGGGAAAGTCAAACCCTAGTTCGACCCCGGGCCTAAAAAACCCTAAAATACTAAAACTGGTAGTTTTTGTACATTCGCTATATCTCGGGATTGAAGAAGGGTCAGGGGCCGAAATATTCATAGGCTGAAGATAAAGTCCTGATGTACCCTGTGTAAAATTCCAGCCTCATATTTTCTATATTCTAGGACATATTATTCCTGCAAATCAAGGTTCCAACCTCTTCCAAGATTCATCCCTAAACAGGACACCTAGGGAGAATTTATATATCTTGGGTTATGAAGTCAAATGAAATTTATCAATATGTTCCAGATAGGGCACAAAGTTTATTTTCTGTGGTAAACGTTTCAGACCCCGAAGGTGAAACAATGACACATGGTAGTCCGTACAAGTTCGCTATGCTGAACAGCCCTGAAATAAGTCACCTTGGGAAAACTCTCATAAGTCCCAATTGATGAAATCAATTATGGTAAAACCTGTGGTGTTGGAAAGAGGAAAGATGAGGATACCTCAATGAGAAGTTTTAGACACCGAGGAACAGGACTTGCAGAGATACCGCAAAACAATATCAGGAATTTTTGCAGAGAAAATTTGAAAACTAGGGCTTCCTGTTCCAGGAGCTTCCCTCCATTATTTTTAGAAAAGGAGTACATTGGACAACTCTGTTTGAGGAGGTGCATATTTCTATCCAATCATATCTAAAATATTCCAAGTTTTGAAAATTAGGGTTTCTCTTACAAACCCTAGATCATCTAGCTCCAGAACCAGGATAGACACCTCAAATCGGTAAGATATAATATTTTTCTATTCACAGTTGAGGTTCTCATTTCAAAATGACTAATCACACCAGCTTGATGACAAGCTTGGTGAATTTGACAACTTCCAAGCATGGAAGTATAGGATCTTACTAGTTCTTGGAGGAACTGAATTGGACACCTACATAAGTGGAGAGGTTCCAATTCCAGAGGGCGATGAAGCTAAAGCCTTACACAAGAATAACTTGGTCAAGGCCAAGAGGATCACCTTATACCACAAGCATCTTCCCTAAATACACCTAAAGAGATGTTTTATTCCTTGACCAAGCTATTTTGAAGGAAAGAATATAAATCGGAAGAAGTATAGGAAGTACGTGATCCTTGAAGAAATTGACTTGGATTAGTATTTCAATAAGAAAGGTCTAGGAGCCAGAGGGAGATGAGGCCAAGGCTAGAGCCAAGAGAATCATTGCAGATTCTATTAAAGATAATCTTATCCCTCATGTGTCATCCTTGAAGACACCAAAAGGAAGTTTTTGATGCTATGACAAAGCAATAGAAGAATAATAAGATATTGCTATAACCACCTTGAATGGTCTCCCAGGATCATGGGATTTATTCATTCAAGGAATGTGTGCCAGAAGGAAGTGATTACCTTTAGAAGACTTTGGGAAGAGCGCACACAAGAAGAATCTCGACTCATAATAAGAGAAGAGAAAATGGGAGCAACGAAAGATCAAGCTCTCACAATCCAAAGAAGATCCCTCAAGCAATGAGGAATATAAAGGACTCAATTCTTGAAGAACCTCTTATCCATCTTAACATTTGGATAAGAACTGATGTTGTTACGAATGAAGAAGATAATGAAGCTGAAGGATCAAGAAGGACTCTACCCATGAAAAAAATAAAGATAAGTATTCAATTGTCATTTCATGATATTATTTTGTTATGCATTTGTTTATATTCAGTTGATGTGTTATGCATGATAGAATGTTTGCATTAATGACAGTATACTACTATTATCCATGTGATGGGTAAGTAGTCCATGGTTCTATACAAATCTCCAATGCTACTTATCTAGAATGAAACCTCTTTGCTCACATATTGGATTAGTGCACAATCTCAATGATTTCTTGGTAGAGATGGAAGGCATCTAGAAAGTTTCCATGAGATATGGATGAATGTTGTATTGCCTAAAATAGTTGCATGATTATATATTTATGCATAAGAATTCTCCATTATGAATATACCTTATGAAAGGTTTCTAACCATACAACTAATGCATTTGACTTGTAGGAAATATCACGTACAATTGCCTACAAGAAAATAAGGATGAGACTTGTTCCAAAGAACAAGTGACGACAATTCGAGAAATAATACAATATGAAGAATAATATGACGATACTTTCAAATAAATAAAGAGGTCTCAAACACAGTGTAGTTATGTGACACTGTTGAGCGACATCATTGATGTAGAGCCTTCCAGCTATGAAGTAGCCAAGAAGAAAGGGAAGGAGAATACCAGCTCAAGAAGAATGATGTCTAGGATGTAGTATCGAGACCTGAAGGGAAGTATATAATGTCTTCCATATGGATCTACACAATCCAGCATGCAGTAGATGGAGAAATCATGGGATACAAGGAAATATTCGTAGCACAAGGCTTCTCACGGAAAGAAGGAATAGAATACAAAGAGACATTTGCAGCCACTAGAAGTTAAGACACATGACAGGAAGAATCATGTGTGGAAATGAAAGAAGTCCTTGTACAAGCTCAAAAGACACCCATGGGATAACACATACATGAGGATCTTGAAGATCACCTAGAGTGATGAAGATATTAAACTTTTCTAGAAGGTTGAAGATGAAATCCTATAGAGGATGACAAACTCACAGATGGGTGTAAGAAGAACTTTTGAAAAGGTTCAAGATAGAGGATCTTGGTATCTAGTGACCCTAGATGGATACATAGAATAATAGTAGGAGAGGAAGTTACTCATCACTCTAGTATAGAATGTTTCAATGCATAGAGTACGAAAGACATAGGGAGAATGGTGCTCCGCTTCATAGGGAGTGACTGCAGAAGATCCTAAGGTTTGACATGGTACGACAGTATGGAAAGATTACTGATGACTCTAGGATTTACTGAGAATAAAGTGGATTCCAACATTTACTTCAAGGTTGAAGGTGGAAAACCAGTCATGCTCTTGTTATATGTCGATGACTTGTTCTTGGCAAAAAAGAGGAACTCATTAAAGTTGCAAGAAGGAGACTCGCTACCGAGTTCAAGATGAAGGAATTGGATATGATGCACTACTTTATAGGCATGGAGGTGTGGTAGAATGTGGTTGGATGGAAGTATGTAGTATAGATCCTAAAGAGGTTCAGGATGATGGACTACAAGGCCATGACCACACCTATGGCATCAAACCTAAAGCTATTGAGTGATCCTTCATCAGAGTCAGTTGATTCTTTGGTGTATTGTCAGATGATTGGGTCCTTGATGTACCTAACGAATACGAGACTAGATATTTTCTTTGCTATGAACACATTGAGACATATTTACCTTATGGTTGCAAATCATGCAGTGAGGTCCCTAAAGGGTACAGTTGATTATGGGCTCAAGTATGAAGCGAATCAAAAGATTAACCTAGAAGGTTATGTGGATTCGGATTGGGTAGTGCCATTGATAAGAAGAGCACTTTGGGGTGCTTCTTCAGTATGAGATCAGGTGTGATCTCTTGGTTTAGCTGGAAGCAGTCCTTCATAGCGCGAGTATAGACAAGGTAAAATATGTTGCCACTTGCTCGACTATTTGGGATGTAGTATGTTTCTTTTGAAAACTACTATTTGATTTGATTGATCTAAATTGCATTTGTGTATGATGCAGAGAGGAGCACTGAAGCTCCAGTATGTGATCCAGATCGAGATCTCTCGAAAGAGGGAGTTCTAGAATTGACGATGAGACAGGTTGTTTGAACATAAAATCATGGTGAAGCTCATAGGTATCTCAGACATAAACGGTCCTGTAGGTTGTCCTCAAATGTAATCGGTCCTAGTGAAGGTCGCAGGTTATCCTTAGATGTAATCACCCCTGATTTGATTCTATGCTAGAAATGGCCAGAATGAAGTTCAATTACTTCAGGGAGAAGCTTGGTGTTCTCCAGATAGAGGTTCCCTCCAAGGGGAAGTAATGATTCTGTGTGCCTTTCTGACATGGTGGTAGATGGGGCCTCCCATGGTCAAATATTAGTGCAGAGCCTTTCTGACATGGTGGCAGGCGGGTCCTCCCATGGTCAGATGTAGGTGCAGAGCCCTTATGACATGGTGGTAGGTGGGTCCTCCCATGGTCATATATAAGTGTAGAGCCTTTCCCCAGATGATAGATGGTGTGTCCTACCATGCCAATGGATGTAAGTGCATATCATTTCTTTGGATGATAGATGGTATGTCCTATAATGCCAATAGATGTAAGTGTTGAGCCTTTTCTATGGATGATAGATGGTGTTTCCTACCATGCCAGTGAATGTAAGTGTTGAGCATTTTCTCTGGATGGTAGATGGTGTGTCCTACCATGCCAGTGAATGTAACTGTTGAGCCTTTCCTTGGATAGTATATGGTGTGTCCTACTATGCTAAAGGATGTAAGTGTTGATCCTTTATGATTGGGTCAGATCTAAGTGCAGAGCCTTTCTAACTAGGTCAGATATAAGTGTTGTTCCTTTCTCTGGATATTAGATGGTGTGTCCTGCTATGCCAGTAGATGTAAGTGCTGGGACTTTCCTTGGATGATAGATGGTGTGTCCTATGATGCCAATGGATGTAAGTGCTGGGCCTTTCCTCAGATGGTAGATGGTGTGTCGTACCATGCCGATGGATGTGAGTGTTGGGCCTTTCTGACATGGTGGTAGGCTGGGCCTCCCATGGTCAGATATAAGTGTTGGATGATCCTTTCTGACATGATGGTAGGCTAGGCCTCCCATGGTCAGATGTGAGTGCTGGACCTTTCTGACATGGTGGTGGATGTGTTCCTCCCATGGTCAGATGTGAGTGCTGGGTGTTCCTTTTTGACATGGTGGTGGATGTGTTCCTCCCATGGTCAGATGTAAGTGTTGGGCGGCAATTTTTTACTAGGTCAAATATAAATGTTGAAGAATATGAAGACATACATGGAGTCTAGGCCTACAACCAGCATGAAAAAGGGATGGCTCTGTAGAACTTCCTATGATGAGTAGAATTGAGAGATATCACCATTTTCTTGAGATAGCGGGAGGAGTGACGATTATGATGATCCATCTTTGATGATGATCTAGTGAGAATACAACTTTGATGATGATCCAGTGATGATCCATCTTTGATTATGATCCAGTGATTATCCAACTTTGATGATGATCCATCTTTGATGATGATCCAGAGAAGAAGACTTGTGCTGATGAATTGTGTCAAGAGAATACCTTCCTAGTTAAGAGGGAGTGTTGATGTATTTTTTACTTCAGAATGTATTCACTTGTATATATTATATTGTACCCGGATGTTCCTATCGGGAGAATCACTTATTTTTCATTGTACCCCGATGTTCCTATAAGGAGATTCATTAATATAATAAAGTCATGTAAATTCATTAAGGTTAACCCTCCATTGTAAGTCGGGAAAATATTCCCCATAGTTGAGTTGAGGTTAACCCTCCTTGTTGATCGGGGGGGGGGGGATTCCCCATAGTTGAGTTGAGGTTAACCCTCCTTGTTGATCGGGGGGGGGGGGATTCCCCATAGTTGAGGGGAACTAGGGTTATTAGACTCTCCTAGAGATGTCGTCCCTAGTAAGTAATTGCCAAGTCGGAAACTAGTATAAATAGAGAGTGAGACTCTCTATTTCACACACACACTCACTCAACTGGGGCACATGAGTGAGAGAGAAAGTGTTGGAACAAGTGAGAGAGATCAGCTGTAGGAGATCATCTTTATTTTTTCTGGTTTTACTTTTGCTACTGGTGCTCATTCTATCTCTGAGGGAGTTGCGGGGTTTTCTCCTTTATGGTTTCCCCGAGGAAAATTATTTGTGTCTCTTGTCTCTTGTGATTATTGCTATGCATGTTATTCTCTCAGATAATATCCTAATATCATATTGCTTAAATTATAAAAATACAACACTCGTCTATTTACTGCAACTAATAATGTCTCCCATAAGGATAAGAGACCATCAATAACAGTTTGGAGAAGATCATTTTCAGCTATAACTACACCAATACTAACAAGATGATCTCGTACCTGTAATATCTTGGTGAAAAATGATTCCAAAGTCTCATCCTTCTTCGTCTTTAGGTTCTGAAGCTTATTCTTTAAATCCCTCTTTTGACTTGGGTCCTTCTTCTCATATAGATTCGTGAGTGTATGAAAACACTCCTTTGAGGTCTTCAGAAGAATGGTCACAAACATGAAATTTTCCTTAATTACTGAATCATAGATGATCCATTTGGCCTTTTCTTTATTCTTATTGAAGTTTACTCACTCTGCATTAGTTGATGGCTCCTTCGTCAATGTGGTCACATAGGAATCTAGGTCATTCTCCTCAATAATGTTCAATACTCTTTCCTTACATGTGTTGAAGTTCGAAGTACCTTCGAGGATGTCTTCTAGTCGAATGAAGATTGATGTAATGGCTCTTCAAACTTTTCTCAAATCCTCATAATCACATAGGATTCTAGTTTTTTTCACAAACTCGACTCCTTCATGAACTAAGATCTGATACCATGTTGATGTTTTGAGAAATAATTAATATTTTTGAACTTTAAAACTTTTATCAATAAAGTATTGAACACATGAATCATTCAATCACACAAACAATTCATCCACAACACAAGATGTAGCATGGGGAAAATCCTCAAAACAAAGAGGATGAAAAACCCAAACAATTATTTAGAGAATTATAGATAGATTTTAGAGAATGACTTTTCCAATAGAAGATTACTCGATAAGAGAGAACACAAAGCAATAGAGAATAGAGATCATTTGTATCAAGTGTAATGAACTTTCCATGTTCCTGACACATTAATAATAAGCCAAAATAACTTTGATGCAAACTAGGGAAAATGGTTGCATGCCAATTATACACCCATGCATTAAAATTCAAATTTCCTTCTTGGAATAATCAATTCATCCATTGAAATATTCATCATACACAACTAATGAGCCATACCTTCGATAATGCACATTAAATGATACTTAACTGTTATTGGAGTGAACTCATTATCTAATTTAATGCATGACCACTTAGTTAACATGATAACTTAAGTGTCCTAGTGATTTTACTCAAGTGTCGACATGCAAAACACTTTATAACATAAGTGTCATCTTTTGATTAACTTAAGTCTCGTGTTTTATTTTAACTAAAGTGTAAAAACTTTAGTTAACTAATCCTTTTTTATTTAACACTTAATTTACTATTATTAACTTTTCATGGACCACTATGAGTTTCTTAATTACTTAACCAAATGCATACATTAATATTTCAATTTATGCTTTAACTGAGGCGCTGATTGAGGCATTCATATTTAACTAAAGCTTTATAACTTGTGTTCATCTAATCTTTTGCATCGGCAGTTCAAATTCTCTTTTCTCATTATATCTTTATTGCTTATCTCTTTATATTTAATGCATTGTCTATGTGTTAGCATTAATCATCTACCATATCATATTATACTTAAAGTAATTTTCACATGCTATGATCCTATTATATTACTCTCCGATCATATAGTCATATGATAAAGTGATTCACTCTAGAGGTGACCAATCTCTAGAGGAGACTTAATATCTTTATCCATCTCGAATGACCATGGTTAGTAATATATCACATAGCATTTTTTGCTTCAACATGCAAAGAACTTTACCTCTATAACTGGAGGCCCACCTCATAGGGTACTATCTATGAGAATCATTTGACTTGATATAAACCACAAGTATTCAGTATGGATATTAACCACACGAATTTACAATACAACATCACCACCCAAATCATATGAAGATACTTAGGTCTTTATATTAACTACAAGCCCAACTTGATATTAACCAAAAGCATGGAGAATGACTCCTGATGTTGTACATTCAACAAGATTTACTCTGAACATCACTCAAAAATCAAGAAAAGAGTGGGAGTAATTTAAAGAGGAATTCCCACAATAGGTTCCATAGTTTAAGAATAATTTCTAGAGACGAGACATATACTCCAAATATATCTTATAATGAGCCATTTGACTCTAAAGAATCCATTGAAGGTTCAAGCTCTTCATCTCATAGGAACAAGAGGAAAAGGCCTTTCAAGAATAACTCACATGGATCATTCAAGAAGGCCAAACCTCGCACATTTGATGGTGAGGTAACATATGGTTAAGAAACCAAGGCTTAGCTTCTTGGGATGATGAAGTATTTCCAAGTCCAAGACTACTTAGTAAATATAAAAGCAAGAGTGGTTATATTCAATCTAAATGGAAGGGAATCTATATGGTAGGATCACCTTAGGAAAGTAAAGAATATCAATGAAAGGAATATTGTGTGGAATCAATTCAAGAAGTACTTTGAGAAAAAGTACCTCTCTGATAGGTACTTTGATGATAAAATCAAAGAATTCCATGAGCTGAAATTGTGAAAAATGGATGTGGATGAATATGCAAATAAATTCATGGAGTTGTTGAGATATCACAAGTATATCATAGATGATAAGGTGGAAATTCAACATTTTCTAAGTGGACTATATCAATCATACAAGGATCTAATTCAGTTTGAAGAACCTCAAATTTTAAATGACACCATAAGGAAGGCCAAGTATAGTTGTGATCAAAACAAAAGCATGCCAAAATTATATAAGGCATGGAAGGAAAAGAAAAATGATAAGTTTGAGCAAATGAAGAAGGGGTTCAAGCCTCCTCATTTCAAAAATCAGCGAAGGAAGACACCATAGTTTTGACTAATATAGCTAGGATGATGGGAGACAAAACAAGAGAGACAAGAGAACAACTTTAATGCTGGGGATGTGGAGACGACCATATGCTTAGAAACTATCCACAATAAAATCAGAGTGGAAAGAAAGTTCACAACAATCAAGACATTGAAACCATGGGTCAAGTGGCAAGGACCGTCCCTAAAATTTATGCAACACTAGAGGATTTCCACTATGGTTGAGGTTGAAGGTAATATTTCTAAGTAATATATTTCTATTTTAATAGACCGTAGATATACTCACAGTTATATTACTTCTAAACTTGTTGAGATTTGTAGTTATAAGAAATCAAAGCGTTCTAAATATTGCTTGGTCCAACTAGCGAATGGAACCGAGCAGAAAATTAGTGCATAGGTGGAGAAATGTCCATTAGAAAATGATGGACTATCCACTTATGCAAATCTGAAATTTTACCTCTTGGTTCATATGGCATTCTTATTGGAATACTTTTTTTGGATGCACATAGACTACTTAAATTGATTGCTAAAACACTATTTTTGAATGCATTGATGAAGAAGGAAACCTAAGGGTTGTAAAGGTCATTCCAAAAGTAGTTTCTGTTAGGCACATTTCAGCCACATAGATAAATAAGTTTTGTAGGAAAGGTTACCAATTGTATGCAGCCCATGTTGTGGATAAAATAGTAAATGAAATTCCCAAGTTGGACAACTATCATGTTCTACAAAAATCCAGGGATGTATTTCTCAATGAAGTTCCAAGACTTCCTCCAAATATGGACATTGATTTTACAATTGATCTTGTATGCATTAGTTTCTAAGATTCCTTACATGATGAGTACACTAGAATTATTAGAGATAAAAATGCAATTGCAATAATTGTTGGAAAACAAGTACATTCATCCAAGTGTGTATCCATGGCGATCACCCGTGCTATTTGTGAAAAATAAATATGGAACACTCATGTTATGTATTGATCATAGGAAATTGAATAAAGTGTCAGTTAAAAACTAATACCCATTACCCCAAATTGATGAAATGAGAGGGAAAAAGGTATTTTCAAAGATTGAATTGACCCACTAAATTGATCAAAGGGAAAGGTTTGGAAAAACTTATGATTGAAACAAGTCTGCAAGTTGTGGGTGTCAACTCAATAGAGGGTTGCATGATAGGTTTTGGTTACCATCAGATGAGAAACAGGGAATAAGATATTCACAAGACAACTTGTAGAGCAAGGTATAAGCACTATGAGTTTGTCATGGTGTTTTATGGTCTCATCAATTCACTAGCTATATTCATGTGTCTCATGAACAGTGTTTTCAACAGGTATTTGGACAAGTGTTCTCTTGTTTTTCTAGATGACATTCTTATTTACTATAAGAATGAAGAAGAGAATGAATAACATTTAAGAATGGATTTGCAATTGCTAAGGGATCATAATTTGTATGCAAATCGAAGAAAATGTGATTTCTATAAAAATAAATTTTCTTATTTGGGTCACATTATTTCAAAGGAAGGAATATTGGTGGATCCAGAAAAGATTGGAGCCGTTATGAACTAGGCAAATCCAAGTAATGTGATGGATGTAAGAACTTTTATGGGTATTTTTGGTTATTATAGAAGTTTCATTGAAGGATTCTCCAAGGTTGCACACCCCATCACTTCTTTGCATAAGAAGATAATACAATTAGAGTGGACATAGAACTGTGAAGAAAGCTTCCAGCTATTGAAGAATATTCTGACAAATGCTCATATTCTAGAAATTGAAAACTCGAAAAAATATTTTGTGGTGTGGACAGATGTACACAAGGAATTGGAGGATTTGTTATGCCAGAAAATCATGTGGTGTTATCTGAGTCTAAAAAATTGAAAGAACATGAAAATAATTATGATCCCCATGATTTAGAACTTACAGGCATAGTGCACTCTTTAAAGATGTGGAGGCACTAGAATGGGTAGAAAATTTGAGCTAATGACACACCACTGTGGTATGAAATATTTATTTCAACAACAACATTAAAATCCATGCAAGATAGATGAATGGAATTTTCATGTGAATTTAATTTTGAGATCAAACACATAAAGGGGAAGGAAAATAAACTAGTTGATGCACTTAGCAGAAAAAGTACATTCAATGTGTGTGGTAGACATTAGTACTTTCCAATTAGATTTGAGGCAATAAATTGTTAATTATCTTGCTATAAATGATTTGTATGTGCAAATAAAAGACAAATTAAAGTAGCAGAATTTTGAAGGGAGGTATGAAGGTTATCATTTGGAAGATGATAGAAGTCTTGTTTATAAAAATAGAATGTACATTCCAAATGTGGAAAAAATAAGGAGAATTATTATGGATGAAATGAATAAAATTCCATATGCAGGTCACTTAGGATACTAAAAAGTAGTTGCTCCATCTAGGAAGCAATATTTTTTGCTAGGAATGAAAAATAACATTGCTAAGGATATTTCTAAGTGTATGAAATGTCAGTAAGTGAAGGTTTAAAATCAACACCCAATAGGTTTAATGCATCCTTTTCCAATTTTAGAATGGAAATAGAAAGTGATTTCCATGAATTTTACTACGGGGATTCCAATGTCCGTCACAACGTGAATCCATCATTGTGGTGGTCGAAAAATTATCAAAGGAAACACATTTTACACTAGTTAAAACCACATATAAAATGGATTCCATTGCAAAGTTTTCATGAAGGATATTTTTAGACTACATGGGTTTCCTAAGGAAATAATTTAACAGGGATACCAAGTTCACCTCAAATTTCTGGAAAAGTATTTTTTGATATTTGGGTACACATCGAAACTTTAGCACTTCCTACCATTCACTAATAGATGGGAAAAAATAAAGAGTAAATCATGTGCTTGAAGACATGCTTTGTATGTATGCGATGGAAGAACCATCCAAGTGGGAAGATTATCTACATTTGGTAGAGTTTGCATAAAACAATAGGCAACAAGCTTCTTTGGGCATGAGTCCATTTGAAGATTTGTATGGCAGAAAGTGCAGGACACTAGTTACTTGGAATAACATAGTGAACATAATTGTACTTGGGAAAGAATTTCCTAAAGAAATGGAACAAGATATTGTAATGTTCATATGGTCTCAATTTGATCTAATTCTTCATTCATGGCTTTGATCCATTCATGATTCTTGCTTGCTTCTGTAAAATTCTTAGGTTCCACTATTGAGAGTAGGGCTTGTTCACTAAATGCTAGTTTTGTCCTTGTACTAACTCCAACATTTTTATCACCTTTGATCTGTGTTTATGGATAATTCTTTTGTATCCTTCTAGATGGATTTTTTGTATTAGTTCTTGGGGAGTCTTCTTCACTTTCCTGTGTATCTTCCCTTTCTATTCCTTATTCTTCAACATGAGTACTTTCATCCTCTTGCAACTCTTCCTTTTCTTCATTATTTTTATTTTCAATACTATCATTACTGCTTTCTCTTCTTGGTTTTATATCATCTGCACTTTCTACAATCTTATGTAACCTTTTATTGTAACATCTTTATTCCTTCTTGTTGTATGAATATCCTATAAATATTCCTTCATCAGTCCTAGAGTCAAACTTGCCAAGGTCATCCTTGTTCCTTTTAATGTAACAATTGCTGCCAAATACTTTGAAATATTTTACTGGGGTTGGTCTCCCATACCATAGTTCATAAGGGGTTGTGTCCTTATTCACTCTGAGTTGTCCTCTATTAAGTATATAGACAACTATGTATACTGCTTCTTTCCAATATGCATCTAACATCTTTGCTTCATTTAGAATTTTTTTGGCATCTTCTTGGAATGTCCTATTTTTCCATTCAACAACGTCGTTCTACTGAGGAGTTTTTGCAGCCGAAATTTGTCTCTTAATTCCACGTGTCTCACAAAACTCATTGAACTCACTTGAAATAAACCCTCCCCCCATTTCATATCTAAGACATTTGATTTTCACATGTGTCTCATTTTCAACCATTGCTTTCAATATTTTGAACTTCTCAAAGGCTTCTGATTTTTATTTGAGAAATGTCACCCAAGTCATCCTTGTGTAATCATAAATGAGCAACATGAAATAATATTCACCATGCAGGATTTTAGTTCCTGTTGGTCCACAGAGATCTGTGTGCACTATTTCCAGAGGATGTTAGGTCAAATTTATTTTGTTTTAAAAATAGCTCTAGTTTTGTTCCCATGTTGACAATGTTTACAAATTGAGTTAAGAGGTTTTACAATTTTAGGTAAGTCTCTTACAGGTCCCCTCTTACTTATTTTGACAAGATTGTCAAAATTTAAATGTCCCAACCTTCTGTGCCATAACCAAATTTCATCAACCATACTTAAGAAACATTGATTTTCATTTTATAGGATGTACACATTGTTTCAATTTCTTATAGCCATGCCAACATCTCTTCCCAAGTCCCTTTTCCTGATTTCACATTTCTCTGAGTAAAAAATACAGATGTGCCCTTGATCACATGTTTGACTTACACTGAGGATATTAGGCTTGATATTTTCTACTAGTAATACATTTTCTGCTTTGATCTTGTTATTAACAAAAAACGTTACTTCGCCAATTATATTGGAAGACAAGTTGTCTCCAAAAGTGACTTTACCCTTATTATCTTTTAGTGTTATGAATTTGTTTGGGTCACCAGTCATATTTTTTGAACACCCATTATCCAAGTGCCATAGGTTTTGATATTCGGTTGCACATAGAGCAATCATGGAACTTTCCTTTTCTTCCTTTTCCCTCCAATACTTCTTTTGTTTTGTGTCTTGAGACTTAATTGCAACAATCTTCTTTGTAGGAGTCATCAATTTACAATTTCTTGCCATATGTCCATGGTTATTACATTTGTAACATTCTATGCCATATTTTTGAAGAAGTGTAAAAAGGTTATTATTTCCTTTTGGCTTATTACTTGATAAATTCTTCTTGTATTCGGGAACCTTCCCATTAGCTCTGCAATTTAAGGATTTATGACCAAAGTTATTACAGGAGTAACAGTGACCTAAAAAGATCTGCAGATATCTATTTGGTCTCTTAGGCACCATATTATTTTTGTTCTTATCTTGAGAGTTTGGGGCAGTTCTCTTTCTCTCTTCCTTTTTCACTGGACTCTTTAGTGCTTCAAAATAACTTTTCTTGTTTCTTCCTTGATTAGTGAAAGAGAAACATTCTGGTTTCTTTTCTTTGTTAAAACCCAAACTAGATCTATCACTTGATGCTCTTTGGATCTTCAGGATGTCATCTAGAATCCTTGAGCTATTTTCAAACTTCGATTTGATATATCCTTCATTAAGATTTTTCTTGAATTGTATGATCTCTTCTTCAAGTTTCTCAGATTCTTGTATTTTTCTTTTGAGTTGCAAGTTTAGATCCTCCTCAATCCTTTTGGCATCTAGAAGTTGAGCTTCCAACTCACTAATCATATGACTTGAGTGTTTTTTCTTTTTCTTGCATTTCTCAAGTTATTAAAGAGTGCCAGCAAGTTCAACTCTTAAGTCTACTTATCCTTCTTCATATGAGTCACCATTTGAGGCTTGAGTATCTAGACCCATGAATGGAATCTTGGTTTCCTCATCTTCACTTGTATCTGCATCTTCACTATCTTCTATGGTGTAGACAATTTTGTTTTTCTCAGAGGACTTCTTGTTTCTTGCTTTTCCCTTTTTGAATTTTGATTTTTCTCTCTCATCACTATCATCTTGTTTAGGGTAAGTACATTTTGAAGCAAAACATCCAATTCTTCCACAATTAACAAATTTTAAGGGTAACTTTCCTTTATATTTTCCAGTACCCTTCTCAAGTTTTTTAATAAAAATATATTCCTCATCATCTATGTTCTCTTTTCTAGTTTTGGATGAGGCTTTAAATGTGCTTCTTTTCTTGAAGATTCATTGAGTCATGTTCTCATCTCATATGTAGTGAGGATTCCATGAAGTTAATATACTTTCACTTGGTCAATATCATCTCATTCTTCTAGGGTGGAAACTTTTGAGTCATATTTCATTGGCAACATTCTTATTACCTTGCTCACAACTTCTTTCTCTCTTAATTTTCCTCCAAGATCTCTAATGGAATTGACAACCTCATCTACTCTTAGAAGGTATTCCCCAATATTTTCTTCTTCTTTCATTTTAAGGCTCTCAAACTGTCGTTTATATGTTTGAAGCTTGGATTCTTTGACTTTAGATGCTCCTTCATAGATAATTTTTAACTTATCCCAGGCTTCTTTGGCAGTATTGCATCGCATAACTTTTGTAAATACAGAGTTTTTCAACCCACTCAGGATTGCATTTAGGGCTTTGGAATTACCTTCATATTGGCCTAGTTCCATATCGCCTATAGGTCCTTGGTCATCTATTTTATATTCCTTTACAGTTGAATCCCAAACCTTCCATCTAAGAGACATCATATGGCACTTCATTCTCACACTCCAGTAAGCATAATTTTCTCCTATGAACAATGGAGGTTTGTTGGTGGCTAAACCTACTGGTTGATCCATAGTGGTTTTAAGATAGGATATACCTTCTGGTGGTTAAACTGTGATGAAGGTACTTGCTCTGATACCAATTATTAGTTTATCCCACAATAATGAGAGGGGGGGTGAATCGGTATTGTATTTTTCTTTTAAAATAAAAACACAAAATGAATCAAATAGTTTAAGACACAAATTTTATCGTGGAAAATTCAAAAAGAAAACCACCAATTCAAACTCATTTATAAGATGAATCTACAAAATTGCTTTATCTTCTACCACAGAAAGGATGCAACAACACCCTAGGTTTCTATCTGCTACGACAAACAAGGATGCTCCAACACCCTTGGTTTCTTCCTACTACAATAGACAAGGATGCTCCAACATATTGAGTTTCTTCCTGGTATAATAGACAAGGATGCTACAACACCCTTTGCAAACTTATAGCCTGTCCTAGTGCCACCCTGCCATCCTAGATTGATTTTTATCGGCCTGTTGTTCACTTCTTGGACTCTATCATTCGCAATCACAGAGAAAAGTTCTTTCCTTCAATTGTTCCATTAATAAATACCTTCATGCTTCCTACAGACGCATCTCTTCACCATTGTGCCATTTCATTCATTGATTGTGCCTCTTCAAAACAACTAAGTAATGCCTCCACATCTTACTAAAATCAATGCATCTCAATATTACTATTCAATCATATTGCATTTCCCAATGCACAAATTTCAAATTAAAGAGATGTTAGATCATAACACATATCTCCATCTAAAGACATAAATCAGTAGATCATGGAAGTTCATTAATGTAACTGAATCATGTTAGGGTTTTGATCATTTAACAATGGTGATTCTATCTACTGAGCAAATTGTTGAAACTTAATAAAATTAGGGTTTTGACTATTAACTAAATGATGTCTACAAAAAGACCAAATTGGATGGATGGAAAGTTTGGGCTAGAATGAATGGATATAATATGGGGTTTTTGGCTCCAACAATGGCTTGAGGATATGTTGAACTTTGGAATTTTGGCTATCGAGTGTTGTTTATGTTAATTAGATTAGGGTTTCAACTATTTAACTATGTTCATTTTATCTATAGTTGTAGATATATCTGTCTATTCTTTTGAATTTGTACAAAACAAAGATACCCAGCCACAATTACTTCAAGTAAAATATTTCATGTACAAACTTTGACTATTGAATTACCACATTATAATATTAGATGTTAATATGCAGTCAAAATAGTTACTTAAATAGATTATGGTTTCGACTATTTAACTATGGTGATTCTACCTACTCGACTAACTGTGGTAACTGAATTAGATTAGGGTTTCAACTATTTAACTATGATGATTATGTATACTCGGCTAACTATGGTAATTGAATTAGATTAGGGTTTCAACTATTTAATTGTGGTGATTCTATCTACTTGGATAACTACGGTAACTCAATCATATGATGGTTTTGACTATTTAATTGTGGGGATTCTATTTACTTGGCTAGCTATGGTTCATTAAGATTAATTGAATGATATCATACAAAATGTAATATCACTAAAATGAATGCGCCTTAATAACAATACTATTAAATCATATTTCATTTCCCAATGCACAAATTTCAAATTAGAGAGATGTTAGATCATAACACAAATCTCCATCTAAAGACATATATCAATAGTGTAAGCAACGCATCTTAACAATACTAAAAAAACATTCTTGGAATCAATGCAATGAATGCCATGATACAAATTGTAATATCACTAAATCAATGCATTTTAACAATACTATTAGATCATATTGCATTTCTCAATGAATAGTTTTCAAATTAGAGAGACATTAGATCACATATCCAACTATTAATAGATCATAAATGCCTAAGCAATGCATATACCTTTCCTTTGCATAACGGTACCTAGAAATTACCCATTACAAAACTCATATCTAACTCATTGGTTTGTTATTAACTTAACAATATATAACTTAATATATTTTCTATTATAATCGTCCATGACCAACTATCCAATTTGGAATCTTGTTGTAAATGATAACCCATAAATCCTACACATGGGTAAAAGTTGCATTCATTAATTATTTATGAAGTAAAATAGTTGCAATTTACCCAATTATTAATTAATTTGCAATTATTACAAAACTAATATCTAACTTGTTCTATTATTAACTTAATAGTGTTTTCCATTATAATCATCCACGCTCAAAAATTCAATTTTGGAATTATATCCTAAATGCTGCCACATAAATTCTAATTGTGTTCTAAACCCTCTCACATAAATTATACAAATATGTAAAAGTTGCATTAATTAATTAATTATGAAGTAAAATACTTGCAATTTACCAAATTATTGATTAATTTGCATTTATTATAAAATTAATATCCAATCCATTGCTTTATTAGTAACTTAACATTACATAATACAATATATTTTCTATTATAATCATCCATATTCCAAATATTCAATTTTGAAATTGTATTGTAAATGGCCACATAAATCCGAAGCAAAAATTAAGTTCATTCATTATTTATGAAATAAAATAGTTGTTCTTGAAATATATATATATAAACCACATATACTTAGTTTTATAAAAAAACATATATTTATTTTTAAAAATCACAACACATCTCACCCATTTAGTTTGTGCTCGCATTAGTCATGTTATTCGAATTACACATTCAAACAATTTTATAGGTGTCGACACTGCGGATGCCATGTCTAATGAGTTTTAGACGTGCTATAATGTTTTTCAAGGTTTACATCATAATCATAATAATAATAATAATAATAAATCTTATAAGTGATCTACGATCTCGTTTTTTTCAGCTTTTCAATCTAAGATTTATATACATGTTATTTGTAAAAGGTTTCAAATTCATGATTTTTTTTTATTCATGAAAATGTGTCCAACTCAAATTATTATCATCTATGGAGTGCATAAAAGGTTTAAAAAACGTTAAATGTTTAATTATACATCACACTGAAAAATGATTATGATTAAAAAAGTTTTTCATAAACTATGGTTTGTATCATCAATTTTAAAAAAAAAAAAATTTGACAAGCAAAATTAACACTAAATGTCAAATAAATATATCTCAAATTATTATTATTAAATCACAAAGAATGTTCTTTGAAGGCCATGCTTTCCTCTGCCTCAAATATTCCTAAGAGATGTTACCAACATATGAATATTAATTAATTATCTTACATGTTTTTTTTTTTTAATATAATTATATTTAATTATTAATTTTAAATCTTGAGAATTTGAGGCTCATGTTTTCCTATGTCTCAAAATCTTCTTAGTAGGTGTTTCCAACACAAAATATTAATTAATGTAGCATCTCACATGATTTATATGGGCAAATCTTGTTGTACAGTTCATGTTGTTCATGAATATTATTTAAATGATTTAGTATCTAATTTTGGTGTACAGTTCTTCATTTTATGAAGTTAAAAAGTGAATAAACTTTTTTCATTTTTTATTTTTTTTAATTAAATAAAAAATATATAAATATAAATTTTAATTATAATTTAAATTATTAAATTTTGAAAATATAAATAAGTTAAAAATAATTAAATTTATTTATTTTTTATTTCATTCATTTTTTTATATCTATTATTTAGTACAATCTTTGATTTAGGGCGAATATGTTGAAAATTAAATTAAAATCAACATGGAAACTTCAAATAAACATAGAATTTAAAAGGAGTCGCCACCATGAGTGATTGGGTTGGACGACCAACCAGCTACTTGAAGGAGATCTCGACAAGGCCCTTTCAGGGAGGGGTCTGCTCCCCCCCCTACTCCAACATTCCAGACATGGCGACGGGAGCGAGGCGTGATGAAGGTCAGGGCGGCGGTAAAGGTGAGACCAAGGAGATAGGAGATTTGGGGGGGGCCTTTCTGACCCTTGTAGAAGGGCATGGGAGGATTATTTTCGTGAACCAGACAATCCCTGCTCTTCATATCTGATCAGACAAGGTAAGAGAAAAAGTTGCACTCTAGAAGGAAAAATCTTTGATAGAAAAATTCATTGGGATATGGTCAAAGGAAAGAGATCTGGTAAGATGAATCAAGAGCACTTGGAACCCTAAAGGGAATTATGATCTGCACCTGGAGTCTAAGGGGTTTTTTACCATCATCTTTCTCAATCATGAGGGTCGGGATCGAATCCTAGAAGGGGGGCCTTATTTTTTCTTTTCAGCAGGCCTCTACCTAAGGCCATGGAATGAGAGATTCAACCCAGAGAAAAGGGATATGAGAGTTTCCCCGATATGGATCTGCTTATACTCTCTACCATGGTGAACACTGGGATCTTGAAATCCGACAAGATATTGGGAACACATTGGGCGAATTTGTGAAAATAACAAAACAAAGTAAACAACAATGGTACACTGCGTTTACCCGCATTTGTGTCTATATGGATATGACAAAAGAGATCCCTGAAGGAATCAACCTAAACTAGGAAGATGACGAGTGGATGCAACCGATTGACTACGAACAAATTCCTTTTAGATGCAAACAATGTCATGACTATGGACATTTTAATCGAAATTACCCCAAGAATAGTCATCAACCTTTGATGACCCAGTAAGCGCAGGAAAAATCGGTGGACAAGGAAGGATTTGTTCAGATCCAAAACAAAAGAAATCCCAGATCGGGCCCCTCACATTAACAAGGAAAAGGGCACGGGGGGGGGAGAGGCCCAATCAACAACAAATGGTTTGTGATATTATCTGAGAGGGAGGAGGAAGGAGCACCTGAGGACAAGGTTATCGCTCCAGAACCCCGAGAGAGTAGGAAGGACTCCAATGAGGGAGTGGAGAAAGAGCTAGAAGAGAAGATGGAGGCCATGGAGGAATATGGGATCAAGGATATGGAGCTAGGGGAATTAGAGCTAGACGAGATTGAGAAGTAATGCAAGAAAAGGGGAAAGGATATGTGTCCCAATGACAGCTGAAGTTATTACAAGAAGAGATCATCAAGACAAAGTCTCGCCAACAAATCAAGAACAAAAGAAAGCAATTGGAGGAGGGTTTAAGGAGAGGAAGGAATATGAATAAGCAGAGGATAGCAAAAATAGGGGTCAAGCTCATTTAAGCATGATAGTATCCTATGATACGAGCGTCCTTCTCTTAAGTTAATCGAGTAAACAAATGAAGATAATATCATGGAATATAAGGGGGTGCGACCACCCTAGGAAAATTAATACTTTATAAAAGAAACTCAAGAAGGAGAAATCGACAGTTCTTTTCCTCCAGGAGAGGAAGTGTAAATATGAAACACTTGACAAGGTGGGGTAGGGGATTTGGAAAGGGTGTAAGATAATAGCGATCGATTCTCTCGGGATAGCCGAAGGACGGATAATCCTCTGGCAACTGGATTTAATCATATTAAGAAATTGGTGGGCGACTAGATTTTCTCTAACGACATATTACGCGATTTTGGATTCAGGAGCAAAAGGATCCCTGAAAAAAATATATGGCCCAAGTGCGTTCCCCTAGAAACCCCATTTTTTGGAATTCTTGAGCTAGATGAAAGGGTTCATTGGGGATAAATCATGGATAATGGGTGGGGACTTTAATCTGATCACATCCCTATGAGAAAAGAAAGGGGGGAGGTGAAGTTTGGATAGATTCCAGGAATATTTTAGAGATTTCGTGGAACAAAGTCAACTAATTGACATGGAAACAAGAAATGGATGGTTCACATGGAACAATCAACGAGGTGGGGAGCATCACTTTGCCTCTACAGAAGACATCGCCTGAGAAGCAGGAGAAGTGTCGACTAGTGTCTTCCTAGTGGCAGGGTCAGATCATTGGTCTATCTTCCTATAGTGGGATTGGTCAGATCACCCAATCAGGAAGCCGTTCATATTTGAGAAGTTATGGCTTGAGAATGAGGATTTCAAGTCCTTGTTCCATAAGTGGTGGTAGGAATAGGTTCCCCTATGGGAACAAGGATGTACCAATTCCAACATAAATTGAAGGCTCTAAAAGCAAGGATCTGAACATGGAACAAAGAAGACTTTGGAAACATATTTTAGGACAAGTCTGACAGACAAAATAGAAGGGATTCAAAGGAAAGGCATGAAGGAAGGGTATGAGGAAGACCTCAAACAATAGGATAAAAACCTTCTCACTGAGATGGCAGCAAGGGAACGACAAGAAGAAATATATTGGAAGCAAAAGTAAATGAACCAATGGCTCCAAGATGGAGAGCGTAATACAAAATATTCCATAATAAGGTGGTACAAAACATGCAATGAGTGAAGATTCATAAAATAAGGAAGACAAATGGAAGATAGGTCGAGACAAGAGGGGAGATAGAAGAAGAATTGGTCCAACACTTCAAAAACATTGTTATAGAGGACCAATTAAAGAGGAAACATGATATAGATAAAATCACTCGTCTTATCCCGATGGTGGTCACTTAGGAGCACAATGATATCCTGACAAAACCCATAGAACTACAAAAGGTTGAGGAGGAAATGCATCAAATGAAGCTTGGAAAATCTCCAGGACCATATGGCTTTACCTTAAAATTCTTTCACTATTTCTGGGATCTCATTAAACAAGAAGTGTGGGAAATTGTTGAAGAGTCTCGCCAAGCTCAGGGAGTCCTAAGGGCCTTCAATGTGACCTTCTTGACTCTTAACCCCAAGTCAGAAGGAGCAGACATGTCGAGTAATTTTAGACACATAGCCTTATGCAATTTCATATACAAAATTATCTCTAAATTGGTTGTTAATAGATCAAAACCAATCCTCCTCCTCTAGATCGTTCCGGATCAATCAGAGTTTTTCAAGGGAAGAAAAATATTGGATGGCATCATCCTGGTCCATGAATCCATTCACTCCCTGAAAATCACCAAAAAACTAGGCATGCTTGTCAAGATGGACATAGCTAAATCTTATGACAATTTAAGTTGGAAGTATATGAGAGAAATCCAGAGAGCTTTTGGTTTTGGAAGAGACTGGATAGAATGGGTCATGAACATGGTTTCATCCACATTCTATTCATTTTTTCTAAATGGCTTGCTTACTCCCACTCTGAATCTGACCCGTGGTATTCGCTAAGAGGATCCCCTATCACCTTTCCTTTTCATCATAATGGAAGAAGGTCTCAACAGGTTAATCCAGGATCAATATTCCAATGGGGAAATAAGGGGTTTAAATCTCCATAGGGGGGTGGATAAACAAACTCATCAGCAGTTTGTGGACGATACAATTCTAATGGGGAAACCTTCAGTCCAAGATCCAAGGTCTTTCAAGAAATTCCTGGCAGTATTTTCCAAGGCTTCGATCCTGGAAGTAAATCCGAAAAAATATCAAATTTTACTTTTCAACACCCCAAGGGTGACTCAAAGGAATATCCTTAGGATCTTGTGCTTCTCGATAGGTTCTCTCCCGTAAAAGTATATGAGAGCACCTTAGACGAAGGGGACCATCAGGAAGGTTTCATGGCAAGATCTTCTGGATTGTATGAGGAAGAATATTATTGGGTGGGCTCTAAGACCCTTAAATTTACCAAGTAGACTCATCCTGGTTAAATCTGTTCTTCAGGCTATGCCAATTTATCTATCCTCAATTTTGGCTGCTCCAAAGGCTATCATTAAAGAAAATTTTAATCTTCAACGGGTCTTCTTATGGGGAGAACATAGAGAAATCTAAGATTTCCTTGGTAGGTTGGGATAAGGTATATCAGCCGAAGGACAAGGGGAGTCTTGGCATTAGGGACCTTGAGATAGCAAGTGAATTCTCAGGGTTAAAAATATGGTGGAGGTGGTGCAACCAAATGAACGATCCTTAGGCCAATATGTGGCATGTGAAGTATTACAAATAAATATAGGTAAGTGAAATGGTTCAATTTAGTGACAAGAAATCAGGTTTGCACATATGGATGAATGCCCAAAGAAATAAAGGTCTAGTTCAAGACCACATTTTTTGGGAAATCAGAAATGCCCAGGTAGAAAACTTATGAGATGATTCATGGAATCAATTCCCAAATCTTGGGGAAAATACCAGATGGAAAATATTAAGGGAAAGGGGAATAAGAGAAGGGAAGATCAAAGTTAGCTAGTGTTGGTCAGAGACAAACACTACTAGGGATTACATAAAATGGCAAGGTAAAGAGTCGGGGGGATGACTAACAAATGCAGAAGAAACAAAACAATTCCGTGACATTCTCTAGGAAAGATGCATAAGAAGACAAGAATTCCAGGATAGGTTGATATGGGGGTACTTTCTGAGAGGATTTTTCAGTATAAAGGAGGCTTACAACATCAATACCAGAGGAGAGGAAGACCCGAAGAAAATATGGAGAAAGGTTTGGATTATGAATCCTTGGAAAAAACAACCACATTCAATTGGTTGGTTTTAAAGAGAAGAAAAATGACGGGGGAAAACCTCGGAAAGAATGGTTTTGAAGGCCCCTCATAGTGCCCCCTATGTCTCTGTGAAGAGGAGAAAATTAATCATCTCTTGGACGAATGTTCCTTGTCCTCAACTCTTTGGGATCGAGGGAAGACCATTTTTCTTAGAAGTGATATAGTCAGAGGCCAACCTATTGCCACGGGTCTAGAGCATACAAAGTGTGATACCACCAGTGATGGTGAGGGCGTCGACAAGAACAAAGGACCAATTATGAAGGGTAAAGAAGTCGACGAACAAGGAATTTTTGGTTAAGTTAGTTAGTAGTCGGTCAATTGGATCATTTTGTAACGACCAAGTGAGCCTATAAATAGAAATAGATTTGTAATCCTTGAGGCATCATCATCATGAGGATCATAATAGGAATCATCATTGGTATCAAATGATCGCATCATTGGAATTATGCGCATCATTTTGTCATACTTGTTTGTATGATTATCATCGCATAAGATTGTAGAAGTTTCAAAAGTATCTCGTGTTATTCGACAGTGTAATATTTTGCATTTGTTTATTATAATATGATGTTTTGGCATGGATTTGATCTTGTTTTTTGGTAGCTTCTTTCGGTATTCTCTAATGTGAATCTCTTTTATGAATAAGGATGATTGTGCAATGCCTTGGTCATTCTCTCTTGTTTCAAATATGATTGATGTTCTACAATGGTTTAATGTATGTTGATACATAGATTTGGTTAGATACATGTTAATGCAGTCGGTATTTCTGGTTAGGCTGCAAATGGTTAGGTATTGGTTAATGCAACTAAGATAGCATAATAATATGATATGAATCTGAATTTTTGGTTGTGATGTGAATGGGTATGAATTAATGCATGGGCCTCCCCACTATGGAAACGTGGTTCCTGTAGCTCCCCTTAAACATCTCAAGTGAGACTGCATTCGCTCCGCGGGTGTTGCTGGAAAGGGTAAATCCTTTCTGGGTCAATGTTTAAGGAGTCTGTGTCGAGGTTTGTTGACAGTAGTGCAAAGTAAACCCATGTCTATAGAGTTGTGTGTCAACACAACTGAACCAAACTCTCAAAGAATGGAACATGAAAGCGTTTCAGAACCCAATCCTTAGTTTCATATGGGAAATGTACCTAGGGATGTTGTTATGGGTGTTATGGAATGAGAGGAACAACCGAATATTTCAGGATAGGAGGTCCATAGAGGAAGAAATTAGAAGAGGTGTCCAAAACATTTAGGAGACTGTTCAAAATAACCAATGGGATGACACAGACAAGGATTTTACTGATTTGAAAGCTCGAATTGCAGAAGGATGGGGGATGAGTAAGGAGGACTTAGGGGGACTACAAAAGAAAGACCAAGTCTTCCAGCCAGGTAGCCCAATTTCATGGAATCCATCACTGAAGGGAACTAACAAACTCAATTTTGATGGTGCATCGAAAGGAAATCTTGGCCTTGCAGGGTTCAGGGGAGTTTGCAGAGATTCCACAAGGGCGATCTTGAAAGTGTACCATGGATCCATCGAATTTGAGATGAAAAACACTGCAGAGTTAGAAGGCCTTCTGCAGGGCCTTAGTTTGGTTTCTAGATCGATATGGTTACCAATGATGGTCGAAGGAGATTCCCAAGTCATCATCCATATAAACCGAAAATTATCCATGTGGCAGAAAGTAGAGAAAGTTGCTACCAGCTAGCATCTGTTGAGCAGGATGGAAGTGCTGGGGATCCTCCTTCCCATGAACCATGCATGGAAATTTGGATACGTTAGGAGGTAGGCTAAAAAAATTTCCGATCTCATGGAAAATGTGGTCATGGGAGGAGGAAAAAGCATCAGAGATGGACAACTGCAAGCATTCGAAGGAAAGCATTGGGTAGACCAATGTCGCCACCTAGCTAACAGTGATCATGTGGTGATAGGACGGGAGGGAAGGACAGAGCAGGAGACGCCTAGCCAGATCACATGTCAACAAATGAATAGGACAAATGTACCCCGTCTCTTATAATAATGACAAAGAAAGGGCAAGGAAAGGACTTCCTAACCCTGTCCAAGACATGGGTAGGTACTTATCACAACAGTTGTGGATATCCAGGGAAGATATGTTTCAGTTCTCACCTCAAGAGATCGTTATTTCAATCATGAAGAATGCTGGGTATAATACTATACAAGAAGTCATATGGATAGACGTGACAGATGGAGTAACGAACCACCCAGTTTTAGTAATCATGGCCTTCCTTGCTATAATTTCAAATGAGCATCAGGGCCTCTCATTCCAAATTCCTCTCAATTATGACTGTGATGTTTCTATTAGTCTCAGAGTTCCTCCTCTTAACCCGAGTCTTTCCTAGGCTAATTTCAATCAAGAGAGGATGGTCAATGAAGCAAGGAAGTATTGCTGCAAATCCTCCATCGACTAACCGGTCCCAAGTGGGGGAAAGGGAATTCGGTAGCTATGTAAGAGATTTGGGAGGGAGAATTACCTGAGCCCAGACCCAGGATCGGACTGCAGCTACATTCTTTCACGACCGAATCCAAATAATGGTCCACGATGAAATCGACACAATTGAGAAGGAGATTTGGGAAAGGGTTAAGTCTTCTTTGATGGAGGAGATCGAGGAGGAAGTCGAGGAGTGGATGATGTACCCTGGAACTATGGCAGGGAGGGTGTCTTCCTATGAATGGTTAATGATGGTGTATTAGGTCATGAAGACCCTCATGGCCCATGTGACTATGGAAGGCGAGAGCAAGCAACAAGGGGATTAGGAGCTGATGCAAGCATGGAAGGAAAATCACAGGGACTACCCCCTGATGCACAAAAAGGTTGATCTCATTTCCCACAAGCAGGCTCTCAAATTTTATTCCTCTCCTCCTCTGAATGGGGATGATAGAAAGACCAATAAGGTTCATGGCAAAAGGCTAGTTGTGGATCCGGAAGCGAAGGGAATAAAGGTGCAGATCAGGTCATGCATATTGAAGGCTACAACAAAGGTGACGTAGAGCGTGGACAAGCTCCAATTTAGAAGCAGTACAAACTAAGTATTTATTTTTAGCTAAATGATGTTTTTAGACTTTTATAGTTCTGAGTATCACATAAAAAATAGTATATTCAAGAAAAAGCCTGGTTATTTTTTTTATTCCCACTCATCATAATCCAAGGATGAAGGAATTATCCAATATGTGGAAATGTCATGTGGTTGAACTCAACAAAACTTTGTTTAATCGATATGTAATATGCTTCCAATGTTAATAAAGTACTTTTTATTTTTAAAAAAACATTAAAACTTCACATACATAAGATACACATAGAATTTGACATAATGTTGGTTTCATGGACAATAAAGATAACATTTATAAGTTGTTAGTACAAATATTATATGAAATAATATGGAAACACAATATTAATATTAATATTAACTAATATGATCTGTAGTTTCTCTATGGTAGCTATATAACATGCAGATAAGTTCATGAAATATTTATTTTCTAATAAGAATTACAATTTATTTTATTTTTATTTTTATCATTAATTATTTTTATCTTAATTTTAATAACTAAATTATTAATAATTTATTTTGTATTATTTAGTTTTGTTTAATCTCTTTATAATAATCGATGAAGTGTTAACTAAAACTTTTAAGAATTATATTATTATTTTTAGTTAATTTTATATATATTATATTTAAAGGTTTTTTAACAAATCAATTTTAAAAGAAAATTGAAATATAAAACTTTGAAAAAATTATAAATGTTAAATTGAAAAAACTATTTTAATATAAATTAACATATATATAGTAATAAAAAATAAAAAAAACTGAATAATATTTCCCCAATTTATAAATAGCTACTAAGGCTGCCAACTTATTAGTTTCTACCCAATAAGTATGAGTACCTTTGTAATATAAAGTATAAATTCTAGCCAATTAAAGCTTAGTTACTATTTGTTGGCAATTTATAACCTTCTACTCATTGAGTAGTTTAACTATTCATGTGATAAGTTAAACTTTGCGTAGTTTAACTATTGATATAAGTTACCTCTCTAATGAAATGTGAAATAAGAAATTGAATTGTATTATAACAATTTCTAATTATTTAAAGGGCATTGCAAAACTTGGTGGAATAAAATACTAGTAGTAATTAATAATGTTTTTTTAATTAATTGTAGTTTTAAAGTATTTAATTTCTCGGTGTATGATAAATTTAGAATTTTTTTAAATTTAATTTACAATCAATTAACATTAAATTTTACAAATTTTTTTAATTGGGAAATTTATGATAATGAATTTTAACTTGTTATTTCACATTTCTACTCAATTTTCAAATTTTATTATAATTATTTTTTTATGATTAAATTTGTTTTTTTAACAATAGCAAATTTCTAGGGAAGCAAGTGCGTGTGGGTGGGAGGAGGGTTTTTTTTTAATCCCGGTGGAAATGCATTATCAGCCTTTGTATGCGGCCTAGGGATTAGTTCTAACAATTAAGAAGAACATTATTCTATATACCTTGGATTGAAAGAAGTTGTTAGTCTTGGAATTCGATCGCTAGTGGTGATAACAACTTCTCTTCTTATTATCT
This sequence comes from Pseudotsuga menziesii, assembly GCA_001517045.1. Taxonomy (NCBI): domain Eukaryota; kingdom Viridiplantae; phylum Streptophyta; class Pinopsida; order Pinales; family Pinaceae; genus Pseudotsuga; species Pseudotsuga menziesii. The sequence goes on along the minus strand of LPNX011020963.1, from coordinate 264,898 downwards.
TCCAAGCTAGGCATCGACATGAAATTATGGATCCAATAGCATGGTGTCTACATAAACACATTATTGGCCTTCTACATCAAATTCAGAACATTCAACTCTTTCATGTTCGGCGTGAACATAATGTCACAACATATAAATTAGCAAATGAAACTTCAAGTTTTCCTACAGAGGATATTAAAAAAGGGGGGGGTAAACCTCATCTTGTTGCCTCCCTTACAGGTTTGTAAGCAAATCTAAACTCATTTTGACACCATGAAGTAGTTTTATTAATGCAATAACTATCCCAAATAATGACAGGTTTTCGTTGCCATGTGGAGATTCCAAGGCACATGGGCTAGTGAACCTTCTTGTAATCTCTTGGCTTGCACATATGAGACTTCAATGTAGGCATATGGAGGTACTCAGTCAAGAAGCTTTCTCAGGAAGTTTAATATTGTTTAGGAAATATTTTGTCTCATCCCTGTCATTCGGTGAATAGTGATGGAGGTAGGAGAACTGGTATGAGGATTAATTTTGGAATGGTGGTGTAGAGTCAGGTGGACTTTGATGCCTTCTCCTATGCACTGGGATATCAGTTTTTTGCTACAATCAGTGTTAGCTGTGTAGAGCCCCATTCATAGGTAATTTTGTGTTCATTACATTTGTATTCTACCCTCTCATTTGTTTGGAAGGTTATGGATATAGAGGTGTCTCTGTATGTTTTGTGGGATCAACTTGAACAAAATGTTAATGATAAAAGGGTGCCTTTGTAATCTCTGGGGACAATTTTTTGTTGTGAATTGGATTGAGTGTAGCCTGCATTTTCTAGTGGTTTTTTATCATGGCTTGGATGCTAGGGTTGTTATGCAACCCTACTGGGTTGATAAAATAATCACATTTTCAGAGGAGATTTGGGACTATGTTGAAAGTATGAACTTTGATAATAATACAAAAATGAGGATCTTTCTAAAAGAATTTGAGATCCCTAGACTGGTATTCATGACATACGTTCTCAAATGAGATGGATGTGATCTCAAATGGAAGGTTTTATTGTTGTTGTTCAACAAATTACTACTCATGTGCCTATTTTGGATACACGTCTTAATGAAATCAAGCAAACTACCCACCATGTTTCAAATTTTACTTCAAGGGTTAACACCCACCTTAATGATCTTGAAGGGATTATGCACGTCTGCGATGCTTAGTTTGGAGAAATTTTAGAAACATTGGTGAAAGATGAAGATATAATTGTAGGAAAAAACTTTAGGGTAGATGAAAATTCAGAAGATAAGAATGTTGATGGACACTCTATTATGAAACCTACTCGTGTTGACATAATTATCACTAATTTGGAGGAGAGAACTAGAGAATATGAGCATAGTTGAGGCACTCAGAATATGGATAGTAAGGAAACAAAGGAAGAAAGTTGAGACTCTGAGGATGAGGATGCTAAGGAGACTATGGAAGAGAATCATGTTGATGATGTTGCAAGTCAAGAAGATGATGTTGGAAATAGTACCGAGGATGAAGAAGGAGACACATAAGATGTCAAGGTTATGGACAATAACACTAGCTCCTAATTTGTCTTTTCATGAAGTTTTTTTGTAGGTTGCTGATAGTTTGTTAGAATTTACAACAGCTTAGGGAAATATGTTTTTTTCCTCAATTTTATTCTCTCTTGGATGACTATAACTAAGTTCTATAATGTTCAAGAACCTTTGAATTTTTTTTGAGGAATTTTTGTATTGTTTTGCTGAAGTTTTTCATCCTTTTATAAATACAAACTTCACCATTTTCATTAAAAAAAACAATATCAAACTTATTGTATTGTATTTTTTTAATTCTTTAATTTTTTATCTGCCGGCATAGATCCATCTTCAACACGGATTTATCAAGCACCTAGAGGGATCCAATTTTTAGAGGTATAATTATTATTTTTACCTTAATTTTCTATACGTTCAAAAAATATTTACACATGGAGAAATTCTATCCATCTTGGTGTTTTTATTATTATTTTCATTTGGTTTAAACTTTTTTATTTTATGAGTCGACATGAAATTTTTTATTGCGTTTTATTTTTTGTAATGTAAATAATTATATTCATTTGGTTTTAATTTTTTAATTTTATGAGCTCACATGGATTTTATATGACTTTTCATTTTTGGTAACGTTGCGTTACCTTACATGAAACATCTCCCCCATACTTGGTTGTAGAGCACTCCGCTCCTCTCGATGCAATTATTTAATTTCTCAATTCTTATTTTTATATTTAAGTATATATAATGCTTTAATTGTTGTCATTGCCATTTTAAAGTTTGTTATACATTATATACTTTGGTCTAATAAAGACATTTGAGGTGAAACATGTGGGTGCACTGATTTGACACAGTGATGGATACTTTGCAAAATAAAGAAGTTTTAATATTATAAATAATAATGTTAAATTTTAATATTATGAATGATGATAATAATAATATTATTATTAGTAATCTAATTTTAAGGTTATTATAGTCTATCTAAACACTAAATTGGTGTGTGAAACCTTCTTCTTATTGGTTGAAAAAAAACCTCAAATAATAAATTAAACCTTTAAAAATGAAATATATATTCGATCTCTTTCCACAACAATACAAGATTGAAAAATCTAACCCCAAAAAATTGTTTACTTTTCCTTTAAAAGAATATTTAGAGTTTCAAAGATTGATCACTTCATAAAAGTATAACAATGACCTCGAAACGCACCTTCCTTCAACGTTTTCTGAAAAGAGAAGCTGACTAATTGATTCGTGGTTACTTGACTTGCATAGAAGGTTAGGTTAGGTTTATCATCAACTTGTGGAGATAAGACAATGTTGGTCACACTTTTCCCACGCTCAAACATCACATAGAAACTATCAAGTGGTACACAATGTTTTGGTATTTTCTTTAGTTGACCACACTTCCTTAAATCCTTTCCTTCCCTCCAAAGTCTTTTGGATCTCCTCTTGCCTATTTGCTTATAATAATAATAAAAACCAAACCATAGGATTCCACTCGTTTTACATATACCAAAAACAAGATATAATGCCATCACTTATTTCCTTTGGGACTGAAAATAGTTTTCAAAAGTTGAGAATCTCAACTTGCATGTTTCACGACTTGTTTCCACTTGTCCATGACATGGTGGAAGCATTTGCAGAGGTCTATTCCCTTTTAATTATTAAAATGGATGGCGAGGGGCCACGTTGGACGATACTCTGTCATGTCCATGTCCATGTCCATGTCCTCCATGTCAACATAAAGTAATACTCACTTATTGAGATGAAATGAGTTGATTTTCATACATGCATTAATGTACATGATGGCTTGATTCTCATGAATATTTTGGCCATGCTAAGATTATACATGACACATCATCTATTGCATGCATGCATACATGATACGTAAATACACATTGGCCAGTTTTAAGATTATTCCGACACAGTCAAAAGAGAGCAACTATGATGGAGATTTGTTTGTCTAAAAGTGTGTGGCTGGCTACACATAAATGTGAGACAAACTACATGATATGATGAGGTGAAGGCCAACATCTAGTCACGTGGCATCTTATTGTCCATTCTCACGGTAATAGGTGACATGTCATTTGATATTAGGTGGCATGTCATTTGAGATTCAAATCTCATGAAAAACAAGGGGCTCTTCTTCACTTTAGTTATTAGCCATCAAAAGATAAGTAAGAATAAACACTATAAATATGATAAAAGTCAATAATAATAATAATAAATGATCTCATTATGGGCATCATTGGCATTAAAGGATTGCATCATTGGCATTATGGGCATCATTTTGGCATACTTATCTGTATGATTATCATTGCATAAGATCTGATAAGTGTTATTCGGTGATGTATGAGATTTGTGGATTATAATATGATGTTTTGGCATGGATTTGATCTTGTTGTTTGTTAGCTTCTTTCATAGCTTCTTTCAGTATTCTCTTATGTGAATATCTTTTATGAACAAGGATGATTGTGCATTTTCTTTTGTTGCAAGTATGGTTTAACGGTTCCACAATGGTTTAATGTATGTTGATACATAGATTTGGTTAGATACATGTTAATGTAGTTGGTCTTTTTGGTTATGCTGCGAATGGTTAGGTATTGGTTAATGCAACTATGCTAGCATAATAATATGATATGAATTTGAATTTTTGGTTGTGATGTAAATGGGTATGAAGTGATGCATGTCCCTCCCCACTGCGGAAACATGGTTCCTACATCTCCCCTTAAACATCTCGGGTGAGACTGCACTCGCTCTGCGGGTGTTGCTGGAAAGGGTAAATCCTTTCCGGGTCGATGTTTAAGGAGTTTGTGTCGAGGTTAGTTGGCAGCAGTGCGAAGTGAACCCTTGTCGACAGAACTGTGTGTCAACACAACCGGACCAAACTCTCAAAGAATGGAACATGAAAGCATTTCAAAACCCAATCTTTGGTTTGATACGGGAAATGTACCCATGGATGTTGTTATGGGTGTTATGGAAGAAGAGGAACAACTGAATCTTTTGGGACAGGAGGTCCATAGAGGAAGAAGTTTGGAAGAGGCTAACCCAAAACATTCAGGACACTATTCAAAATAACCAATGGGATGACAGGGACAAGGAGTTTACTGATTTGGAAGCTCTAATTGTGAAAGGATGGGGGATCGGTAAGGAGGACTTAGGGGGGCTATGAAATAAAGACCTAGCCTTCCAGCCAGGTAGCCCAATTTCATGGACTCCACCACCGAAGGGAACTTAGAAACTCAACTTCGATGGCGCATCGAAAGGCAATCTTGGCCTTACAAGGTTTGGGGGAGTTTGCAAGGATTTTGCAAGGGTGATCCTAAAAGTGTACCATGGATCCATCAGATTTGAGACGACCAACACCACATAGTTAGAAGGCCTTCTGCAGGTCCTTAGTTTGGTTTCTAGATTCAGATGGTTGTCGGTGATGGTCGAAGGCGACTCCCGAGCCATCATCTAGATGGTCGGGAAATTATCCACGAGGCAGAAAGCAGAGAAAGTTGCTACCAGCTGGAGCCTACTAAGCAGATTGGAGGCGTTGGGGACCCTCCTTGCCATGAACCATGCATGAAACTTTGTCCACGTTAGGAGGGGGGATAACAAATTTGCCGACCTCATGGAAAATGTGGGAGTGGGAGGAGGACAAAGCATCAGAGACGGAAATTGTAAGCATTCGAAGGAGAGCATTGGGTAGACCAATGTCGCCACCTAACTAACAATGATCATGTGGCGATAGGACGGGAGGGAAGGGAGGAAAAGGAGACGCATAGCCACATCACATGCCAAACACATGAACGGGACAAATGTACCCCACCTATTCTAATAACGACAAAGCAAGGACGAGGAAAGGACTTCCCACCCTTGTCCAATACATCGGATAAGTACTTACCACAACAGTTGGGGAGATCTGGGGAGGATATGTTTCAGTTCTCACCTCAAGAGATCGTGATTTCAAACATGAAGAACGTCTGGAATAAGATTGTACAAGCAGTTGGATGGATAGGCGTGGCTGACGAAGTAATAAACCACCCAATTTTAGTAATAATGGTCTTCCTTGCTATAATTCTGAATGTGCATGAGGGCCTCTCATTCCAAATTCCTCTCAGTTCTGACCGTGATGTTTCTATTAGTCTCAGAGTGCCTCCTCTTAACCCGAGTCTTTCCTAGCCTAATTTCAATCAAGAGAGGATGACGCTGAAGAAGCAAGGAAGTATTGATGCAACTCCTTCGTCAACTAGCCAGGCCAGAGGGGGGGAAAGGGCGGTTGATATCTATGTGAGGGGTTTTGGAGGGAGAATTACCCGAGCTTAGACCCAGGCTCGGACTACAGCCACACTCTTTCGCGACTGAATCCCAACAGTGGTCCACGATGAGATCGATGCAATTGAGAAGGAGATTTGGGAAAGGGTTAAGTCTGCTCCGATGAAGGAGATCAGGGAGGAAGTCAAGGAGTGGGTGATGGACCCTAGAACTATGAAAGGGAGGGTGTATGCATATGAACGGTTAATGATGGCGTATTGGGTCATGAAGAACCTCATGGCCCATGTAACTATGGAAGGCGAGAGTAAGAGACAAGAGGATCAGGATCCGTTGCAAGCTTGGAAGGAACATCACAAGGTTGTTGTCTGATGCACAAAACGGTTGATCTGATTGCCAACAAGCTGTGTCTCAAATTTGATTCCCCTCCTCCTCTAAATGGAGCTGATAGAGAGACTAGTAAGGTTCATGGCAAAAGGTTGTTTGTGGATCTGGAAGTGAAAGGGAAGAAATGTGCATATCAGGTCATGCATATCGAAGGCTACAACGGAGGGGTTGCAAAGTGTGAACGAGATCCAGTTTAGAAGCGATGGAGACTAAGTATTTCTTTTTTGCTAAAAGATGTATTTAGGCTTTTATAGTTATGAGTATCACATAAAAAGTAGTATGACTTGGTTAATTTTTTTGTATTCCCACCCAATATAGTCCAAGGATGGAGGAATGATCTAGTCTATGAAAGTGTCATGTCATGTGGTTGGAGGAATGATCTAGTCTATGAAAGTGTCATGTAGTTGAGCTTGACAAAACTTTGTTTAATCGATATGTAATATGCTTCAAATGTTAATATAATACCTTTTATTAAGAAAAAAGCATTGAAGCTTCACATAAATGACATAAACATGGAATTTTACATAATGTTGGTTTCATGGACAATAAATATAACATTTATAAGTTGCTAGTACAAATTATTATTAAATAAATATAATATCGAAACACGACACTTTATTTTAGTTTTTGTGTCGTAGCTAGATACCATGCAGATGAGTTCACGACACTTTATTTTATAAAAAGAATTATAATTTGTTTTATTTATTTTTATTATTAATTATTTTTATCTTCTAATAGATATATTATTAATAATTTATTTTGTATTATTTAGTTTTGTTTAATCTCCTTATAGTAATAGATGAAGTGTTAACTAAAGTGTTAGGATATTCTTAAATTCCAATATAATGTTATTATTTTTTAAGTTATTTGTTATGTATTATTATGTTGAAAGGTTTTTTTTACATATCAATTTTTAATATAAAATTGAAATATAAAACTTTGAATAAATATAAATATTAACTTAAAAAAATATTTTTGATGTAAATTAGTATACATAATAATAAAAAATTATAAAAATTTAATAATATTTTCCATTTATAAATAGCTACTCTAGTTTCTACCCTAAGTCTAAGTACCTTTGGAATATAAAGTATAAATTCTAGCACATTAAAGCTTAGTTACTATTTGTTGGCAATGTACCTTTGGAATATAAAGTATAAATTCTAGCACATTAAAGCTTAGTTACTATTTGTTGGCAATTTATAACCTTCTACTCATTGAGTAGTTTAACTATTGATATGATAAGCTAAACTTTGAGTAGTTTAATTATTGATATAAGTTACCTCTGTAATAAGATGTGAAGAAATTGAATTTCATTATCATAATTTCCAATTATTCAAACGGTATTGTAAAATTTGGTGGAACATAATATTAGTAGTAATTACTAATGTTTTTTTAATTAATTATTCAAAGGTATTGTAAAATTTGGTTTAACATAATTAATAACATTTTTTTAATTAATTGTAATTGTGAAGTATTTGATTTTTTAATGTATATGATAAATTCAAAATTAAAATAGATTTAAGTTAATTTACAATTAATCAACATCAATTTTTATAATTATTTTTTAAAATTGAGAAATTTATGATAATGAAATTCACCTTGTTATTTCACATTTCTACTAAATTTTCAAAATTTATTATAATTTGTTTTTTTATGAATAATTTTTTTAACAATAGTAAATTTCCGGGGAGGCAAGTGTGTGTGGGGGGGGATAATTTTTTTTTATCTTGGTGGAAATGGAGTATCATCCTTTGTATGTGACCTAGGGATTAGTTCTAACAATCAAGCTGAACATTATGCTATATGTACCTTGGATTGAAAAAGCTCGTTACTATTGGAATTCGATTGCTAGTGGTGATAACATATTCTCTTCTTATTATGTTCAACCTAGGCATCAACAAGAAATTATGAATCAAATAGCAGGGCGTCTACATAAACGCATTATTGGCATTCTACATCAAATTCATAACATTCAACTCTTTCGTGTTTGGCATGAACATAATGTCACAACGAATAAATTAGCAAATGAAGCTTCAAGTTTTCCTATAAGGGGTATTAAAAAAATGGGGGTAAAACCTCATCTTGTTGGCTCCCTTAGAAGGTAAAACCACCCACCATATTTAAAATTTTACTTCAGGGATTGACACATGCCTTGATGTTGAAGGGACTATGCATGTCTGTAATGCTTAGTTTGGAGAAATTTTAGAAACATTGGCGAAACATGAAGATCTAATTGTAGGAAAAAACTCCAGGGTAGATGAAAATTCAAAAGATAAGAATGTTGATGGACACTCGGTTATGAAACCTACCTGTGTTGACATAATTATCACTTATTTGGAGGACAGAACTAGAAACTATGAGGATAGTCGAGGCACTCAGAATATGGATAATGAGGAAACAAAGGAAGAAAGTTGAGACACCGAGGATGAGGATGCTAAGGAGACTATGGAAGAGAATCATGTTGATGATGTTGTGAGTCAAGAAGATGACGTTGGAAATTGTACCGAGGATGAAGAAGGAGACATATAAGATGTCAAGGTTATGGACAATAATGCTAGCTCCTAGTTTGTCTTTTCATGAAGTTTTTTTGTATGTTGATTTCATGATAGTTTGTTGGAATTTATAGCAGCTTAGTGAAATATGTTTTTTTCCTCAAGTTAATTCTTTCTTGGATGACTATAACTATGCTCTATACTGTTCAAGAACCTTTGAAAATTTTTTGAGGAATTTTCGTATTGTTTTGCTGAAGTTTTTCATCCTTTTATAAATACAAACTTAACCATTTTCGTTAAAAAAAAACAATACCAAACTTATTGTATTGTATTTTTTTAATTCTATAATTTTTTATCTACCAACGTAGATCCATCTTAAACACAAATCTATCAAGCACCTAGAAGGATCCAATTTTTAGAGGTATAATTAATTTTTCTACCTTAATTTTCTACACGTTCAGAAAAAAATTACACATGGAGAAATTTGATCCCTCTTGGTGTTATTATTATTATTTTCATTTGGTTTTAACTTTCTATTTTTATTTTATGAGCCGACATGAAATTTTTTTATTGATTTTTATTTTTTGTAATATAAATAATTATACTCATTTGATTTTTTTTTGTGAGCTTACATGAATTTTATGACTTTTCATTTTTTGTAACGTTACGTTACCTTACGTGAAACATCTCCCCCATACTTGCTTGTAGAGAATCCCACTCCTCTCGATGCAATTATTTAATTTCTCAATTCTTATTTTTATATTTTATCATCTATAATGCTTTATTTGTTGCCATTGCCATTTTAACGTTTGTTATATATACTTTGGTTTAATAAAGACATTTAAGGTGAAACATATGAGTAAAGTGATTTAACATGGTGATAGATACTTGGTAAAAATAATGAAGTTTTAATATTATAAATAATAATAATCTAATTTCAAAATTACTATAGTCCAACTAAACATTGAATTCATGTATAAAACTTCATTATTTGTAGGAAAAGAAACCTCAAATAATAAATTAAACCTTTAAAAATGAAATATATATTCAATCTCTTTACATAACAATACTATAATGCCTTGCACATATTCAATCTCTTTAGAATGCCTTGCACATGGTTTTAAACCTTAGCCCCAAGGGTTAGCTCAATTGGTAAGACGTGCGCACACTCTCTCAGTTTGGGGGGAGGTCACGGGTTCGAGCCTTGAGTCCTCTGGGGTTA
>LPNX011020963.1:191539-250215 GCA_001517045.1 Pseudotsuga menziesii | reverse complement strand
TAAGGCTGTTTGGGCTTTGGGAAATATTGCTGGAGACTCTGCAAAATATAGGGATATGGTACTCGCTCATGGAGCATTATGGCATGTGCTTGCCCAGTTTCACAAGAATGTAACAATTTCAATGATCAAAACAGCTGCATGGACTCTCTCAAACTTTTCTAGTGGGAAACCCCAACCTCAATTTCATCAGGTAAGAAGAATCCAATTTATTATCTAGCTCTAGCTCTTTGTGATTGGTAGATTTGACTATTTTTTGCAATGATTGGGCGTTTAATAACTTTTAATTATATGGTAAATTTTCAAGTGTGTTTCGCTGGGTGGGAAATCTGTGCATGTTTTAGTACTCCATGTCTTACAAAGTTGAACATGGAAATCTATGATCAGAGTTAGAATTTAATAGCATCAAGAGTTTCTACCTTTTGCTTATTGATTTTAGGTGAAATATGCATTGCCTACCCTAGAGTGGCTTCTCCATATAGAAGAATAGGAAGTATTGGCATCTGCATGCTGGGCTCTATCATATATTTCTAATGGCCCCAATGAGAATATTCAAGGAATAATTGACTCTGGAATTTGCCCAAAGTTGGTGGAGCTTCTGTCGTGAGTATCATGATACGCACATAAATATAAGCACTCTTGGTATTTATATATAACTCAATAAATATAAGCACTTAGTATTTATAAGTAACTTAATACATATAGTTTTATGGTTAATTTAAATTTGGTGTTAAGTTCAGTTTATGTTAATTTTTAAATTCCAACGTCACTATAATTTTATACATAAGGTCCTCAGTGTATTAATCGAAATGAACTGTTCGCAGGCATTCTTCACCATTTGTTGTTACTCCTGCTTTAAAGGCAGTGGGAAATCTTGTCACTGGCGATGATGTGCAAACTCAGGTGTTACTTCAAACATTTTTCACACTTCTTCCAAATAATTATACAATACATTTATTATTTTGCATCTGTTGAATGCATTTTCGGCTGTGATAAACTGTCTGACATAATACAAAGAGTCCAAATTCAAACACAGTGGATTTACTTTATTGTTTATTGTGTGCAGGTTGGTATTGACAATAAGGTTCAAACACGATTTACTTTATTGTTTATCTTATATTTTGTTGTGTGCAGGTTGTTATTGACAATAAGGTTCTCCCTGTCCTTTTGGATCTTCTCACAAATAAGAGGACAAAGAAAACCGTAATAGGACATACATGCTGGATAATCTCCAATGTTACTGCAGGAACAACATAGCAACTTCAGGTGGGAATCGTTTTGGATTTATAGTGTTACTCGCTACCACTGTCATATTTCCAGTGTAACATAACTCACGCTTTTGTTTTAATGGACTGCACTCATTTTCATTGCAGGCTGTGATCAATGCAAATATATTTCCCCCACTTTTATCTCTGCTAGCAAATGCTGAATTCAATATAAAGAGAGACGTAGTGTGGGCGGTTTCAAATGCAATTGCTTCTGCAAGAGAGGAATAGATAAAGTACGAAACTTTTCTAATTTCTTCACGTGTGTAATTTTCTACATCCATCGTCTTAAGGTCGATAACATGAGCCTTTTTCTATTACAGATACCTTGTGATTCAGGGTTGCATCAAGCCACTTTGTGATCTTCTAACCTACCAGGATTCAAGGACTATAACAGTCTGCCTTCATGGTCTAGAAAAAATACTGAGAGCTGACGAGACTGACAAGAATGAAGGCATCTCTGAAGTTAATGTATATGTGATCATAATTGAGGACGCTGGTGGCTTTGATAATATTGAGGCATTACAAATTCATGAAAACACACAGGTCTATAGAGAAGCAGTCAAGATCCTTAACAATGGTTTCGTCGAGGAAGATGATGATCACGTGCTAACCATGTATGATACACCTCAGTGTGCAAAAGTTTCACCTGGTGGTTTTAATTTCATGTAGAAAGATGGATAATGTCGTTGTATATTATAGGAATTCTGTGTATATTGTTAGAAATGCTGCATAAATTTCTATGTGATTGTTGATACATCCTTCTCACAGCTTTACCGGTTCCTTAGGAATCATGGCTTTAAGTTAGGCTCTAAGTTATTAGGTTGTTTTGATTTCATGTAGTAGGAAATATCAAACGAAATATTGATAAGTACACTTAATTTGCTTGGCTTGCAGAGGAATTTCTATCGCGCTAATTCTACTCTGCTCACCGGTCGACGGTGATGCTTGGCTTTCCGTTCCTTTCCTTTGCATTGTATGCAAAACTGTGATAAGATTTAGTTTCGTCGCAATGCGGACCTAACTACCACTACTTCCTAAGCATTGTGTACTTTGTGGCTACAGTAACTTGATGTGCAATCTGCGTTTGTCTTGGCGTTCCTACGTCTTGTTCTTATGCACAATTGTCCTATGCCATTCATATCGAGGCCAGGCAAGCGGATTCAGCCACAGTTTACGAGTTGGATCTTTGTCTTCTTTGGTGTTCTGTCAAATTGATATTTATTAATGTAGTCCTGAATATCTTGAATCCCGAATGCTGACTGTTTCTTTTCCCTTAAGACTGGCTATGTCTAGCCGCACGGAGCATTGGTGCCGCCAGGTTATATAGAGTCTAGACACATATCTAGGGCTTGCCGATCGAAGCCTCTGAACTGCGTTTTAATGGAAAATATGCTAATTCGAAGGACTAGAATGTTTTCTTTCTTTCTATTTGCAAGCATTCTGGTTTCGATCCAGCTGAGCATGACTGGCGTGGTGGCCGCTAGAGTCATCCGGGACATGAAATTTAACTTTAAATTGAATAATTATGCGAGAGACGATCCTGGTTTCGCCAAGCTTCCCAGTGTTTTTCTAGACTGGCTGCATATACCACGCCGATCGTCGACCCTGCCAGTTTTCCAAGAAGCTCCGGCGTTTCGAAATGGTAAAGAATGCATCGTCTCGGCACCTTCGTCATGGAGATCAGGCTATTCTCAACTTCAAGAAGAAGAAGATGATGATACAAAGCTATGTGATAGCATGGCCGTGCATATAGCCATGACGCTGGACGCTGCTTATTTGAGAGGATTGGTCACCGGAATTCTATTGATTCTCCAACATGCTGCTTGTCCCGAGAATGTAGTCTTCCATTTCATGGTGTTCGAGTGCCAACATGATCTCAAGGCTACGCTTTAAGTGACTTTTCCATACTTGCGCTTCATATTATATCACTTTGACGAGAATATTGTGAAGAACAAGATATCATATTCAATTAGGCAGGCTCTGGATCAGCCACTCAATTACGCTCGCACTTACTTGGCCGATATCTTACCGTCATGCCTTGGGAGAATCATTTACCTCGACTCCGATTTAGTTGTTGTGGATGACATTGCCAAGCTAATGCACCCTCGTCTCATGGCCCGAGGTCTGAAAAAAGCCAGAACAACTGGCTCCGATGGTACCACTTGCTATAACAGATGGCAATGGGATATAATTTTTATTTTTTTAATTTTATTATTATGATGTCATGTTGTCACATGTCAACTCAAATCCAGATACCAAATTCCAAAGTTTACATCATCTTCTATCCACCAATAAGTTGTTTACAAAATAGTTTTTTAACAAAATTAAACTATCTTCTATCATCTTCTATAATTTTCCTCTCTTTATACCACAACACCCCACTTATCCAACTATGTGGTTATCTAACCTCTCGAAGAGGCTTGACTAGTCCCCAATAGTTCCAACTATAACTCTTCTTAAGTATCCGATAGTATAAGATACCTTTACCGTGTCTCTTCTCATGTGGACTCTCTCCATAAGATTCTACAACCCCTAGTTGTATGAGTCATATACCGTGACTAACTGGTGGGGACTTTATCCATTACTTCCCATGAAGAAACATCAATAGTCCCTCTTCAACTAGATGAGTCTTTTTGTACTATATCAAGCTTAGTAAGAATGCTGGAAATTCTACTCATTTGTGGATATATACCATGTCTCGGATATAACTGAATAAGAACCCCTTGAAGATTCACTTATTTTCAATATGCTCTATTTGGAGCAATATCTCTAATCTGATATTTCTCAATCACTGCACTAATAAGAGTCCATATATCTTTGAAACTTTATTTCATTATCTGAGACTATTGGGTATGTCTTATATTATTTGCATGTTTGTGTGTGGGGGGGGGGGGGGGTTCCTGTCAGTGGCACACTTGACGATCCTTGTTAGAAATTTCACGAAAATAGGTCACTAGGTTGTTTCTATTTAGAAATGATTGTTACGCGAGCACAATGAGCACCAACGTTTTTGGGTTATTTTCAGCTATTTTGGGGATGTTTTCTAAAAATATGTAATTCAATCCTAGTTAAGGGATTGGGGTTTAGTTTCTAATATGTTTTAATGGATTAGGTTATTATAGGTTGCATAATACCTATATTATATTATGAGTGATTCATAATGATAGTGAGAAAATAAGTGGTGTGGATCCAAGGTTTGTTGGTTTTTCCAGTAAAGGGTTTTTAGGATAAACCTCTTTCTTTTATGTGTGAATGTTGTGGTGTAATCTATGTTTTGCTTAAAATAATTTGTATTCTGTTCTTCTTTGCATAGGTTTAAAACTTACAGAGACATATTTGATTCCACATACATTTGTCCCAAGTAGGTATATTAACACATGCTTTGTTGTACATGTCTATTTATACACTGGAAAGCATAAATCTATGATGGTTCTCACTAAGTGAGTATAAAATGACTTTGAGATCCTCCAAATATGAAATAAGAATTATCAACTTCAAATTTTATCTTCATATGTGTGGCCATGGAATTACAATCCATTTTCTTGAATCTCTTCAGGAATTCTACTAAGTATTTTCCTAATACTGAGGAAAATATTATCTTGTTTCTTCCACACCTCTAATCACAAGAATCATACCAAGATTCATGAATACATTGATTTTCTATGATCACCATGCATATCTCCTTTTTACGGGATTTACATCAATCGGTTGTATTGGTTCACTAGGATTTTAGCAAATCTACCTTCTCCCTCTCACTATCAAGATGTGACAATCATAAACTAGGTCCTCCATCTATGTCTAAAAACATACTGAATCTATTTTGACACATGAATGTAAATAAGATAACTTAACTATATTTAGGATTATTCCTCATCTTTCAAAATAGTATTAGGGATTCTATTATGAATAAATATTGTTGGAGTCTTCTTCTCATAAAACATTGGAACCTCTCGATCAGCTCCAAGAAGCTTCTCGCTTCACAACATCCTGCTCTCTTTCAGTGTCAACAATCAAAATCACTCCATATTTAATATTTTTCATTCTTCACTTGTAGTCCATAGCATATGGTTTTTACCAACAAGCCAAATTTACTTAAGTTAGTAGCAACCTTGCATAATCTAGTCCTGGAAAATATCTTATACAAACATGCAAATAATTTAACCAAAGTTTTAGTATAAACATATCTCATGAAATTTAATCACATGAATACTTTAATGTATTTGAAATGGTTTACACAGTTATGTACATATAACCAATGTTTTATCATAAACCCATTCTAATATCATGTAATGTTATGCATCCCTATATTCATATCTCATGAAAATTTATGAAACCCCATATTTTTCTTTAATTAAACATAACATATACTTCATGATTTTAACTATTTACCAATAAATAGAAATATAGTAGCATATTATTTTAATCATCTTATACCATAACATCATTCCTAATCCTAGGAATACATATATCTAAATAATTGTAATGGAAACACATTCAAAAACCCTTTTGGTCCGATTTATAAAAAACATATGATAATCAAAATACAAAAAACTTATCTTTTATTGTTTTGTGTGGGATCCCTCTTGATCTCTGCATCGTTGCGGAGATTACTGGAGTTCTTATTTATTCACTACAACTTTAACTCTTAAAATTTACTCTCATGCAAACAGTAGTGAATCTTTGAATTGGGGAACTAGGATCCCATGCAAACTGAAATGAGTTCTCTTCTACATTACAAGAAATAATCCTGACGCTCATCATCCTTTTCCTCTAATTATTTCTTCAAAGAAGGTTCATATTCTTCTACTATGGTAGATACATGAAACTTCTGTTTATTCTTCTTCTTTGCATAGAAGTCTCTTGTATAATGGCCCTCCTTTTGAGAATAGCAGCACCATGCCTTTGACTTGTCAAAATATTTATTGAACTCGTCCTTCTTTGTAGATAATGGTTTCCTCCCTTTATTAATTCTTTCCATGAGGGAACGCTATTATTCCTTGGTACACATTGACATGCTCTGGATTCACCCATCCTCTTGGAGATAGTCATGCCACAAACCCTCGAAGTTAGGTTTCTCTTCTCGGTTATTTATTGCAACTAATAATGTCTCCCATGAGGATGGGAGACCATCAATGACAGTTTGGAGAAGATCATTTTCATCCATAACTACACAAAAACTAACAAGATGATCTCGTACCTGTGATATCTTGGTGAAAATTGATTCCACAGTCTCATCCTTCTTCATCTTTAGGTTCCGAAGCTTATTCTTTATATCCCTCTTTTGACTTGGGTCCTTCTTCTCAAATAGATTCATGAGTGTATCAAAACAATCCTTTGCGGTCTTCAGCAGAATGGTCATAGACATGAAATTGTCCTTAATTACCAAATCATAGATGATTCATTTGGCCTTTGCTTGATTCTTATTGAAGTTTACTCACCCTGCATTAGTTGATGGCTCCTTCATCAATGTGGTCACATAGGCATATAGGTCATTCTTCTCAAGAATGTTCAATACTCTTTCCTTACATGTGTTGAAGTTGGAAATACCTTCGAGGATGTCTTCTAGTCGAATGAAGATTGATGTTATGGCTATTCAAACTTTGTTCAGATCCTCATAATCACATAGGATTCTAGTTTCTTGCACAAACTCGACTCCTTCATGCCATGAGATCTGATACCATGTTGATGTTTTGAGAAATAATTAATATTTTTTAACTTTAAAACTTTTATCAATAAAGTATTGAACACATGAATCATTCAATCACACAAACAATTCATCCACAACACAAGATGTACCTTGGGGAAAATTCTCAAAATAGAGAGGATGAAAAACCCCAACAATTATTCAGAGAATTATAAATAGATTGTAGAGAATAAATTTTCCAATAGAATATTGTTCAATAAAAGAGAACACAGAGCAATAGAGAATAGAGATCATTTGTATCAAGTGTAATAAATTGCCATGTTCTAGACACATTAATAACAAGCCAAAATAACTTCCATGCAAACTAGGGAAAATGGTTGCATGCCAATTATACACCCATGCATTAAAATTCGAATTTCCTTCTTAGAATAATCAATTCATGCATCGAAATATTCTTCATACACAACTAATGCGCCATACCTTCAATAATGGAAATTAAATGATAGTTAATTGTTATTGGAGTGAACACATTATTTAATTTAATGCATGACCACTTAGTTAACAGGATAACTTAAGTGCCATAGTGATTTTACTCAAGTTTAGACATGCAAAACACTTTATAAATTAAGTGTCATATTTTGATTAACTTAAGTGTCATATTTTATTTTAGCTAAAGTGTAAACAGTTAAGTTAACTAATCCTTTCTTATTTAACAATTAAGTTACTATTATTCATTAGAGGAAATTTCAACTCAAAATGGGTCTTTTAACTTTTATTCAAATTCCATGTCATCATCTGTTAGCCAATGAAATTGCTTTAAATTTGAAATATTGTATAGGTCTTAAACATTTTTTTAATATAAATTTGGGGATAGGTATCATTAAAAAAACTACTTTTTTTGTTTGCATTTTCGACATATCTTCTCATGTTTTTACTCAAATTTCGATCAAGAGAGATTGTTGGATGCAGAATTTAATTCCACATCCAACGAGCTCCCCGGATTGAAATTTGAGTAAAAACACAGGACGATATGTCGAAATCACAAACAAAAAAGTAGTTTTTTCCTTTTATTCCTCCAAAATTAATAAATATTATTTTATTATTTTAACTATTATTTTATTAGTTCATTTTAGGAGGCCCATTTTGAGTTGAAATTTCCTCTAATGAACTTTTCATGGACCACTATGAGTTTCTTAATTACTTAACCAAATGCATACATTAATATTTCAAATGATGCTTTAATTGAGGCACTAATTGAGGCATTTATATTTAACTAAAGCTTTATAACTTTAGTTCATCTAGTCTTTTGCATGGGCAGTTCGAATTCTCTTTTCTCATTATCTCTTTTTTGGTTATCTCTTTATATTTATTGTATTGTCTATGTGTTAGCATTAATCATCTATCATATCATATTATACTTAAAGTAATTTTCACATGCTATGATCATATTATATTACTCTCGGATGATATAGTCATATGCTAAAGTGATTCACTCTAGAGGTGACCAGTCTCTAGAGGAGACTTAATATCTTTATCCATCTTGAATGACCATGGTTATTAATATAGCACATAGCATTTTGTGCTTCAACATGCAAAGAACTTTACCTCTATAACTGGAGGCCCACCTCATAGGGTACTATCTATGAGAATCATTTAACTTGATATAAACCACAAGTCTTCAGTATTGATATTAACCACAAGAATTTACAATACAACATCACCACCTGAATCATATGAGTATACTTAGGTATTTATATTAACTATAAGCCCAACTTGATATTAACCATGAGTCTGGAGAATAACTCATGATGTTGTACATTCCCTCCACATAATAGATTCCTTTATTATGAAGTTCCAACCTTAGAACTCATCCAAATCCCTCCATGTGATTTAAATAGAACAATTGCCTTATTTTTACTATTGAATCCAATCATTAAATGCATGTGTGTGGTTGGCGGGAAAAGTCACCTCATGCAACTATTAAATCATGGGGATGAATGTACTTTTGTGATAGTTATGTTAGTTGTCTTTTCACCATAATCTCATATACCTTGAAGTCAACACTCATTCTACCATCATTCTCTCATGTATATCTACATTATTTAAAGCTCCCCATTGACGTTCAGGGCCAATTACTAAACTGTGTAAATCTAGAAATTTGAATTTAGAGGCAAGACTATAGATTCAAAAGGGAAAATAGATGGTTGTAGGTGAGTATAGAGGTTGGGAAAGCTAGGAACCCTTACCCATTGAGTTTTTTTACACACAGATACTTGAGAAGCCACGAATTCAAGCTATAGGTGGTTCTCCAATAACATATAGCTGGTTGGTCTCCTTCTATGCATACACTAGAAGCACCTAGGAAGATGGATCACCTAAGAGAACCATGGATCAATGAAGGGTATTCTTGAGCCCAGAAGGGTGTTGTGTGGAGAAGGTACTATGGTTCAATTAAATAATATTATATGGTTCAATCATATTAGGGTTTCATCTTTTTAATTGAATGGTATCATACAAAATGTAATATCACTAAAATCAATGCATCTCAATATTACTATTCAATCATATTGCATTTCCCAATACACAAATTTCAAATTAGAGAGATGTTAGATCATAACACATATCTCCATCTAAAGACATAAATTAGTAGATCATAGATGTTCCTTAATGTAACTGAATCATGTTAGGGTTTTGATCATTTAACGATGGTGATTCTATCTACTGAGCAAATTGTTGAAACTTAATCAAATTAGGGTTTTGACTATTTAACTAAATGATGTCATACAAAAAGGCCAGATTGGATGGATGGAAAGCTTGGGCTAGAATGAATGGATATAACATGGGGTTTTTGGCTTCAACAATGACTTGAGGATATGTTGAACTTTGGAAATTTGGGTATCGAGTGTTGTTTATGTTAATTAGATTAGGGTTTCAACTATTTAACTATGTTCATTTTGTCTATAGTTGTAGGTATATCTTTCTATTCTTTTGAATTTGTACAAAACAAAGAAACCCAGCCACAATTACTTCAATTAAAATATTTCATGTACAAACTTTGACTATTGAATTACCACATTATAATATTAGATGTTAATATGCAGTCAAAATAGTTACTTAAATAAATTATGGTTTCGACTATTTAACTATGGTGATTCTACCTACTCGACTAACTGTGGTATTGAATTAGATTAGGGTTTCAACTATTCAACTATGATGATTATGTATACTCGGCTAACTATGGTAATTGAATTAGATTAGGGTTTCAACTGTTTAATTGTGGTGATTCTATCTACTTGGATAACTACGGTAACTCAATCATATGATGGTTTTGACTATTTAATTGTGGGGAATCTATTTACTTGGCTAGCTATGGTTCATTAAGATTAATTGAATGATATCATACAAAATGTAATATCACTAAAATGAATGCGCCTTGACAATACTATTAAATCATATTTAATTTCCCAATGCACAAATTTCAAATTAGAGAGATGTTAGATCATAACACAAATCTGCATCTAAAGACATATATCAATAGGGTAAGCAATGCATCTTAACAATACTAAAAAAACATTCTTGGAATCAATGCTATGAATGCCATGATACAAATTGTAATATCACTAAATCAATGCATTTTAACAATACTATTAGATCATATTGCATTTCTCAATGAATAGGTTTCAAATTAGAGAGATATTAGATCACATATCCAACTATTAATAGATCATAAATGCGTAAGCAATGCATATACCTTTCCTTTGCGTAATGGTACCTAGAAATTACCCATTACAAAACTCATATCTAACTCACTGGTTTGTTATTAACTTAACAATATATAACCCAATATATTTTCTATTATAATCGTCCATGACCAACTATCCAATTTGGAATCGTGTTGTAAATGATAACCCATAAATCCTACACATGGGTAAAAGTTGCATTCATTATTTACTTATAAAGTAAAATAGTTGTAATTTACCCAATTATTAATTAATTTGCAATTACTACAAAACTAATATCTAACTTGTTATATTATTAACTTAATAGTGTTTTCCATTATAATCATCCACGCTCAAGAATTCAATTTTGGAATTGTGTCCTAAATGATGCCACATAAATTCTAATTGTGTTCTAAACCCTCTCACATAAATTATACAAATATGCAAAAGTTGCATTAATTAAATAATTATGAAGTAAAATACTTGCAATTTACCAAATTATTGATTAATTTGCATTTATTATAAAACTAATATCCAATTTATTGCTTTATTAGTAACTTAACATTACATAATACAATATATTTTCTATTATAATCAACCATACTTCAAATATTCAATTTTGAAATTGTATTGTAAATGGCAACATAAATCCTAAGCAAAAGTTGAGTTCATTCATTATTTATAAAATAAAGTAGTTATTCTTGAAATATATATATATAAAAGCCACATACACTTAGCTTTATAAAAAAAATATATTTATTTTTAACAATCACAACACATCTCACTCATTTAGGTGAGTTTGTGCTCGCATTAGTCATGTTATTCGAACTACACATTCAAACAATTTTATAGGTGTAGACACTACGGATGCCATGTTAATGTTTTTCAAGGTTTACATAAAAAAAAATTGTAAATCTTATAAGAGATCTACGATCTCGTTTTTTTTCAGCTTTTCAATCTAAGATTTATGTATATGTTATTTGTAAAATGTTGTAAATCCATGATTTTTTTAATCATGAAAATGTTAAATGTGTCCAACTCCTGTAAATTATTATCTCAGGCGTGCATTAAAGGTTTAAAAAGATGTTATCATCCTTGCCAAGCAGCCATCTTCGCGTTTTTCTTTCGGGAAGGTTTATGAGGATTCTTGGATGAGTTTAAAGGTTTGGAGTTTTAATGGAGGTTTAACACAGAACGAACACCTGGCGGAGTTTTGTCTTTTAGGCGAACGGAGCACGGAGCATTTAATCGGAGCTATATTGGAGCAATAATAGTGGATTAAGTCATTGCGTGTACACCTGGCGAAAACGCTTTTGATGTGTTTAATGCTTTGGCGATGACTGAGATACAAGTGGCAGGGTAGCGAGTTCCATTTATTAACCTTTTGGTCTATGACGTCTTGATTTGCACGAGAATGTACTGTGATTTTCTTGTTGAATGCCACGATTTTTTGGCAGATCTTGATGCTAGTATCGATTTTTGTGGGTGTCAGATCGGGTGTCAGTTTCTTTAAACTATTTTCCTGCTGTATGACACGTTGTTTCTTTGCCTTGAATAAGGTATTGATTGCGGTGTATCTGCGAGGATTTGCCCAAACATTGGGGCCAATACTACCATTTGCCTTACCATTTGGCGTTTGTTTCTCCTGCAAGGTTTGAACCTGTGTGTTGGTTTCTCCTGTGTCTGCGAGGTTATGCCTTAACGTTGGGGTTTGTTGTTACTCCTGTTGTTTGGCATCTGTTTTCTCTTGCGACGGTGGTAAAGGCTGCTTATCTAGTGTTGAACCTGTGTGGTGGGTTCTCCGATGTCTGCGGGGTTTTTCCATAACATTTGGGTCGTTGTTTCTCCTACCGTTTGGCATCTGTTTTCTCCTGCGACGGTGGTGAAGGCAGTTTATCTAGTATGATGTTGGGTTCCCTTTATTAGTCTTTTTGGTACTGTTAACTAGAATGCTCAAGTTATTAGCCGAAAGATTTTGCTGACTGGTATCCTGTATATTTTTTGTGCTCGTATCAACTGTGGGGTGATTTCTTATTTACGGCTCTAATTTGCCCACATTTGGATTTGGTGACGGGCTGTTTTGTTCTGTTTTTCATGGGGTTGTGCATACTGTACTCGTTTCTTCTTGTTTTTCCACAACCATTGGAGGGTGTATCTTGGAGTGACGGGGTTTTTTCATCCTGAGGTCTACTGTTCATAGGGGTGTATTTTGACATAGTCTTGATGTCTTTGCGGGATGCTAAAGTGTTAGCATGCTCGCCTAAGAATACCTGGGTTTTTAATTCATCAAAGGTGATTTCTGATCAGGATTCTGAGAATGGTATGTCTTTGAAACCACCGGGGTTGGGAAGAGCATTTGGAGAGCAAGAGAAATCAGAATTTTCTTTTGTTGAGGTATCTGATGGTAATTTGATGGCGTCGTTTTCAAATTTGGATGCTGCTCATGGGTGTTCACCACCTTTGCTTGGTCAGAGGGATATGTTTGCACGGGTTACTTTGGATTCGGATCTAGCTCTTAATCCAGCCGTAAAGAAAGGGGCCCCTTCTTTGGATAATCATATAGCTGATGAATCTGATGTATTCACTGATTACGGAGTACGTGAAAAACTTTTGGATGGTTCTCCACAACATTGTTTATCAAAGAAGTTTCCAGTGAAGAAAATTCAGAAGTGCGTACACAAACAGGAAAAACCCATCCTTCTGGTCGTGGGTGAGGATGTTCCATTAAAAGAGATTGTGCTTACAAATGAGTTAACCCTTGTGGGTCAGTTTGGAGGGAGAAAGATCAGTCCTGATGTTATTCATAGATGGGTAGCTGATACTTGGCTACCTTTCGTCAGTCTCTGTCCGAAGATCTTCATACTACCTAGGGGATGGCTGGCATTCAAGTTTTAGAATGGCAAGGATTTGGATATCATTCTGAAAAGTTTCTGGAAATGGGAAAACTCGGGTCTTTTTCTTAAGCGTTGGACGCCCTTATTTGATCCTTGTATTGAGAGGTATGACTCTATTCCTATTTGGGTTAAACTACCTAATCTGCCTTTCGAGTTTTGGTCTGTGGAATTCTTTAGGATGTTGGGTAATACCCTTGGGACTTTTCTTGAAGCTGATGTGTCGTTTTTAGAAACTGGTATATGTTGTCTTGGGAGAATATTGGTTATGTTGGATATGCGCAATGGTCTTGCTGAAGATATTGTAATTAAGAAAGGAGATTTTGTTTTTACTCAGCCCTTAGATTATGTTGGTTTTCCCTTCCATTGTAATAGATATCATTGCTATGGTCATCTTTTAGATCATTGTCATTTACCTTTTGTGAAAAAATAGTCGTCTTTTGTTCCCAAGTCCATGTCTGTCTGGCGTGTCAAGAAATCGATTGCTCCTATTGTTTCTTCCATATCCCTTTTTACTGGCCGGGAGGGTTTATCACCTTTGGATTCTGATATTGTTTGTGAAAATGTTGAAACTTTTACCTCAGACTGTAAAGAGGCTGAAATTTCTGACCGGGAGTCTAGTGATCCGATTCTAAAACCTTTGAGTTTGGCTTCCCTGGTGGATCTTGAGGAGGGTTCTTTACTCAGTAAATGTTTGGAGACTGGAGTGGAACATCTGGATAATTTTATTTTGGGTGAATCCAGTCTTAGGGATCTAGGGTTTATCTCTCCTATCAAGGTTTTGAAGGGTACTGGTTTCGGATATTTTCTTAGATCCAGCTCTAAGGTATTGGTGGATCCTGCTACTTCTATTGGAAGTAGGGTTTTATTGACTCAAGAACAATTTGAGGAGGGTAAAGTACAATCTGTTGTTTCTGGGGCACTTAGAGCAGTGGATTCCTGTGATAGGTTTACCTTATGATAGTAATGAGTCTTAATTGCAGAGGTTTAGCTAGTAAACCTAAAAAACTAGCTATTTGTAGACTGGTGGCTAATCAATCTGTTGATGTTTTGTTCATTCAAAAAACTATGGGTGATGGGGTTCTATTTGCTAGTACTTTGGAATTGTTATTGCCTGGTTGGAATTTGTGCTCTATGGATGCTAAAGGAAAATCAGGGGGTTTGCTAGTGGGTTGGAGAAATAGAGTTCTACATTTCTTGAATTCTTGGGCAATGGATTCGAGATTATATGTATCTCTATATTCGACTGAACTTAAAATGGAGTTAGGTTTTTTTAATGTCTACGGACCTTATGCTGAGAGGGAAGGGTTCTGGAACCATCTTATGGATTTTGTGAGTCTTAACTGTTCCAAGATTATTTTTGGTGGGGATCTGAACTTTTCCACGGGGTTATCTAGAGATTTGGGGTGATAGGGCCATAAGTAATTGTCTGTCTGATTTTTTTGCAAAAATCTTGGATGATCATGGTCTTGTGGATATTGTGCCAAGTGTGATTTTATCCACTTGGACTAACAAAAGAGTTGGGAATGAGAACATCTGTAAACGTTTGGACAGATTGTTGATTTCTGTTGATCTCTTGGAATTTGAGCTTTGCTTTCATCAATGGGTGGGGTGTGGGGGGTACTCAGATTATCATCCTGTATTTTTACAAATTTTGGGTCATGATAAGATTTCACATAGTCCTTTTAAGTTTAATTCTCATTGGCTGGAACATGAGGATTTGGTCATCTTATTGAAAAATACTTGGAAGGTGTATGATGATAATTCTGATTTGTCTCCTGCATCTCAATTCTCTGCTAATCTAAAAAATATTAAAAATGTATCTATCTGTTGGTCTGTCAAGAGGAAAGAACATGAAACTAAAGATTTAGTAGAGATTGAATTTTTATTAGAGAATGCTTGTACCAATTTTGGTTTTGGCTATTCTACTGAAGATGATAAAGATTCTCTGTATTGTTTGGAATCTAGAAGAAGAAAGATTTTGTTGGATAGAGAGAAGGAAGCCAGATAGAAGAGTCGAGCTATTTGGTTACTTTATGATGATGATAACACACCTTTCTTTCATAAATTTGCTAATCATAGAAAATTTGTAAATACTATATGGAAGATAGCAGATGATAGGGGTAATATTGTCGAGGGTTTTGAGTCTATTGCTAGGGCGGGTGTTCAACATTTTGAAACTCTGTTTCTAGCAGGTGAGAATCTTTATTTGCCAGAGATTCTGGATATTGCTGACAAATATCCTTTTGATATCTCTGAAGCTGAAAATTTAGAACTTATGATTCCAGTTACACTTGGGGAAATTAAGTCTATTTTGTCAGTTAGTAAACATGACAAGAGCCAGGGACCTGATGGGATTCCGGTGGAAGTTTACAGGGTACTTTTTGATGTCTTGGGATGTGATATTTTAAGAGTTATTGAAGAATAGAGACTTTCTGGAAAAATACCTGTTGTTTTTAATACTACCTTTATTGCTTTGATTCCTAAGACGGTTTCTCCTAAGTCTTTTGATGACTTCAGACCAATATCTTTATGTAATTTTATTTACAAGATCATTGGTAAAATCATTTCTACTCGTATTAAAAATATTTTGGGGAGAATTATTTCTAAAGAACAGTTTGGGCTCTTGCCTGGCAGATAGATTCATGAAGCTGTTGTGATTATTGAAGAAGGTATTCATTCTATTCATGTCAAGGGTATGGAATCAATGGTGCTTAAAATTGATTTATCAAAGGCATATGATCAAGTTAACTGGATATTCTTGCGTGTTATTTTGACTAAAATGGGTTTTTCTATTTCCTTTATTACTTGGGTGATGAGCAGCATTACATCGGTGTCTTTTACTGTACTTATTAATGGGGTGGCCTCTAATTTTTTTAGATTTGGCCGTGGGCTTAGGCAAGGATGCCCTTTGGCTCCTTTACTCTTTCTCATTGTGGTAGAAGGCTTGAGCAAGTATATCCTTACTGCACAACACAAAGGGAATTTTCAGGGTATCTCCTTTGGAAACAATATTATTCTATCTCATATTTTGTTTGTGGATGATATCATTTTGGTATCTGATGGTTCTAAAAAGTCTTTATCAACATTATATGAGGTGTTGATGATCTTTTGTAAAGCATCTGGAATGATTATTAATGAGGACAAATCATCTTTATTTTATTCTGGATTGAATGAATCTGAGTTGATTACTATACAAAAGATATTTTCTTTTAATGTTGAAAAAATTGAGTATGGTACGAAATATCTTGGTTTCCATTTAAAACCTTGCAAATATCTCAAGAAGGATTGGGATTCACTCATTACAAAAGTGGAAATGAGGATAAAAAATTGGAGTTTTAGATGGCTATCTAAGGGGGGAAAACTAATTTTGGTGAAGTCTATTCTTGAAGCCATACCTGTATATTGGATGCTTTTTTCGATACCAATGGGTAGTCTTGAAAGAATTAGGAAGATTTGTTTCAAGTTCTTATGGTCTAGTAATAAATATGCTACTGGTTTACCTTGGTCTTCATCGAAGGCTCTGGCAAAACCCAAATCTTTGGGAGGTTGGGGATTGAAAATTCCTGCATTATTGGCTAAAATCACTTGCTGCAAAAAATGTGTGGAATTTAAAATGGTACAGGACTTTGGGCCCAGATTGCTTTACAAAAATACATTTTTCCCTTAACTTTATTAGACTACATAAGGGTATTTGTCAAGAAAAAGAAGGGTGTATCCATTTGTCGGAAAGCAGTTCTATGGTCTTTTGATCTGATTGGACAGTCACTTGTGTGTAAAGTTGGGACTGGAACTGAGGTACATATTGGCATTGATCCTGGGCTTGGATGCAAATGGAGGTATGTTTTACCAACCTCTATGATTGACAAACTTCATAATGCTGGTTTTTCTGTTTGAAAGGATATTGCTTGCCTTGGTATGGTTTTACTTCAGGATCAGGGCTGGTTACATGCTAATTTATTTGGATTTGTGGAACAGGAAAACATAATTTGGAATAATTATGTTGCTTTGCTGATATCCAGTCATGTTAGAATTACTACTGAGGATGATCAATTGGTATGGAGTCTATCTAAAACAGGTAAGTACACTCCCAAAGATGGTTATTTTCATCTTATTCAAGTTAGGAATGAGATGGAAAGTTTCTTGTGGTGGCAGTGGTTATGGAAACTTAATTGTCCACCAAAATAAAAAAATCTACTGTTGGTTTTTATTTTCAGGGAAAGTACTTACATGGGATTTACTGTGTAGAAAAGGCAGAGAGGGACCTGATAGGTGTTACCTCTGCAATGTGGAGTCTGAAACTAATGAACATATTGGTTTTGAATGCTCATTTACAAGGAGGGTTTGGTCAGAAATCGAGGCCAAGTTAAGATACTTCAATTTTTGGCATGGAATATCAGTTTTAGACTGTGTAAAGAATTGGATATTGAAGGCTGATATCAGGTACAGATCTTTACTTGTAATTGTTTTCTGGTTCATATGTAAGGCTAGAAATCTATGTTGTTTTGAAGACATTCAACCAAAGACTCATGTGGTAACATCCTTATGTTTGGGGTTACTAAATTCTTATCCTCTGGATAACAGAGTCACGAACATGAGATTGGTTGTTAATGAACTTATTGATAAAGCTTCACCCTGGGGGTATTTTGATGGCTCAATAGCAGGCATGCCACAGATCTGTGGGGCTGGTGGTATTTTGTTCATATCAGATGAGCATTTTTTCACTTTTTCTGCTGGACTGGGGGTGGGTACCAATAACTTTGTTGAGCTCTCAACTTTAAAGTTGCTTATCATTTTGGCTTTGAAGCAGGGGGTTCAGTCCATGCATATTTTTAGGGATTCTCAGTTAGTAATCAACTGGGTATCTGGTAAGTTTAGGATCAATAATATTCTTCTTACTCAAGTCTTGCAGGAGGTGATTCGCATTTCTAATTTCCTTTTTAAAGTTGATTTTAAGCATATCTGTCATGAAAGGAATTCTAAAGCTGATGCATTAGCAAATGCAGGTGTTAATGTGGAAGAAGGGCATTGGAAAATTAAGGAGTTCAGAGGAACTGATACTTATGAGACATTTCAGATTTTTTAGGTTTATGGATGGGGGGAGAGTCATGAGACTTGGTAGAGTTTCTTGCTGACTGTTTTTTCTTCTGATGGCTATATTGACTGTTTTTCTGATGGCTATATGACACTATGTGACAGCTTTTGATTATGACTGATCTATCTTGACAGTTTTATTTTTGATGGTTTAAAACTTGTAATAGTTTTGAAGGTTTCTACTATGTGGACAAAGACTGAGTTTAGATGATAGATATACTCTTCATAGTCTTTGATGAACTTGGATTACAGGCTGATGTTTGTACTATTTTGAAGTACAAGGTTTATATACTTTGACGAATATAATGTGAAAAAACTACTTTCTGTGGTAGCCTATAAGATACAACTTTAATTGATTGTAGTTTTATTGCTTTTGATATTTTTTGCATTGGATATAATCTGATTTCTAAATCAATTATTATCTTTTTTGTAAAGCATTTATGTGTTGAAGGATTTGAGGAAATGAACACTGATTAGTAAATGATAGTGGATCATATGAGGAATGTAATTTTGATAATAAAGTTACGATTTTTTTTCTGTGGAAAAAAAATAAAATAAAAGGTTTAAAAAATGCTCCATGTTAAATGTTTAATTATACATCACACTGAAAAATGATTATGATTAAAAAAGTTTTTCATAAACTATAAATTTGATGGTTTGTATCATTAGTTCTTAAAAAAAAATTGACAAGCAAAATTAACACTAAATGTCAAATAAATATATATCAAATTATTATTATTAAATCACAAAGAATGTTCTTTGAGGGCCATGCTTTCCTCTGCCTCAAATATTCCTAAGAGATGTTACCAACGTATGAATATTAATTAATTATCTTACATGATTTTAAAAAAATATAATTATATTTAATTATTAATTTTAAATCTTGAGACTTTGGGGCTCATGTTTTCCTACGTTTCAAAATCTTCTTGGTAGGTGTTTTCAACACAAAATATTAATTAATGTAGCATCTCACATGATTTATATGGCCAAATCTTGTTATACAGTTCATGTTGTCCATGAATATTATTTAAATGATTTAGTATCTAATTTTGGTGTACAGTTTTTCAATTTTTATGAAGTTAAAAAGTGAATAAACTTATTTTTATTTTTTTACTTAAATAAAAAAATATAAATATAAATTTTAATTATACTTTAAATTATCAAGTTTTGAAAATATAAATAAGTTAAAATAAAAAAAATTAAATTTATCTACTTTTCACTTTATTAATTTTTTTATATTTATTATTTAGCACAATCTTCGATTTAATGATTCGAATATTTTAAAAATTAAATTAAAATTAACATTTAAACTTCAATTCAACACAGAATTTAAAAGGAGCTGCCACCATGAGTGATTGGGTTGGACAACCAGCTAGCTACTTGGGGAGATCTTGACAAGGCCCTTTCAGGGAGGGGTTCCCCTCCCCTACTCCAACATTCCAGACATGGCAACGGGAGCGAGACGTGACGAAGGTCAGGGCGGCGGTAAAGGTGAGACTGAGGAGATAGGAGATTTGGGGGCCCCTTTCTGACCCTTGTAGAAGGGCATGGGAGGATTATTTCTGCGAACCCAGACAATCCCTGCTCTTCATATCCGATCAGATAAGGTAAGAGAAAAAGTTGAACTCTAGAAGGAAAAATCTTTGATAGAAAAAATCATTGGGATATGGTCAAAGGAAAGAGATCTGGTAAGATGAATCAAGAGCACTTGGAACCCTAAAGGGAATTATGATTTGCACCTGGGGTCCAAGGGGTTTTTTACCATCCTCTTTTTCAATCAGGAGGGTCGGGATCGAATCCTAGAAGGGGGGCCTTATTTTTTCTTTTCAGCAGGCCTCTACCTAAGGCCATGGAATGAGAGATTCAACCCAGAGAAAGAGGATATGAGAGTTTCCCCGGTATGGACCTGCTTATACTCTCTACCGTGTGAACACTGGGATCTTGAAATCCTACAAGATATTGGGAACACACTGGGTGAATTTGTGAAAATAACAGAACAAAGTAAACAACAATGGTACACTGCGTTTTCCCACATTTGTGTCTATATGGATATGACAAAAGAGATCCCTGAAGCAATCAACCTAAACTAGGAAGATGACGAGTGGACGCAACCAATTGACTACGAACACATTCCTTTTAGATGCAAACAATGTCATGACTATGGACATTTCAATTGAAATTACCCTAAGAATAGTCATCAACCTCTAACGACCCAGCAAGCGCAGGAAAAATCGGTGGACAAGGAAGGATTTGTTCAGATCTAGAACAAAATAAATCCCAGATTGGGCCCCTTGCATTAACAAGGAAAAGGGCACAAGGGGGGAGGCCCAATCAACAACAACTGGTTTGCAATATTATCTGAGAGGGAGAAGGAAGGAGCACCTGAGAACAAGGTTTTCGCTCCAGAACCCCGAGCGAGTAGGAAGGACTCCAATGAGGGAGTGGAGAAAGAGCTAGAAGAGAAGATGGAGGCCATGGAGGAAGATGGGATCAAGGATATGGAGCTAGGGGAATTAGATCTAGATGAGATTGAGAAGGAATGAAAGAAAAGGGGAAAGGATATGTGTCCCGAGGACATTTGAAGTTATTACAAGAAGCAATCATCAAGACAAAGTCTCACCAACAACTCGGGATAGAAGTGGACCCCCAAAAGGGGAACAAAAGAAAGAAATCAGAGGAGGATTTAAGGAGAGGAAGGAATATGAATAAGCGGAGGATAGCGAAAATAGGGGTCAAGATCATTTAATCATGATAGTATCCTATGATAGTAGCGGCCTTCTCTTAAGTTAATCAGGTCAACCAATGAAGATAATATCATGGAATATAAGGGGGTGCGACCACCCCAGGAAAATCAATACTTTAGAAAAGAAACTCAAGAAGGAGAAATCGATAGTTCTCTTCCTCCTGGAGAGGAAGTGTAAATATGAAACACTTGACAAGGTGGGGCAGGGGATTTGGAAAGGGTGTAAGATAGTGGTGATCGATGCTCTCGGGATAGCCGAAGGATGGGTAATCCTTTGGCAAGTGGATTTAATCATGCTAACAAATTGGTGGGCGACTAGCTTTTCTCTAATGGCGGATTTCTCGATTTTGGATTCAGGAGCAAAAGGATCCCTGACAAAAATATATGACCCAAGTGTGTTCCCCTAGAAACCCCATTTTTTGGAATTCTTGAGCTAGATGAAAGGGTTCATTGGGGATAACTCATGGATAATGGGTGGGGACTTTAATCTGATAACATCCCTAGGAGAAAAGAAAGGGGGGAGGCGAAGTTTGGATAGATTCCAGGAATATTTTAGAGATTTCATGGAACAAAGTCAACTAGTTGACATGGAAACAAGAAATGTATGGTTCACATGGAACAATCGATGAGTTGGGGAGCATCACTTTGCCTCTAGAATAGACACATTTCTAGTCATAGAAGACATCGCCTGAGAAGCAGGAGAAGTGTCGACTAGTGTCCTCTCGGTGGCAGGGTCAGATCATTGGTCTATCTTCCTATAGTGGGATTGGTCAGATCACCCAATCAGGAAGCCGTTCATATTTGAGAATTTATGGCTTGAGAATAAGGATTTCAGGTCCTTGGTCCATAAGTGGTGGCAAGAATAGGTTCCCCCTATGGGAACAGGGATGTACCACTTCCAACATAAATTGAAGGCTCTAAAAGCAAGGATCTAAACATGGAACAAAGAAGACTTTGGAAACATATTTTAGGACAAAAAAAGTCTGACAAACAAAATATAAGGGATTCAAAGGAAAGGCATGTAGGAAGGGTATGAGGAAGACCTAAAACAATAGGATAAAAACCTTCTCACTGAGATGGCAACAAGGGAACGGCAAGAAGAAATATATTGGAAGCAAAAGTGAAGGAACTAATGGCTCCAAGATGGAGAGCGTAATACAAAATATTCCATAATAAGGTGGTACAAAACATGCAACGAGTGAAGATTCATAAAATAAGGAATACAAATGGAAGATAGGTCGAGACTAGAGGGGAGATAGAAGAAGAGCCGGTCCAACACTTCAAAAACATTATTACAGAGGACCAATTAAAGAGGAAACGTGATATAGATAAAATCACTTGTCTTATCCCAATGGAGGTCACTTAGGAGCACAATGATATCCTGACAAAACCCATAGAACTACAAAAGTTTGAGGAGGAAATGCATCAAATGAAGTTTGGAAAATCTCTAGGACCATATGGCTTTACCTTAAACTTCTTTCACCATTTCTGGGATCTCATTAAACAGGAAGTGTGGGAAATTGTTGAATATTCTCACCAAGCTCAGGGAGTCCTAAGGGCCTTCAATGTGACCTTGCTGACTCCTATCCCCAAGTCAGAAGGAGCTGACATGTCGAGCAAGTTTAGACCCATAGCCTTATGCAATTTCATATACAAAATTATCTCTAAATTGGTTGTTAATAGATCAAAACCAATCCTCCCCCTCTACATCGTTCCGGATCAATCAGGGTTTTTCAAGGGAAGAAACATTGGATGGCATCATCCTGGTCCATGAATCCATTCACTCCCTGAAAATCACCAAAAAACCAAGCATGCTTGTCAAGATGGACATAGCTAAATATTATGACAAGTTAAGTTCACAGTATATGAGAGAAATCCTAAGAGCTTTTGGTTTTGGAAGAGACTGGATTGAATGGGTCATGAACATGGTTTCATCCACGTTCTATTCAATTTTTCTAAATGGCTCGCTTACTTGCACTCTAAATCTAACCCACAGTATTTTCCAGGGGGATTGCCTATCACCTTTCCTTTTCATCATAATGGAAGAAGGTCTCAACAGGTTAATCCAGGGTCAATCTTCCAATGGGGAAATAAGGGGTTTAAATATCCATAGGGGGATGGATAAACAAACTCATTAGCAATTTGTGGACGATACAATTCTAATGGGGCACCCTTCAGTCCAAGATGCAAGGTATTTCAAGAAATGCCTGGTAGTATTTTCCAAGGTTTCGATCCTGGAAGTAAATCCGAAAAAATATCAAATTTTCTTTTTCAACACCCCAAGGGTGACTCAAAGGAACATCCTTAGGATCTTGGGCTTATTTATAGGTTCTCTCCCATAAATGTATATGGGAACGCCTTTGACGGAGGGGACCATCAGGAAGGTTTCATGGCAAGATCTTCTAGATTGTATGAGGAAGAATATTATTGGGTGGGCTGTAAGACCCTTAAATTTACCAAGTAGACTCATCTTGGTTAAATCTGTTCTTCAGGCTATGCCAATATATCTATTCTCAATTTTGGCCGCTCCAAAGGCTATCATTAAGGAAAATTGTAATCTTCAACAGGTCTTTCTATGGGGGGAACATAGAGAAATCTAAGATTTCCTTGGTAGGTTGGGATAAGGTCTGTCAGCTGAAGGACAAGGGGGGTCTTGGCATTAGGGACCTTGAGATAGTAAGTGAATTCCTGGGGTTAAAAATATGGTGGAGGTGGTGTGTAGGAGGAGCAAGTCGATAAGTCGACTTGAATGATAGCCCACTCAGTCGATCAGCCGACTAAGTCGGTCGGCCGACTAAAATAGAGATTAGGTCAGCCACCTAAGGTCATGTCGGTTCACCGAACCGACAGGTAGTTATTTTGTAACTGTTTTGTAATCATATATATTAGGCTCTTGAGCCAGAAGAGAACTTAGTTCAGTTCTCTATGTTGTATGGACTCATTCATGTAATATAATCTGTTAATTCACCTACTTGTTCTTATCTCTTGTCTCTGTTATATATGTATGTTTTAGTATGTATTATTGGAAACCTTATGTGATCTATGAGATTACAACATTGGTTCCATTGCTGGTAGTACATGTCTAAAATGTATGCAAACAGATGATATCACAGCAGGAGATTAAGGACTGGTGGGAACGTAAAGTTGCAAATTATTTGCAGAATTATGCAAGAAGGAACAAATTAACAATCGTACAGGAAAAAGCAAGATTCTTTACAGAAACACATGAGAAGTTTGTAGAATCAGTGCCCCAACTTTTGAAGAAACTCCTGGATGAAAAATCCAAAAGGGACTAACGACCAATAGTTTCTGGAAAAACTGATTTGAGGAGGTAGAACAAACTTGTCGGAGTGGTTCGAGAAAATCACCGATGACTTCTGTGAGAAGCAAGAAGTAGAAGATAGAACTTCATTGGAAATCGTCAAGGAGAATTTTACACAGACCTCACCGAGCAATTTCTGTGCTCCTTACCGACCTTGCTGTTCAAATTTCTGATTGAGAAGGGAGTAGGTCATATTGTCGAACCTCGTCCATCACTTCACAAACTGCCATCAAACTATAACTGGGCATAAAAGAAAAAGAGGTGGGAAAAATTCATTGTAGAAAGGGAGTGGGAATAATTCCTAAGCAAGTAGACCGAACTATCCGGGCTTTCTAAAAGCGTCGGGTAGGCTATGGTGGGGTAGCTGGTCATATGTCGAGATAAAGTGGAGTGGATTCTAGTCGACTAGAAGCAGATACCATTCACCAATAATGAGAAGTCAACCAAAAGGGAAATCAAGAGAATAGTATCACACAACGGTATGTCGGACATTCAGAAAATAGAGAGGGAGAGAGACAACAAAAAAGGGAAGCAAGAAGAGAAAGAGCCTTAGCGTTGCATAGAGGAAGGAGTCCTAGGGTGACCAACCAGGAAGGGAATCCGCTAAAGTCGGGTCATGACCGACATGAAGAAGGCGTGGAAGAAGAGGTGTCCCCTACGGAGGAAGAATTGTGGATAGAGCAGCCAGAAGCTCTCCAATTAAGAGCTCCCCATGAAGGAACAACTCTCCCTCCATTGAATCCGTGTACCCGGATACAAACTATTATCGAAGAGGACCTCCGACTACGAGCTGGTGACTTTGGTATATGGATTCAACTAGACAACGAGACATACACTGGATGAAACCTCATCATCCGTCGACCAGAGGAAGGAAATTGGGTTACCTTTCAAGTGGTACCCTCCAACCGAAGTATCCACCTACTCTTACTGACACATGAAGGAGCACCCCCCCTACCAAATACAGCTTTGGAAGACATAGAACTGTGGACAAATAGTTGCAGTGGGCCATCAACAGAAGAAGTCGACATCAACCGACTACCGATTGAAGAATAATCGACAACCGATGGGAATGAAAGTTTCGTCAACCATAGTCCCGCAGAGATGAATAAATCAATAACCCCCCCACCACCACCCCCACCTCCACCACCGCCACCTCTTGAGAGCAGTGACAGTGATTCCTACATGGGTCATGAGTCAGCACACATTCCTCTATATGAGGGGGATGAGGACCCCGGATGACATTGGTTCATCTGCGAGTCAACTTGGGAGGCTAACCAAGTTACAGATGAAGATAGACATATGGCACAGTTTGCCTGTGCCTTGAGGAAAAGGGCATTGACTTGGTATATGACCTTTTCTAAAAGACAACCTAGAGCAACCAAAGCCGAGATCAAAGCGCAATTTCTATCATTTTTCAAAACTTCAGATGCCAAACACCTAGCAACGAAAAAACTAAAAACAACATCACAGAAGCCAGGAGAAACTATCTGTGACTATGATAAGCGATGGAAATACCTTCTGAGCCAGTTGGACTATGTTATAGATGAACAATTACTAATCCAGTGGTTTCTTGCAGGTTTATCTCAGAAAATTTGTCGACATATAAGTCTGGAAACATTCAAATCTTACAAAGATGCGCTTATAAAAGATCTCCAAGTGGAAATGGATGAGGACATCCCAGCATACTCCACTAATCACAGATTATAAGAACAAATCGAGAGCGTACAGAAGTCTTTAAAGGAGTTAAGCCTCAAAAATCAGGATATCTGGTGCACAAAGTGCTTGATGGTCGAACATTCCAAAGACAACTGTCAACAGGAATACAGCCGACAAGACGTTCAATTCGTGTAGACAAAATGTTTTTGTGACATTTGCCAGGAGCATGGGGACCACTCAACAAAATATTGCCTAATCAACATGAAGAATGGCAAGGCATCCTGGTGTGCAATCTGTGAAACTAAAAATGATAACATAGCCGACTGCCATTTGAACCTGAAGAACTGATAGAATTATCATGCAGTCTACCAAACCAATGCAGTTGCACAAAATAATGAGCAAAACAACTTACCAAATGATCAGAACGGTCAGAGATATGAAGGTCGGAGATACGAGCGTCGGTATGACAATCGACGTGGAGGCTATGAAGGACGAGGTCGATTCCCTGGGAATCACGACAACCGACCACGTCGACCCATCCAATGCTTTACATGTTATAAGGAGGGACATCGGTATGCAGACTGTCCATATAAAGACATAACTGACCTCAAATTTTGTACTCATTGTGGAGTAGGGAATCACTCACTAGAGGATTTCCCTACCATGTTGGAAAAAATAAATACAAAGAAAAATGTTAATGTCTTGTCGTGTGTGCAAAAAAATGATGTAATAAACACAAAAAATTTGCATATTGTAACTCGACAAGGAACAAAAATAAGAAGTGATTACCCAAGAATCAGCAAAATAAAAGAGAAAAATATCTACCCTGATCCACTTAAAGAAAAACAAACATACCAAGAAGCAACCAATGTATTCAAAGAATTTTCATGACAAGAACAAGCTCACAACAATCGACATAACACAATAAATGAATTAATACAACTCCTACAAAAAGACAACTCAGTCTCTCAGTTCATCGACTTACTATATGAAATAAAACATAACAACTTCGAAAAACAAACAAAGAACATCTACAGCTTAAATAAAAAA
Source organism: Pseudotsuga menziesii (assembly GCA_001517045.1). NCBI lineage: Eukaryota > Viridiplantae > Streptophyta > Pinopsida > Pinales > Pinaceae > Pseudotsuga > Pseudotsuga menziesii. The sequence continues at coordinate 222,831 of LPNX011020963.1, read as the reverse complement.
GATAAAGGTGATGTCAACCCACTTGTCGACCTGGAAATCGAAGGATACCATGTCCGACAGGTAGTGCTCGACTTTGGATCATAAGTAAACATCATGACTTGTGACACTTGGGAACAAATGGGTAGACCTCGACTATATGAGTCAGGCATTTATCTGAAACTAGCCGACCAGGGCCTAATTGAACCTATTGCAGTCTGGAAAAATTTGGACACAACTATAAAAAGAATCTCGACGAAAGTTGACTTCGAAATCATTGACCCTGAGGAAGGATCTAGTTCCTTCCCAGCGTTAGTAGGTCAACCTTGGGGTAGAAAGATGAAAGCATCGATATCCCTAGACAAAGAGAGAATCAAATTAAAAGGAAATGGACAAAAGGTCATTGTACCTATTCATCCATCTCAAGGAGAACCTTGGACTGAACCTATCAATGAAGAAGTCGACATCCGACAACTCTACCAAATTCAAAACAATGCAGATTATACAGAACCTAATATCTACATGGAACTTCATTTAGGCAACCAAGACTCAGTTGGTTATAATTTAGACGTGAAATTATATGATTGGGAGATCGAGAACTATGAAACACAAGCAAGAGGGTGTTGGACTATTAAAAAAGTGTAGAAAAAAACCACCCAACAGTGCTTCATAGCGTCCATTGTCCCAAAAATCTTTGAGAAGAAAATTAGGGAATACCCTACCTTACAACCTACCAATGTAAATACTACACAAATACCAAGATACAAGGAAAGAGAATCACCAGTCATGCATGTAGAACATGTTTCCAAAAATATTGGTGAACATGGCCGACTTCAAAGCCTAGTAGAAACTTTTACAGGACAAGCTGCTCGATGGTGGGATACCCATCAGACAAGACTGCAGACTTGGAAAACAGCTTTGACTTACTTTTTTGAAAGGTTTGGAGGAAAGAAGTGAACCAAACAGGCTCAGATACCTATATTCATGCAAGGACATCATCCAGAATATCATATTAGGACATGTGAAAAAGAATGGAGAAGACTTGGATACAAGGATGAACGAGCATGGCCACACTTGTTCCCATCAACCCTCGCCGACTTACCAAACAAATGGTATAAAATGGAAGAAGCTAGAGGTGAAACATTATTATGGCATGAAATCAAGGAAAATTTCATTAAATGTTTCAACTTTATACCACAAAATGAAAACTTGGTCGAAACAGCAAAACAGATTAAAGAATTTATCCAGCCGACCGAAAATAAACCCTTAAAAGATAACCGACAATACAAACAAGGACAAAACCACGATTGATAAGACTACAGTTAGAAAATGAAAACACAGAAGGGAAAAGCTTTAGATGGAAATCAAACCATGTCGAAACGACCAAACCTATTTGTACAATCCTTAAAGTAGAAACAACCGACAAACATGATACCGACAGAATGACTGTAGCCGACTTCCCTGCCACATTCTCACATTTTAAGGAAGGAAGTCGACCAATCAATGAAGCCAAAGCACCAGAATGGCTAGATGCAAAAGTCAAAACTAGAGAATTCGACATCTCAAATGATGATCGACCAAAAATGGCAAAGATTGGTGACTACTGAAGTGAAGAGCAGACCACAGAGATAGTGAACTTATTAAAAGAGTTCCAAGATGTATTTTCTAGAGATTATAAAGACCTCAAAGGCTTAGTCCATGGAATGGGAGAAATGAAGATTGACACTAAACCTGATATTCAACCTGTGAAGAAAAGGCCATATAAATTAGCTCACAAATACAAAGAGATAGTCAAAAAGGAAATTGATAACATGCTTGCAGTAGGCATCATCTATCCTATTGACCAATCAGAATGGGCAAGTCCAATGGTTGTACAGCGTAAGAAACATGATCCAACCAAACTAAGAATTTGTGTCGCCTTCAGAGAACTAAATAAAGTGACACTGACAGACCCATTTCCAACTCCTTACGCAGATGAACTCTTAAATGAGGTTTCTAGGACATGAATGCTACTCATTTACAGATGGATTCTCAGGTTATAACCAAGTGCCAATAGGTAAAGAAGACCAGAAGAAGACAACCTTTTATGTGTGAATTTGGCTCATTTGCTTACAAGGTTATGCCTTTTAGATTAAAAAATGCACCTGCAGTATTTTCTAGAATTGTTGTCAAAACATTTCAAGAATATATTTACAAGACCATGGTAGTATACTTTGATGATTGGACAATATACTCCATGTTAAAGGATCATTGCAAATGGCTCAGACTTATGTTGGAGAGATGTCGACAAATTCAACTATCCCTAAACATCAAGAAATGTATATTTGTGACCCCCATAGGGATATTATTAGGGCACATTGTCTGTAAGGAAGGTATTAAGGTTGACTTTGCAAAGATCAAAATTATCCTCGACCTCAAACCACTAGTAAACCCAAAACAAGTTAGGGTGCTACTTGGCCACACAGGCTATTACAGAAAATTCATAAGATATTATTTAGATATGACCTATCCACTTGAAGAACTATTAAAGGAAGATAAAGAATTCAACTGGACAAAGGAGTGCCACATATCATTCGAGAAATTAAAAAGAAAACTAGTCGAAGCACTAATCCTAAGGTTTCCAAACTGGTCGATCAAATTCCATGTTCATATTGATGCATCGGGCCTAGCAATAGGAGCAATCTTAACTCAACCAGGAGATGATGGAATGGATTATCCTATATTTTACAGTAGCATAAAATTAAACAATACTGAGAGAAACTATTCGACAAGAGAAAGAGAAGCACTAGGAATGGTCTTTGCACTACAAAAATATCGACATAATCTTCTAGCTAACCCATTTATATTCTATACAGATCATCAGGCACTTAAGTATCTCGTCAATAAACCACTACATCATGGAAAGATCTATCGATGGCTACTTCTCTTTCAATAATTTGAATTCGAAGTCGTTGTCTGACCAGGCAAGTTAAATGTCGCTCCCGACCATTTACCCAGAATTGACACAGGAGAAGAGCTGACAGGAGTTGAAGATGACTTACCTAATGCACATTTATTTTGGATAGAAGAAATCCCAGCAGAATTAGAAGAAATAGCCCAGTTCTTTGAAGATGGACATGCACCAGAAGGAATGAGTATGAAGAAGAATCAGATCTTAGCTATGAAAGCTGCACCATACAGTCTTATAAATGGATTCTTATACAAAAAGGGATTAGATGACATCCTCAGAAGGTGTGTACCAGAACATGAATGAGACAACATTATGCATGAAGCACATTATGGACTTGCAGGAGGACATTTCCAGGCAGACACAACTGCAAAGAAAATCCAACAGTCAGGGTTATGGTGGCCGACACTCCACAGAGATTGCAAAATTTTTGTCAGTCAATGTGACAGATGTCAACAACTAGGTTGACCCCTGTCTAGCATAGAAATGACTTTGATATCAGTGAACCCAATTTTGACATTCGAAATCTGGGCCATAGACTTCATAGGACCATTTCCTATACCATCAAAAAGGACAGGCGCAAGGTATATCATAACTACAGTCGAATATGTAACTAAATGGGCAGAGGCTGAACCAGTCGACACATGTTCTAGTGAGATAGCTGCTAAGTTATCTATGAGATTATCATCACCAGATTTGGATGTCCACTAACCCTAATTAGCGACCAGGGAACACACTTCATCAATAGAACTATCAAAACCCTAACCTACCAGTTCCAAATCAACCATCGTCGGAGCACAGCATACCATCCTCAGTTGAATGGAGCAATTGAAGCATTTAATAAAATATTAACAAGAGGACTAACTAAAATATGTAATGCTGATAAGGACAAATGGGACAAGAAAATACCTGCAGTATTATGGGCATACAGAACAGCATATAAACGTTCGACCGACCAAACTCCTTTTCGACTAGTCTATGGACAAGAATCAGTAGTTCCACTACATTTCCGATAATAGACACCTATCATCGTAGAGATCCTACATGTCGATTTCGAACAAGGAAGAAAGGACTGAATATTGCAACTAAGCAAACTCAAAGAACACTAATGGAAATACAACATCAAGAAATATAGAAACAACAACATAAAGCATAGCACAACCACAACATCAAGAAAAAAAACTTGTCAGTAGGAGACCTCGCTTTACTATACAATAGTCAAGTAAAAGGTAAACCTAAAAATCTCCATACATAATGGATGGGACCCTACGTTGTCGAAGAGATACATACCAACGGATCAGTCTGACTAAGAACATTACAAGGCATAGTATTTCAGAAACTCGTTAATGGAGCCCGACTAAAACGTTATAAAAACTAGAAATAAACCTAAGAAAAAAAATACTATAATGACCATAACTGTAAACCAAAAGCTATAAAAACCTAAAAAGCAAAAAAGAAAAATAATACCATACATGTAGAAAACTATGACAGGAAATTACCATTTCAACAATCGACATCATGCCCATCGACATAACACCATCGACCGACCATTTTCATCAACCATTCTCATAACTGACATCGATCGACGAACTCGATAGTCCCATCGCACATTCATGACATCGAGCACCAAAAGCAATTCGCCATTAATGCACACTCAAGTGTTCCAGCTAGAACATCACGTCCGCCATTAATACACTCATCGACAAAAACACCCACAGCATCGCCCATAAATACTGGATCATCGAAGGATCATTCATCGCAATTCATATAGAGAGAGAATCAGAGCATCCAGTCGACTAAAAGCTGAGAATACCTTAGTGAAATAGACCACCAAACCGACAAGATGGCACCGAAATACACTAGAGCCTCAACCAAAGCCAAGGAACTACAGACTGTAGACACACCTTTAGTCCACAGGCTAAAGAACATTAAGAATGCCAAGGTACAGGAAGGCTCATGGAAAAAACTCTGGACCGAGATGCAAGAATGGGCTTATGTCAACAAGAAGCCCACTCAAGATGCGGAGAAAATCAAATACAACACCATATTCAACTATGTCAACGTACCGCTCATGGCCAGCTTTGGTGGCACCAAAGAAACAACCGTAAAATTCATCATAATCCAGTACCACCATGACCGGTTCTACTTCGACCAACCGGTCGACATCTCTGGAGAAGTCATCTCCAAGCTGACAGGTCTCTCAAACACAGGAGACCCAGTACCAGTCAGTATTAAAGAAGGACTAGTTGAAGAACTAACTGGGTTGGCTTCGGGCAAAAACTCGAAGGGGTTGATGACTAGTCAAATCACAACCCGAACACCATAGATTGTGGCCAAAATAATAGCAATAACACTCACCCTGTCAGGTCAAGGCAACGACCTCAAATTAGACATGCTAGAATCTATCGACAGCATTGTGACAGATGGGAAGATATATAGATGGGCTAAATATGTTGCCGACATGGTCAAGACCATCTGTGAAAGATGCCAAGAAACAGGAGGAATCATCAGGTTCCCCTCCCTCATTTTATGGATAGTTATGTACCATATCTGCCCAGAGGGAAACCCAATTTTTCAGGAACCGACAAGGTTCCACATGTGGAGATTCAAACCATTCTCCCAGAGAGGAACTTTGCAGCAACTTGAAGATGAAAAAGTGTTGTTGGAGAACTGGCTTCAACAGTTCAAAGTTCGTACGACTAGATGGAGGGTGCCTCAAAAAATTCGAAGAAGTCTACCAATAAACTCCCACATCTAGCTAGAACTCAACCATACCTCGGTATGGTACATGTAGAGCGACAACTCAAATGCAAAAGCCATCAACTATTATCCATCGGTCGACTAGATCTTTCAGGAGCTGTCTCGATAAGATAAAAAAAAATACCAGTACTAACGACAGCAAAGAAGAGCGACTTCTCGATCGAGGAGCCGCTAACCGACCAAGAGAAAGAGGAAGACTATGAGTTGAACCTCTACATCAGCACCTTTGTGTCGGAGGAGACGCCGGTCGAACACACTGGCTGACTTCAGATCATCATCAAACCTCCGACAGCACAGAGGGCAGAAACCCAGATAGAAGAAACACAGGCGGAGCAGTAGGTCATCACTTCGGCTGCAGAAAGTCTCATCCCGACCTAGGAGCCAAGGGGAGAGACAAAACCAGAAAACCCAGAGTATGCTATCACAAAAGGCATTATTAAAAAATTGTCGAAAGAGATAGCAGCTGCAAGGAAGAAGTTAAAGACACAACAACAACAACAACAAGGAAAAGGTAAGCGCAAGATTATCATTGCTGAATCATCAGACGATGAGGAGGAAGTGGTAGCTACGACCCTCGACATAATAGAAGATGCCGCAGCAAATAAGGTGCTAGTGGAAACCCAGTTCCAAATATTTGTCGAGGAAGGAGCACTACCGGGTCATCCAAAGAAAGCTAAGCCACCCACACGACGATGCCTAAGAACGTCGTCGATCTTGTGTCTATGCCTCCACCTCTATCCCCGACAAGAGTAATAGAGGAGAAAGTGCCAGAATAGCATTCAGTAAGCCCACTCAACTTGTGCAAAAGTGCTATGTCGAAAGTTGTGAAGGCAAAGTTCGATAAAGATAGAGATTTGCAGGCATTCATTGAGAAGCTGCCTGAGATATTTACATCGACACATAAGATATCCATGAAATCACCTCTCTTTGAGGTCGGTGGATACCAACTAGGACATGAATTCCAGTCTTGAACCTTTGCCACTATCACTTCAAATTTTGAGAGAAATCCCGATAAGGAAGCTGAAGTGATCGCACATTGGACCACAACTATCACTCCGAATGTACCCCAAACCAACCTACTAGCCACTGTACCAACTGGAGGAGAAGAAAATGAGGAGGACATAAATCACCAAATTAACCAAATGTTCTCCGAATTAGACTCACCTCCCCAGCCTAACAATCCACCACTTACCCACACTTCCCCCAACCCAATCACCCCTGACCATTTGCCAACTCCATCACCACCACCACCATCTCCGCCACCACCACCACCCCCCGACTCAGAGCAAGCCCCACCACAACCAGCTGCACACCCTGCACCTAAAAAACCAGAGGCAGCAGTCATCCCACATCCCCAACCAGAGAAATCATCAACCACTATCCCACAAACCAAAGATCCCGTCTCGAATTTTGTAGGTACATAGGTGCCGACACAAATAGAGAAGGAAAAGCATAAGAAGAGGAAGTAGAAACAGAAGAAGGAGCATCATGGACATCCATCAAAGGTCCATATCAAATTGAAAGATGCAACCTCACTGACCGATGCAGAGCTAGGACAACTTGTTAAGACCCTAGCAGTCGAAGCAAAGACGAGGAGCGAGCAGAGACGTAAGGAACTCGACGACAAGAACGCAAAACAGGTCGGGTTCCTCAACAAATGTAGAAACCTGGCCCATTCAGTAATGCTGGGCCTCATAGAGGTCGACACTGACAAGCCGCTCGAAAGGGCATATCAACTATTTGAAAGCATGGTGTCGACACTCCAAGCACACATTCAGGAAACAAAGTAAGAAAAAAAAGAAGAAACTGCCTGACTCCTAATGGCCCAGCACACCGCCTTTTCTGAAGCTTATAAAGTGCTGCAAGATCACATGGAGGAATCTGTCATCATTGAAGAAACACTGAGAGACTGGCCTGCTTAATACGAGCAAGTCTATCAGCAAACTCGGCAGACCCGACAAGGGATCCAGGCACTAGAAAATAGGAAAACTACTAATGAAGCACTCATAACCACAATAGAAGAACAAATAGTGCTTGAAACAACCAAGCTGCAGAAACTTGACAGGGAAGCACATAATGGGTACAACAAGCTATCCCCAATTTGGAAAAAGTTGACATCATCTGTCCGCAGATGAAACGACTTATCGAGACTGCAGAAGAGAAGGACCAGTTTATGGGTCTCGACATGGAGAGAATAGCAGAAGTCTCTATTTCAGAAAAGATGTCGATCCTATCAAGCTTGACCACACTTACCATAGACATCCAGAAGATTTTACAAAGTTGGACAGATTTCCAACATCAACTAGCAGTGACAGCCCCAACCATTGTTGAAGTCTGTGTACAGAAAAGACCAACCATCAGACTTCATAGCCCACGAAGACCAGGTACATCACAATAGCTATTGAGACTAGACAGGAAGAATTTTGTAAATTCCTGTTTCTTCGGGATGAAGAAACATTTTGTTCATGGGGGAGATGTAGGAGGAGCAAGTCGATAAGTCAACTTGAATGATAGCCGACTTAGTCGATCAACCGACTAAGTCGGTCGGCCGACTAAACTAGAGATTAGGTCGGCCACCTAAGGTCGTGTCAGTTCATCGAACTGACAGGTAGTTTTGTAATCATTTTGTAATCATATATATTAGGCTGTTGAGCCAGAAGAGAACTCAGTTCAGTTCCCTGTGTTGTATGGAATCATTCATGTAATATAATATGTTAATTCACCTACTTGTTCTTATCTCTTGTCTCTGTTATATATGTATGTTTTAGTATGTATTATTGGTAACCTTATGTGATCTGTGAGATTACAACATGGTGCAACCAAATGAACGATCCTTGGGCCAATATGTGGCATGTGAAGTATTACCAATGAATATAGGTTAGTGAAATGGTTCGATTTAGTGATGAGAAATCAGGTTTACACATATGGATGAATGCCTAACGAAATAAAGGTCTGGTTCAAGACCACATTTTTTGGGAAATCAAAAATTCCCAGGTAGCAAACTTATGGGATGATTCACGGAATCAATTCCCAAAGCTTGGGGAAAATACCATATGGCAAATATTAAGGGAAAGGGGAATAAAAGAAGGGACGATCAAAGTTAGCCAGTATTGGTCGGAGACAAACACTACTAGGGACTACATAAAATGGCAAGGTAAAGAATGGGGGGACGACTAACAAATGCAGAAGAAACAAAACAATTCCATGACATGCTCCAGGAAATATGCATAAGAAGATGAGAATTCTAGGATCGGTTGATATGGGGGTACTTTTTGAGAGGAGTTTTCAGTATAAAGGAGGCTTACAACATCAAGACTAGAGGAGAGGAAGACCCGAAGAAAATATGGAGAAAGGTTTGGATTATGAATCCTTGGAAAAAACAACCACATTCAATTGGTTGGTTTTAAAGAGAAGAAAAATGATGGGGGAAAACCTCAAAAAGAAGGGTTTTGAAGGCCCCTCACAGTGCCCCCTATGTCTCCATGAAGAGGAGAAAATTAATCATCTCCTGGACGAATGTCCCTTGTCCTTAACTCTTTGGGATCGGGGGGAGACCATTTTTCATAGAAGTGATAGAGTCAGAGGCCAACCTGTTGGCACGGGTCTAGAGCGCACAAAGTACGATACCACCAGCGATGGTGAGGGCGTCGACAAGAACAAAGGACCAACTGTGAAGGGTAAAGAAGTCGACAAACAAGGAAGTTTTGGTTAAGTTAGTTAGTATTCGGTCAATTGGACCATTTTGTAACAGCCAAGTGAACCTATAAATATAAATAGATTTGTAATCCTTGAGGCATCATCATCATGAGGATCATAATAGGAATCATCATTGGTATCAAATGATCGCATCATTGGAATTGTGGGCATCATTTTGTCATACTTGTTTGTATGATTATGATCGCATAAGATTGGAGAAGTTTCCAAAGTATCTCGTGTTTATTCGACAATGTAATATTTTGCATTTGTTGATTATAATATGATGTTTTGGCATGGATTTGATCTTGTTGTATGGTAGCTTCTTTCGGTATTCTCTAATGTGAATCTGTTTTTTGAATAAGGATGATTGTGCAATTCCTTTTTCATTCTCTCTTGTTTCAAATATGATTGATGTTCTGCAATGGTTTAATGTATGTTGATACATAGATTTGCTTAGATACATGTTAATGCAGTCGGTATTTCTGGTTATGCTGCAAATGGTCAGGTATTGGTTAATGCAACTAAGGTAGCATAATAATATGATATGAATCTGAATTTTTGATTGTGATGTGAATGGGTATGAATTAATGCATGGGCCTCCCCACTGTGGAAACGTGGTTCCTGCAGCTCCCCTTAAACATCTCGGGTGAGACTGCACCCGCTCCACGGGTGCTGCTGGAAAGGGTAAATCCTTTTTGGGTTGATGTTTAAGGAGACTATGTCGAGGTTTGTTGACAGTAGTGCAAATTAAACCCCTGTCGATAGAGTTGTGTGTCAACACAACCGAACCAAACTCTCAAATAATGGAACATGAAAGCGTTTCAGAACCCAATCCTTAGTTTCATATGGGAAATGTACCCAAGGATGTTGTTATGGGTGTTATGGAAGGAGAGGAACAACCAAATATTCCGAGACAGGAGGTTCACAGAGGAAGAAATTAGAAGAGGCTAACCCAAAACATTTAGGAGATTGTTCAAAATAACCAATGCGATGACACGGACAAGGAGTTTACTGATTTGGAAGCTCGAATTGCAAAAGGATGGGGGATCAATAAGGAGGACTTAAGGAGGCTATGAAAGAAAGACCAAGTCTTCCATCCAGGTAGCCCAATTTCATGGAATCCATCACCGAAGGGAACTAACAAACTCAATTTTGATGGTGCATCGAAAGGAAATCCTGGCCGCAGGGTTCAAGGGAGTTTGCATAGATTCCATAAGGGCAATCCTGAAAGTGTACCGTGGATCCATAGGGTTTGAGACAAAAAACATCGCAGAGTTAGAAGGCCTTCTACAAGGCCTTAGTTTGGTTTCCAAATCCATATGGTTGCCGATGATGGTCGAAGGTGACTCCCGAGTCATCATCCATATAAACCAGAAATTATCCACATGGCAGAAAGCAGAGAAAGTTGCTACCAGCTAGCATCTGCTGAGCAGGATGGAAGCACTGGGGATCCTCCTTGCCATGAACCATGCATGGAAATTCGGCCACGTTAGGAGGGAGGCTAAAAAATTTGTCAATCTCATGGAAAATGTGGGCATGGGAGGAGGAAAAAGCATCAGAGGTGGACAACTGCAAGCATTCGAAGGAGAGCATTGGGTAGACCAATGTCACCACCTAGCTAACAGTGATCATGTGGTGATAGGATGGGAGGGAATGGCAGAGCAGGAGACTCTTGGCCAGATCACATGTCAACAAATGAATAGGACAAATGTACCCTGTCTCTTTTAATAATGACAAAGAAAGGACAAGGAAAGGACTTCCCGACCCTGTCCAAGACTTGGGTAGGTACTTATCACAATAGTTGGGGAGATCTAGGGAGGATATGTTTCAGTTCTCACCTCAAGAGATTGGTATTTCAATCATGAAGAACGCTAGGTATAATACTGTACAAGAAGTCATATGGATAGACGTGACAGATGGAGTAACGAACCACGTGCAAACCACCCAATTTTAGTAATCATGGCCTTCCTTGCTATAATTCCGAATGAGCATCAGGGCCTCTCATTCCAAATTCCTCTCAGTTATGACTGTGATGTTTCTATTAGTCTCAAAGTGCCTCCTCTTAACCCGAGTCTTTCCTGGCCTAATTTCAATCAATAGAGGATGATCGATGAAGCAAGGAAGTATTGCTGCAACTCCTCCATCGAATAACCGAGCCTGAGGGGGGGAAAAGGGCATTCGGTAGCTATGCAAGAGGTTTGGGAGGGAGAATTACCTGAGCCCAGACCCAGGCTCAGACTGCAGCTACATTATTTCATGACCGAATCCAAACAATGGTCCACGATGAGATCAACGTAATTGAGAAGGAGCTTTGGGAAAGGCTTAAGGCTTCTCTAATGGAAGAGATCAGGGAGGAAATCGAGGAGTGGATGATGTACCCTGGAACTATGGCAGGGAGGGTGTCTTCCTATGAATGGTTAATGATGGCGTATTGGGTCATGAAGAACCTCATGGCCCATGTGACTATAGAAGGCGAGAGCAAGCGACAAGGGGATCAAGAGCCGATGCAAGCATGGAAGGAAAATCACATGGACTACCTCCTGATGCACAAAAAGGTTGATATCATTTCCAACAAGCAGACTCTAAAATTTTATTCCTCTCCTCCTTTGAATGGGGATGATGAAAAGACCAATAAGGTTCATGGAAAAATGCTGGTTGAGGATCCAGAAGCGAAGGGAAGAAAGGTGTAGATAAGGTCATGCATATTGAAGGCTACAACGAAGGCAATGTAGAGTGTGGACAAGATCCAATTTAGAAGCAGTACAAACTAAGTATTTATTTTTGGCTAAATGACGTATTTAGACTTTTATAGTTCTGAGTATCACATAAAAAGTAGTATATTCGAGAAAAAGCCTGGTTATTTTTTTGTATTCCCACTCAACATAATCTAAAGATGAAAGAATGATCTAATATGTAGAAATGTCATGTGGTTGAACCCAACAAAACTTTGTTTAATCGATATGTAATATGCTTCCAATGTTAATGTTAATATAGTACTTTTTATTTAAAGGAAAACATTAAAACTTCACATAAATGAGATACAAATAGAATTTGACATAATGTTGGTTTCATGGACAATAAATATAACATTTATAAGTTGTTAGTGCAATTATTATATGAATATAATATGGAAACACAATATTAATATTAATATTAACTAATATGATCTGTAGTTTCTCTATGGTAGCTATATAACATGTTGATAGGTTCATGACATATTTATTTTCTAAAAAGAATTAGAATTTATTTTATTTTTATTTTTATCATTAATTATTTTTATCTTAATTTTAATAATTATATTATTAATAATTTATTTTGTATTATTTAGTTTTGTTTAATCTCTTTATAATAATAGATGAAGTGTTAACTAAAACTGTTAAGAATTATATTATTATTTTTAGTTATTTTTATATATATTATATTTAAAGGTTTTTTAACAAATCAATTTAAAAAAAAAAATTTGAAATATAAAACTTTGAAAAAATTATAAATGTTAAATTAAAAAAACTATTTTAATATAAATTAACATATATAAAGAGTAATAAAAAATTAAAAAACTGAATAATATTTCCCCAATTTATAAATAGCTACTAAGGCTTCCAACTTATTAGTTTCTACCCAATAAGTATGAGTACCTTTGTAATATAAAGTATAAATTCTAGCCAATTAAAGCTTAGTTACTATTTGTTGGCAATTTATAACCTTCAACTCATTGAGTAGTTTAACTATTGATGTGATAAGTTAAACTTTGAGTAGTTTAACTATTGATGTGATAAGTTAAACTTTGAGTAGTTTAAATTCTAGCCAATTAAAGCTTAGTTACTATTTGCTGGCAATTTATAACCTTCAACTCATTGAGTAGTTTAACTATTGATGTGATAAGTTAAACTTTGAGTAGTTTAACTATTTATATAAGTTACCTCTCCAATGAAATGTGAAATAAGAAATTGAATTTTATTATCACAATTTCTAATAGGGTATTGCAAAATTTGGTGGAATATAATACTAGTAGTAATTAATAATGTTTTTTTTAATTAATTGTAGTTTTAAAGTATTTGATTTCTCTTTGTGTATAATAAATTTAGAATTTTTTTTATTTAAATTAAAATCAATTAACATTAAATTTTACAAATTTTTTTTAATTGAGAAATTTATGATAATGAATTTTAACTTGTTATTTCACATTTCTACTCAATTTTTAAATTTTATTATAATTACTTTTTATGATTAAATTTGTTTTTTTAACAATAGCAAATTTTTAGGGAAGCAAGTGTGTGCGGGTGGGAGGAGGGTTTTTTTTTTAATATGGTGGAAATGCATTATCATCCTTTGTATGCGGCCTAGGGATTAGTTCTAACAATCAAGAAGAACATTATTCTATATACCTTGGATTGAAAGAAGTTGTTAGTCTTAGAATTCGATTGCTAGTGGTGATAACAACTTCTCTTATTATTATCTTCCAAGCTAGACATCGACATGAAATTATGGATCAAATAGCACGGTGTCTACATAAACACATTATTGGCCTTCTACATCAAATTCAAAACATTCAACTCTTTCATGTTCGGCGTGAACATAATGTCACAACATATAAATTAGCAAATGAAGCTTCAAGTTTTCCTATAGAGGGTATTAAAAAAGGGGGGTAAACCTCATCTTGTTGCCTCCCTTACATGTTTGTATGCAAATCTAAAATCATTTTAACACCATGAAGTAGTTTTATTAATGCAATAACTATCCCAAATAATGACAGGTTTTCGTAGCCATGTGGAGATTGCAAGGCACATGGGCTAGTGAACCTTCTTGTAATCTCTTGGCTTGCACATATGAGACTTCAATGTAGGCATATGGAGGTACCATCAAGAAGCTTTCTTAGGATGTTTAATATCGGTAAGGGAATATTTTATCTCATCCCTGTCATTCGGTGAATAGTGACGGAGGTAGGAGGACTGGTATGAGGATTAATTTTGGAATAGTGGTGTAGAGTTAAGTGGACTTTGATGCCTTCTCCTATGCACTGGGAGATCAGTTTTTGGCTACAATCAGTGTTAGCTGTGTAGAGCCCCATTCATAGGTAATTTTATGTTCATTACATTTGTATTCTACCCTCTCATTTGTTTGGAAGGTTATGGATATAGAGGTGTCTCTGTATGTTCTGTGGGATTAGTTTGAACAAAATGTTAACGATACAAGGGTGCCTTTGTAATCTCTGGGGACAATTTTTTTGGTGTGAATTGGATTGAGTGTAGCCTGCATTTTCTAGTGGTTTTTTATCATGGCTTGGATGCTAGGGTTGTTATGCAACTCTATTGGGTTGATAAAAGAATTGCATTTTCAGAGGAGATTTGGGACTATGTTGAAAGTATGGACTTTGATTAAAAAAAATGAGGATCTTTCTGAAAGAATTTGAGATCCCTAGACTGGTATTCATGACATACGTTCTCAAATGAGATGGATGTGATCTCAAATGGAAGGTTTCATTGTTGTTGTTCAACAAATTAATACTCATGTGCATATTTTGGATACACGTCTTAATGAAATCGAGCAAACCACCCACCATATTTCAAATTTTAGTTCAGGGGTTGACACCCACCTTGATGATCTTGAAGGGACTATCCATATCTGCGATGCTTAGTTTGGAGAAATTTTAGAAACATTGGCGAAAGATGAAGATATAATTGTAGGAAAAAACTTGAGGGTAGATGAAAATTCAGAAGATAAGAATGTTGATGGACACTCTATTATGAAACCTACTCGTGTTGACATAATTATCACTAATTTGGAGGAGAGAACTAGAGAATATGAGGATAGTCGAGGCACTCAGAATATGGATAGTAAGGAAACAAAGGAAGAAAGTTGAGACTCTGAGGATGAGGATGCTAAGGAGACTATGGAAGAGAATCATGTTGATGATGTTGCGAGTCAAGAAGACGATGTTGGAAATAGTACCAAGGATGAAGAAGGAGACACATAAGATGTCAAGGTTATGGACAATAACACTAGCTCCTAGTTTGTCTTTTCATGAAGTTTTTTTGTAGGTTGCTGATAGTTTGTTAGAATTTACAACAGCTTAGGGAAATATGTTTTTTTCCTCAATTTTATTCTTTCCTGGATGACTATAACTAAGCTCTATACTGTGCAAGAACCTTTGAATTGTTTTTGAGGAATTTTTGTATTGTTTTGCTGAAGTTTTTCATCCTTTTATAAATACAAACTTAACCATTTTCATTAAAAAAAACAATATCAAACTTATTGTATTGTATTTTTTTAATTCTTTGATTTGTTATCTGTCGGCATAGATCCATCTTCAACATGGATTTATCAAGCACCTAGAGGGATCCAATTTTTAGAGGTATAATTATTATTTTTACCTTAATTTTCTACACGTTCAAAAAAAATTTACACATGGAGAAATTTTATCCATCTTGGTGTTTTTATTATTATTTTCATTTGGTTTAAACTTTTTTATTTTATGAGCCGACATGAAATTTTTTATTGCTCTTTTATTTTTTGTAATGTAAGTAATTATATTCATTTGGTTTTAATTTTATAATTTTATGAGCTAACATGGATTTTATATGACTTTTCATTTTTGGTAACGTTACGTTACCTTACGTGAAACATCTCCCCCATACTTGGTTGTAGAGCACCCCACTCCTCTCGATGCAATTATTTAATTTCTCAATTCTTATTTTTATATTTAAGTATATATAATGCTTTAGTTGTTGCCATTGCCATTTTAAAGTTTGTTATACATTATATACTTTGGTCTAATAAAGACATTTGAGGCGAAACATGTGGATGAACTGATTGACATCGTGATGGATACTTTGCAAAATAATGAAGTTTTAATATTATAAATAATAATGATAAGTTTTGATATTATAAATGATAATAATAATAATATTAGTAATCTAATTTTAAGGTTATTATAGTCTATCTAAACACTAAATTGGTGTATGAAACCTTCTTATTGGTTGGACAAAAAAACCTCAAATAATAAATTAAACCTTTAAAAATGAAATATATACTCGATCTCTTTCCACAACAATAAGAAAAAAATAAGATTGAAAAATCTAACCCAAAAGAAATTGTTTTCTTTTCCTTTAATAGAATATTTAGAGTTTCAAAGATTGATCACTTCATAAAATTATAACAATGACCTCGAAACGCACCTTCCTTCAACGTTTTCTGAAAAGAGAAGCTGACTAATTGATTCATGGTTACTTGACTTGCATAGAAGGTTAGGTTAGGTTTATCATCATCAACTTGTGGAGATAAGACAATGTTGGTCACACTTCTCCCACACTCAAACATCACATAGAAACTATCAAGTGGTACACAATGTTTTGGTATTTTCTTTAGTTGACCAGACTTCCCTAAATCCTTCCTNTTCATGGTTACTTGACTTGCATAGAAGGTTAGGTTAGGTTTATCATCATCAACTTGTGGAGATAAGACAATGTTGGTCACACTTCTCCCACACTCAAACATCACATATAAACTATGAAGTGGTACACAATGTTTTGGTATTTTCTTTGGTTGACCACACTTCCTTAAATCCTTCCTTCCCTCCAAAGTCTTTTGGATCTCCTCTTGTCTATTTGCTTTTAATAATAATAAAAACCAAACCATAGGATTCCACTCGTTTTACATATACCAAAAACAAGATATAATGCCATCCACTTATTGCCTTTGGGACTGAAAATAGTTTTCAAAAGTTGAGAATCTCAAATTGCATGTTTGACGACTTGTTTCCACTTGTCCATGACATGGTGGAAGCATTTGCAGAGGTCTATTCCACGTTGGACGATACTCTGTCATGTTCATGTCCTCCATGTCAACATAAAGTAATACTCACTTATTGAGATGAAATGAGTTGATTTTCATACATGCATTAATGTACATGTTGGCTTGATTCTCATGAATATTTTGGCCATGGTAAGATTATACATGACACATCATCTATTGCATGCATGCATACATGATACGTAAATACACATTGGCCAGTTTTAAGATTATCCCGACACAGTCAAAAGAGAGCAACTATGATGGAGATTTGTTTGTCTAAAAGTGTGTGGCTGGCTACACATAAATGTGAGACAATCTACATGATATGATGAGGTGAAGGCCAACATCTAGTCACGTGGCATCTTATTGTCCATTCTCACGGTAATAGGTGACATGTCATTTGATATTAGGTGGCATGTCATTTGAGATTCAAACCTCATGAAAAACAAGGGGCTCTTCTTCACTTTAGTTATTAGCCATCAAAAGATAAGTAAGAATAAACACTATAAATATGAGAAAAGTCAATAATAATAATAATAAATGATCTCATTATGGGCATCATTGGCATTAAAGGATTGCATCATTGGCATTATGGGCATTATTTTGGCATACTTGTCTGTATGATTATCATTGCATAAGATCTTATAAGTGTTGTTCGGTGATGTATGAGATTTGTGGATTATAATATGATGTTTTGGCATGGATTTGATCTTGTTGTTTGTTAGCTTCTTTCAACATTCTCTGATGTGAATATCTGTTATGAATAAGGATGATTGTGCATTTTCTTTGTTGCAAGTATGGTTTAACGGTTCCACAATGGTTTAATGTATGTTGATACATAGATTTGGTTAGATACATGTTAATGCAGTTGGTCTTTTTGGTTATGTTGCGAATGGTTAGGTATTGGTTAATGCAACTATGATAGCATAATAATATGATATGAATTTGAATTTTTGGTTGTGATGTAAATGGGTATGAAGTGATGCATGTCCCTCCCCACTGCAGAAACATGGTTCCTACATCTCCCCTTAAACATCTCGGGTGAGACTGCACTCGCTCTGCGGGTGTTGCTGGAAAGGCTAAATCCTTTTCGGGTCGATGTTTAAGGAGTTTGTGTCGAGGTTTGTTGGCAGCAGTGCAAAGTGAACCCCTGTCGACAAAACTGTGTGTCAACACAACCGAACCAAACTCTCAAAGAATGGAACATGAAAGCATTTCAAAATCCAATCTTTGGTTTGATACGGGAAATGTACCCATGGATGTTGTTATGGGTGTTATGGAAGGAGAGGAACAACTAAATCTTTCGGGACAGGAGGTCCATAGAGGAAGAAGTTTGGAAGAGGCTAACCCAAAACATTCAGGACACTATTCAAAATAACCAATGGGATGACAGGGACAAGGAGTTTTTTGATTTGAAAGCTCTAATTGTGAAAGGATGGGGGATCGGTAAGGAGGACTTAGGGGGGCTATGAAATAAAGACCTAGCCTTCCAGCCAGGTAGCCCAATTTCATGGACTCCACCACCGAAGGGAACTTAGAAACTCAACTTCGATGGCGCATCGAAAGGCAATCTTGGCCTTACAAGGTTTGGGGGAGTTTGCAAGGATTTTGCAAGGGTGATCCTAAAAGTGTACCATGGATCCATCAGATTTGAGACGACCAACACCACATAGTTAGAAGGCCTTCTGCAGGTCCTTAGTTTGGTTTCTAGATTCAGATGGTTGTCGGTGATGGTCGAAGGCGACTCTCGAGCCATCATCTAGATGGCCAGGAAATTATCCACGAGGCAAAAAGCAGAGAAAGTTGCTACCAGCTGGTGCCTACTAAGCAGATTGGAGGCGTTGGGGACCCTCCTTGCCATAAACCATGCATGAAACTTTGTCCACATTAGGAGGGGGGCTAACAAATTTTCCGACCTCATGGAAAATGTGGGAGTGGGAGGAGGACAAAGCATCAGAAATGGAAATTGTAAGCATTCGAAGGAGAGCATTAGGTAGACCAATGTCGCCACCTAACTAACAATGATCATGTGGCGACAGGACGGGAGGGAAGGGAGGAAAAGGAGACGCATGGCCACATCACATGTCAACACATGAACGGGACAAATGTACCCCACCTATTCTAATAACGACAAAGCAAGGACGAGGAAATGACTTCCCACCCCTATCCAATACATCGGATAGGTACTTACCACAGCAGTTGGGGAGATATGGGGAGGATATGTTTCAGTTCTCACCTCAAGAGATAGTGATTTCAAACATGAAGAACGTCCGGAATAAGATTGTACAAGCAGCTGGATGGGTAGGTGTGGCTGACGAAGTAATAAACCACCCAATTTTAGTAATAATGATCTTCCTTGCTATAATTCTGAACGAGCATGAGGGCCTCTCATTCCAAATTCCTCTCAATTCTGACTGTGATGTTTCTATTAGTCTCAGAGTGCCTCCTCTTAACCCGAGTCTTTCCTAGCCTAATTTCAATTAAGAGAGGATGATGCTGAAGAAGCAAGGAAGTATTGATGCAACTCCTTCGTAAACTAGCCAGGCCAGAGGGGGGGAAAGGGCGGTTGATATCTATGTGAGGGGTCTTGGAGGAAGAATTACCCGAGCTTAGACCCAGGCTCGGACTACAGCCACGCTCTTTCGCGACTGAATCCCAACAGTGGTCCATGATGAGATCGATGCAATTGAGAAGGAGATTTGGGAAAGGGTTAAGTCTGCTTCGATGAAGGAGATCAGGTAGGAAGTCAAGGAGTGGGTGATGGACCCTAGAACTATGACAGGGAGGGTGTATGCATATGAATGGTTAATGATGGCGTATTGGGACATGAAGAACCTCATGGCCCATGTAACTATGGAAGGCGAGAGTAAGAGACAAGAGGATCAGGATCTGTTGCAAGCCTAGAAGGAACATCACAAGGTTGTTGTCTGATCCACAAAAAGGTTGATCTGATTGCCAACAAGTTGTGTCTCAAATTTGATTCCCCTCCTCTTCTAAATGGGGCTGACAGAGAGACTAGTAAGGTTCATGGAAAAAGGTTGTTTGTGGATCTGGAAGCGAAAGGGAAGAAAGGTGCATATCAGGTCATGCATATCGAAGGCTACAACGGAGGGGATGCAAAGTGTGAACGAGATCCAGTTTAGAAGCGATGGAGACTAAGTATTTCTTTTTTGATAAAGGATGTATTTAGGCTTTTATAGTTATAAGTATCACATAAAAAGTAGTATGACTTGGTTAATTTTTTTGTATTCCCACCCAATATAGTCCAAGGATGGAGGAATGATCTAGTCTATGAAAATGTCATGTCATGTGGTTGGAGGAATGATCTAGTCTATGAAAGTGTCATGTAATTGAGCTTGACAAAAAGTGTCATGTGGTTGGAGGAATGATCTAGTCTATGAAAGTGTCATGTAGTTGAGCTTGACAAAACTTTGTTTAATCGATATGTAATATGCTTCAAATGTTAATATAATACCTTTTATTTAAAAAAAAGCATTGAAGCTTCACATAAATGACATAAACATGGAATTTTACATAATGTTGTTTTCATGGACAATAAATATAACATTTATAAGTTGCTAGTACAAATTATTATTAAATAAATGTAATATCGAAACACGACACTTTATTTTAGTTTTTTTATCGTAGCTAGATACCATGCAGATGAGTTCACGACACTTTATTTTATAAAAAGAATTATAATTTGTTTTATTTATTTTTATTATTAATTATTTTTATCTTCTAATAGATATATTTAGAGTTTCAAGATTGATCACTTCATAAAATTTAGAGTTTCAAAGATTGATCACTTCATAAAATTATAACAATGACATCGAAACGCACCTTCCTTCAACATTTTCTGAAAAGAGAAGCTGACTAATTGATTCATGGTTACTTGACTTGCATAGAAGGTTAGGTTTATCATCAACTTGTGGAGATAAGACAATGTTGGTCACACTTCTCCCACACTCAAACATCACATAGAAACTATCAAGTGGTACACAATGTTTTGGTATTTTCTTTAGTTGACCACACTTCCTTAAATTCTTCCTTCCCTCCAAAATTCTTTGGATCTCCTCGTGTCTTTTGCTTATAAAAATAATAAAAACCAAACTATAGGATTCTACTAGTTTTACATATACCAAAAACAAGATATAATGCCATCCACTTATTGCCTTGGGACTGAAAATTGTTTTCAAAAGTTGAGAATCTCAACTTGCATGTTTCATGACTTGTGTCCACTTGTCCATGACATGGTGGAAGCATTTACAGTGGTCTATTCCCTTTTAATTATTAAGATGGATGGTGAGGGGCCACGTTGGACGATACTCTGTCATGTCCTCCATGTCAACACAAAGTAATAATCCCTTATTGAGATGAAATGAGTTGATTTTCATAATATGTTGATGTGGCAAGTCAGTGGATAAACATGCATTAATGTACATGTGTGCATGATTCTCATGAATATTTCGGCCATGGAAAGATTATACATGACACATCATCTATTGCACGCAGGCAGGCATGCATGATACGTAAATACACATTGGCAAATTTTGAGATTATTCCGACAAAGTCAAAAGAGAGCAACTATGATGGAGATTTGTTTGTCTAAAAAGTATGTGATTGGGTACACATTTTGAGACAAACTACATGACCCCCGCATGCTATTGTTGGAAGCTACGATGAGGTGAAGGACAACATCTAGTCACGTTGCATCTTATTGTCCATTCTGAGGGTAATAGGTGACATGTCATTTGATATTAGGTGGCATGTCATTTGAGGATGCAAATCTCATGAAAAACAAGGGGCTCTTCTTCATTTTAGTTATTAGCCATCAAAAGATAAGTAATAATAAATACTATAAATAAGAGAAAAGTCTAATAATAATAAATGATAATTTATAAGAGAAAGTTCCACAAGCATCTAGAAGCAAAGAGATAAGAAGATAGTTCGCAACCACTCAAAAGTTTGCGAGAGTATCATTACAATAACTAACAATTATCTCATTGTTAACATATATAGAGATAGTTTACAATGTCAAAACAATTATCTCTTTATTTAGTTTGCAATGTCAAAGCATAATAAAATAACTTAACCTAACCTATTTATCTCACATAACTTAACCTATTTTGATTATTGGAAAATTTTAATTTATAAATAATAAGAGTATAATAAAATAATATTATATATATTTTCATCTATTTTAGAAAAATGATTTTTAAACTTTTAATGTTTACATATTTTAATTATTTAAAAAAAAGCTTATTATAATAAAATAATATTACATATGTTTCCATCTATCTTAGCAAGGTGACTCTAGTTTTTAATGTATTTGAAAATTTTAGTATAATAAATAATATTACATATATTCTCACATATTTGTGAGACTTATCCAATAAACCTAGATGGAAAACATTGCATTTCATTTCAATTTATTCTTGATTGGTCATGCCAAATCATTTGAGCATTTGTATTCATGTTTACACACTGAGTCTCATGTTTGAGAAATAGATCAAACCCCATGGCTAGAAATGCACATTCTTCATATTCTTGGTGAAACACTATGGCTAGAAATGCACATCCTTCTTATTCTTGACCAAACACTATGGCTAGAAATGCACATTCTTCTTATTCTTGGGGAATTCACTAAACTCTTTGGTTGGACATGCATATTATTCTCATGCCAGGAACACACCAAACACTTAGGTTGAAAATGGACAAATTAATATTCTCTCTCCACAAGGCATGGAACATGGATCAATGGTTCCTTTTGTGCATTGGACGAGCTTAAAAACTTGTGGGAAACCTTGCTCTCTTTCTCCTCCAATATCCTTACCTCCAAAACTCTTCAATCGACAATCTTTTAAATGAAAAAATTCTCTATGAAAATAACGACGATACTTCCTTTCATGAATGTAGGTAAAGTGATAAGGGAATACATCATCTTTCGAGATCATAATCATAGAAATAATTACCCATAGCAAATCCAAAATTATCAATTGAAAAGAAAAGTATTTTAATGAAACTCTTTGATTTATGAAATGATGAAAATAAAGTGGTAAGGGAGGGAATGCACCATCTTTCAAACTCACAACCATAGAAGTAATTTACCCATAACAAATTCAAAACTAGCAATTACAAAGAAAACTACTTTAATGAACATCTTTGATTTAATAAAAAATGAAAATGGGGGCTACAGTAAACCCATAGCATAACCAAAGGTAATTCATCAATTTTAGAAATCAAACCACATTCAATAAAAATATGGAATTGATCATTCCAATTTAACATTAATTACAAAAAACAATCAATTGAAAAAATCCTATCAATTAATAAAAGAAAATGGATAACCATGAGAATGTGTCACTCAATGCTTTAATGGTGTGTATGATGCATTCAATCAATATGAATATCAATCACACTAATTCAAGATGTAGGCGGTAGCAGGGGGGTGTGTGCGTGTTGATTTACATCAAGAAATTACCTAAAGGCCATAGAGGATTGTGCAAGCGTCTTGGGTGTTGCCAAAACAAAATTTTGGGTGGTGGATTCATCATACAAATCATCACCTATAGCCTTATATGTGTATATCATTCACTCAAAAACTTATTCAAACCCTAATTCATCATATTCATTCCCGAAAAACTTGGAAATATTTAATGTAAATATAATACTCTTGGGAACCAAATGGATATCTAGAAGGAGGAAAACATGGAGTCCATTCCATGGTAATTTATAATGATACCTTTCTTCTATAACAACACTCTTGAAGACCCTCTCCAAGTTTCCATTTGACTGTAAAATCAGATAAGAGAGACAATGCATCAAATATTTAGCAATGGATAGAGCTTGGTTTGAAGAACACTTTCCAATGGATAGAGCCTAGGATTTTCCAATCCTCATATAATCAAGGCATCAAGAAGTCAAAAGAATCTCAAAGATTGTCAAATAAAAATATCTTTCAACTAAATTTAGGCACAAATCAAGTAATCAACTAGTCATAATCATTCATACACAACTAGACATGTCAATAATAATAACCCAAATGGGGCCTCTTCTTGTGTCGGTATCCTCTATAAAATCTAGATCTAAGTGTACCCAATATGGGTGCTGGGAAATAACTCTTCCTAAAACAAATATGAACAAATGACAGACGACCTCCATATTTAGTGATCCTAACTATATAGTACCCAAAAGACCAATTCATATACCTTAAATTACTTCAATAATAAGATACATAGGAATTGAAATGGTCCACTGCAATCCCACCTAAAGTGGGACTTTATTTTTCATAAACTTATACCCGATAGGAACTTGTTTCTTAAAACTAACTCCAGTAAACAATAAACTATGAAAATGACATAAAATCTTACTATTATCTATTAATTTACTTTCTACCCTAACTACATTGAAACATAAATTAATCATGTGAAATAATAATGCCAAAGTAATTGTCAAAAGATATTAAGACCCTAAAGAATATTCAAGTAATATGTAGGTATGTGATATTAATACCCTAAAGAATATTCAAGTAATATGTAGGTATGTGAGACTAGTATGCCATGAAATGCAAGATCCTAAAGTTTGTATTCTTTATTTAATGATAAAAATATGAAGTTCCTATGAATCCATTTGAATAGATAAATATTCCATCTAACATACAATGATTTCATAATGCCAATATCATACCTTTAAGAGAAAGGACGAGTCTTACAAATAATTTTGTAATCTGATTACCAAAGTTACATACAATGATTTCATAATGCAAATATCATACCTTGAAGAGAAAGAATGAATCTTACAAATAATTTTATAACCTGATTATTGTTCTACATCATTGATTCTTTTAATTATTGCTTTTTCCAAGTCAACCTTGCATTCTTGTCTAGGGAAATTTGTTTACAATAATGAATCACACTTTCCATAATCTTGGGTTGTTCTTTACCTACAACACAATGTACAAATGCACATTGAAAAGCTAAAGGTTCAACAATGTCATATGCATGCATGCCATTCATGAAAGACAATGTCATATGCATGCATGCCATTCATGAAAGACTTTCTCAATGAGTAAGATGACAACATCCACAATCTTATTGTTTTCCTCTAATAAAATGAGAACATCTACAATATTATTTTTTTCCTCTAATAAAATGACAACATCCACAATCTTATTTTTTTCCTTCCTAGTAGAGATTAGATTCACTTATCTTCCAAAGAGTTAGATGTCATGATGTTTAGAAACTCAAAACTCTATAAAATATCAAAATCAAGAAAAAACAACTATAAAAATGATCAAACATACATTTTTATCAGTATAAAACATGTCATAGCATTGCATATCACATTTCTCATTTTTTAATTTAATTAGAGTCAAAAGCATAAATTCACTAAATCAACACAATACCTTTATTTTGATCTAGGTTTTCTTAATTCTCATAATAGCTAAGGAGTTATTCCAAGTTACTTTATCATATGTGTTTTCTGGTCAAGGACTTTTTAAATGCTTCTTCTAAGGGTTGGCCAAGGTTTTGGCTTGTGCTTTGCATCTACAATATTTCTGAACAGAGCCCATTATGCATACTAATGCTTTAACGTTATTTATTTTTTCTCGTAAAAGAAAAAAGGATTTAACACATATTCGTATATAACTCTCCTATTTTATCCATCCCATGCTCAAATGAATTAGTGTTAGCATTAAATACTATTATCAAGATTCAAGGATAGATGGAAACATATTATATACATTTGCAAAAATAAAATTTTATGTCGATGGTCTTCATTGATGAAATGTAAATCTTTTTTATGTATTTAATAATAATAATAATATATTTATCTTTGTTTTGAAATCCAAAACAAGTTGAGTAACTTATTTGCACATATTATCAACTTTCTAATATAATTATGTTTATTTGATAATTGTCAAAAAGATTGTCAAAAGGATTCTCAAAAGCATGCTTACTATCCATTTTTTAATAAAATTGTTCTATATGATAATTTTCATAAGCATATATGATTCCATCAGAGGGGAAGATGAAAGGGTCATATGGGAGACTAAATCCTTGTCTCAAAGTGTCAACCTTAGAACTCATCCAAATCATTCCATGCGCTTTAAATGGGCCAATTACCTTATTTTTATTTTTGAATCCAATCATTGAATACATGTGTTGTTGATGTATTTGTAACTTCATAAGATATTCTGATGTATATTATCATTGTATGTTTTTGTACCCCCATTGGGGATGTGTGTTACCCCTTTACGGGATATCTAAATTGTGTCTAGATCTTGAGGTACAACCTCCATTATAAGACGGGGCAATAGTCCCCAGTGTAACATGATGTAATATGTAATTGTGGTCTCTCTACAAGAAGTGGGCCCCATGTGAGATGACATGTAGGCTCGAGTCTTATATTTGGTTAGTGAATTGAAAGGATATAAATAGGGAGGCGCTCTCCCTCATTTATATACATCACACACACTCTCTAAGGTGAATGAGAGAGAGAGAGAGACAGTCATAGGAGAGAAATATAGCTGTTGAACATTTCTTATTACTGCTTTTGATCATCTTACTATTCTGAAGAAGTTTGCAAGGTTTTCTCCTTTATGGTTTCCCAGATGAAAATATGTGTCTTTTGTATCGTTTATATCTTATGCATTTTTTTGTACTTATTATTATTTCATATAAAAATCCTAGATAATCTAATCAGATCTAAAGAAAATCTAACATGGTATCAGAGCCTCTCTGAAAGAAGGCATTGTGCAGCTGCGGGAACTAGGGCTTCCTAGTTGAAGGTGTTCTCTCCACAGATCATCAAGCAAGAAGGTATAGGATAACTTGCCTCACTAGGGAGCATCTATTGGTGGTATAAGTTTTCGAATCAGAGAAGTTTCACTTTGCGGCCAAAATACAGCTGCCATTGAAATTAGGGTTTCATGTTTGAAAACCCTAAAATACTGAATTTAGTAATCCTAGCACTTTCTCTAGAACACAAGATTGGAGAAGGCTCAAAATCAGAAACGTTAACATGATGAAGAGAAATTTGTGCTGTCCACTTTGTAAAATTTTCACCCTCATATTCGCTATGCTTCAGGAGATATGGTTCTTCCAAATCAGGGTTCCATCCTCCTAGAGAATACAGTCATAAACATGAGACCTAGGGAGATTTTCTATAGCTCATGCTATGAAGGTCCAAACGAAATTTTGCAAGATTTTATAGGTAGGTAATGGAATGTAGTGTCTGGGGTATTCTTTTCAGACCCAAAATGTGAAACAGTGACATGTGGAAGTCCATACAAGTTCACTATGCTGAACAGTCCCCCAAAAGGTCACCTTGGGAAAGTCAGCATACATCCCAGTTGGAGAATCCACTTATGCTCTAACCTATGGGGTTGGAAAGAGGACATATCAGGATTTCTAGGTGAGAAGTTTCAGAATGTAAGGAGCCAAAAATTTGGAGATACAACAGAATCAACATCAGTCATTTCTGTGGAAGAAATTGGAAAACTAGGGCTTCCTTTTCCGAGAGATTCCCTCCACTGTTTTCAGAAAAAGGAGTACATTGGACCGCTCACCTTAAATAGACCCATATTTTTATCCAATCAAAAGTTTGAAATTCCAAGTTTTTAAAATTAGGGTTTCTCTAACAAACCCTAGATCAACAAGATCTGGAACAAGGACAAACACCTCAAATTGGACCTCCATGATCCTTGAAGAAATTGACTTGGATCAATATTTCAGTAAGGAAGTTCTAAGATCCATAGGGATATGAGGCTAAGGATAGAGACAAGAAAATCATTGCAGATTCTATTAAATATCATCTCATCCCTAATGTGTCATCCTTCAAGAAACCAAAAGGAAGTATTCGATGCTATAACGAAGCAATTGAAGAAGAATAAGATATTGTTATAACCACCTTGAGTGGCCTCCCAATATCATGGAATTCATTCATTCAAGGAATGTGTTCCAGAAGGAAGTGATTACCTTCAACAGACTCTGGAAAGAGTGCACACAAGAAGAAGCTTGACTCATAATAAGATAAGAGAAGATGGGAGAAATTGAAGATCAAGCTCTCACGACTCAAAGAAGATCCCTCAAGCGATGAGGAATATGAAGGACTCAATTCTTGAAGAAACTCTTATCCATCTTAGAATTTGGATAAGAAATGATGTTGTTATGAACGAAGAAGATGATGAAGATGAAGGCTCAATAAGGAGTCTACCCACGAAACAATTAAAGATAAGTAATCAATTGTCATATCATGATATTGTTTGGTTATACATTTGTTTATATTCAGTTGATGTTTGAGTATTTTGCATTTGTACTACTGAATTGCACATAATGGGTAAGAATGCAATGATGGTGTACAACATTCCATTACTAATTATCTAGATTGAAACCTCTTTGCTGGCATATTAGGATTAGTACACACTCTTAATAACATTGGGGTAGAATGCATATAGAAGTTATTATATGTATACATGATATGGATGAATGTTGTAGCATTGGCTAAAATAGTCGCATGGCTACGTGACATATATTTGTCACTATTAATATGTTTTGGAAATTATGATATGTTTCTAATCATGCAGCTAAAATTGACTTGTATATCATTCCAAAGAACAAGTAACTACAGTTCAGAAGAGGAACCTGAAGCTTCCCAGGTCAAAGACACCATAGCGAAAGAAAGAGCTTTAGAAGAATATAAAGAGAATGGTAGATCCACCTCCAGAGATGAATACCACCTTGGGCACGAGAAATAATCCAAGATGAAGAATAGTATGAAGAGACTTCCAAAGAAAGAAAGAGGCCTCATACACGCTCTAGTTATGTGACATTATTGAGCGACATCATTGATGCAGAGCCTTGCAACTATGAATAAGCAACCAAGAAGAAAGGGAAGGAGACTATGATCAAAGAGTACCAGTTCAAGAAGAATGATGTTTAGGATGCAGTGTCGAGACCTGAAGGGAAGTCCCTAGTTTCTTCCATATGTATCTACAAGACCCAACATGCAGTAGATGATAGCATCATGTGATACAAGGCAAGATTCGTAGCACAAAGATTCACACAGAAAGAATGCACATACTACGAAGAGACATTTGCACCAGTGACGTGGTACACTTCCATTATATCCATACATATGGGTATGAGAGGGGAGATACATCATCTGACATAAAGATAAAATATTAAAATGTTGTATTTAAGGAGGAAGTATATGTAGAGTAGCCACTGGGAGTTAAGACACATGACAGGAAGACTCATGTGTGCAATTTAAAGAAGGCCTTGTATGAGCTTAGAAGAAACCCGTGAGATAGAACATAAAGTTTCATAAGGAGCTTGAAGATCACCTAGAGTGATGAATATCTTAACCTTTTCTATAAGATTGAATATGAAAGCCTATAGAGGATGACAAGCTCATAGATGTGTCCGAGAATAACTTTTCAACAAAGTTCAAGATAGAGGATCTTGGTATCTAGTGACCCTAGATGGATACATAGAATATTAGTAGTAGAGGAATCTACTTGTCACTCCATTGTATAATGTTTCAAAACATAGAGTACAAAATGTAGAGAGAGAATAATGCTCCACTTCAGAAAGAGTGACTACAAAAGATCCTCAGGTTCGACGTGGTATGGAAGGATTGACATCTTCCTTACTAGTTTTGGATTTACCAAGAGTAAAGAGGATTCCAACCTTTACTACAAGGTTGAGGAAGGGAACCCAGTGATACTTCTACTGTATGTAGATGACCTATTTGTAACAGGTGAGTATGGGTTGATTGCAGACATAAAGAGGAAGCTTGCTGCTGAGTTCGAGATGAAGGACTTGGGTATGATGCACTACTTTCTAGGCATGGAGGTGTGGCATAGTGTAGATGGAATCTCCCTTGGACAAGGGAAGTATGTAGTGGAAATCCTGAAAAGGTTCGGGATGATGGACTGCAAGGCCATGGACACACCTATGGCATCGAACCTGAAGCTATTGAGTGATGCTTCATCAGAGTCAGTTTATGCCACGATGTATCATCAAATGATTGGATCCTTGATGTACCTGATGAATACGAGACCAGATATTTTCTTTGCTGTGAACACATTGAGCCAGTTCCTGATGGATCCAAGACATGTTCACTTGATCAGTACAAAGCATATTCAGAGGTACCTGAAGGGTACAGTTAATTATGGGCTCAAGTATGATATGAATCAAAAGATTAACCTAGAAGGTTATGTGGATTCGGATTGGGTAGGTAGTTCCATTGATAGGAAGAGCACTTTGGAGTGCTGCTTCAGTATGGGATCATGAGTGCTCTCTTGGTTTAGAAATAAGCAATCCCGCGTGGCACTGAGTACAGCCAAAGTAGAGTATGTTGTAGCTTTTTCGATTAGTTGTGAGGCACTATGGATAAGGAAGCTGCTGTCTGATTTGTTTGATATCCAGTTGGATGCTATTTGTATATATTGTGACAACCAGAGTTTTTTAAGAAACTGGTGTTCCATGACAATTCGAAGCATATCGAGATCAAGTATCACTTCAAGGATATGGTGCAGAGAGGAGCAGTGAAGCTCCAGTATGTTGCGATAGACGAGAAAATAGCCGATGTATTGACCAAGCTATTAGCCATAGTGAATTTTGATTACTTCAGAAAGAAGCTTGGTGTTATTCAGATCAAGGTTCCTTCCAAGGGGAAGTGAAGAGTTTGGAAGATGCATATACACATGAGCCTTTCCGACATGGTGGCAGGATGGTCCTCCCATGGTCGTTGATGTAAGTGCTAGAGCCTTTTCGACATGGTTGCAAGATAGGCCTCCCATGGTCATTGATGTAAGTGTTGGAGCCTTTCCGACATGGTGGCAGGCTATTCCTCCCATGGTCGTTGATGTAAGTGCTGGAGCCTTTCCAACATGGTGGCAGGCTAGTTCTCCCATGGTCGTTGATGTAAGTGCTGGAGCCTTTCCAACATGGTGGCAGGATGGTCCTCCCATGGTCATTGATGTAAGTGTTGGAGCCTTTTCGACATGGTGGTAGGCTAGTCCTCCCATGGTCGTTGATGTAAGTGCTGAATATTTTCTGACATGGTGGTAGGGTGGTCCTCGCATGGTCGTGTTAAACATGTCTTAGACATT
>LPNX011020963.1:85193-191393 GCA_001517045.1 Pseudotsuga menziesii | reverse complement strand
ATATATATATGTGAAATAACAAACACATATGAATATGTCAAATGTATTTTTTATTAAATAAAATTTAACATTACATAGCATGATCTATCTAGACCCAGCTAGACAGAAAGATCCAACTTTCTTGGAAAGATCCAACTTTCCTGCAAAACCCAATTTGCATACATGACCCAGCATGTAAAAAGGAATTCAATCCTCATTGAGTCTCCAACCTCATTACAGACACCAATTTGTTTGTATGAACACAAGGTCCATATCAATGGTAGAATATCCACCAAAATATTACATTTTATCCATTGAGATACACTTCAATCTCTTCATGTCTTGTCATATTTATGTCTTTGAGTTATGCATAATGTCTTTTCTAAATTACATGTTCTTCTTAAGTGACATGTCTTTTCATTTCACTTCATTTAACTTTAATCGTACCTCTTCATTTAGGTTTTGTAACAAGACTATTTATCACTTTTTTTTATTATATCTCTTTGCAAACAACTTTATCTATGCATTTTTATTAGTGCTTCATAAAAAATATATTAGAACTTGGCACCCTTTTTTTATTTATACTAATACTTCTATTCTACCAAGAATTTGGTTTTAAAAACTTTGGCACTCTGTTTCACTAGGAATAGGACCATCGTTTTTTTTTAAGTTATACATATTAGCGCTTAAGGGATTAGGATCCTATCCATGTAGTCACTACAACCTCAGCTCATCTTCACTTAATTACTGCCATATGATACTGCACATGACCATTGTTTCTATGACACATAGCCACCGATCTATGCCACTATTTTAAAAAAAAAATTTCACTAGAGAGATAGCACCGTCCACCTCGATCACACGTAACTGCCACATGTTCAATCATCATCCTTCTTTGCATAACTCAAGTTGCACGCTTCTGCTCAATGGTCGATGGCTTCCATGTTTGACACCCTGCTCGATGGCTACATGCACAAGCTCCTCTCTTTACAAATTTGAAACCAACTCTAGATCTTCATCAGAACCAATAAATTCCTTAATGTGCTCATCAGGGACCTTTAGTTGCGCTTGAGACTACAGAAGAGAGAAGAATAGAAATGGCAGAGGATGGTGGAGCTCACGTGTGAAATCAAAAATGCCTTCCATATTCATATGCTTTTTCAACTTCATTGAGAACCAACACTTTGAAACCTTTAGTCCCATTTCCATCAATGGTCCCATTCTTAGCCATTTCTTTGATAATCTCCCACACTCCTCCTTGTCAGTGTGTACTGTGTATTTTGGAAATTTTATATTTCCAAAGGAATTTGCGAGCTAGGCTTCACTGTTTTTCTTAGTACAAAATAAATGGTGTGGACTACATAGAGCTGCACATAGCTGAATTGCACCAATTTCTTCTGAGGAAATGACCAAATAAATGAGATTCAAGTTGTTCCAAGCACAAATATATAAAAATTGGAAGTGTGTCGGTGAGCATGACAGTGGCTATCATTCCTACACATTGGGAATTTTACCCTCACAGGAAGACTATAAGGGTATAAACAACTTGGTGATACAGACTAGAATAAAAGTTAGAAATTGCATTAGTGATTGTCGTTCCTGCACATCAGGTATTTACCCTCACAGGATGACCAAGACGTCATAAAGCAACAAGGTGATAAAGACCATAAATATTTGTTTGTTAAGACAATCACCCACATAAACAACATCTGTCTAAAATTTCAGCTGATATTCAAGATTTGAAATATGAAGTTATGCTTCAAGCATCAGGATCTCCAAGATTTCCTAAGACCCACAGTTTGCCAGGTGTTTTCTGCTAATATCCATCAAAATCCAGAAGTCGAGAGCGTCCATACTATATTTTCAATCTATTCGTTAGTTGGTCAAAATAATATATTTCTTTGGGTGTTTCAAAACCTGTGTAATTTACTCCACTGAGCTTCTGCAATGATGGTGGCGTCTTTTGTAAAGACAAAATAATATGTATAAATCCAAGTGCATTTTTAATCAAAAAAATGTCAGCACCATTTTTCTAGTGACCCTAGACCTGTGCAACAATAGATACATGATTTCAATAACACATGAATCTGAATGATTCCATCAGAAATGAAGAATCCAAGCACATTTCTTTTTCAATGGTTTATAATATCGTCGAAATAGGAGATACCATCTCTACCTCTTCTGTGTCCAGTTTAGCGGACAAACATCTCATTATTCCCATCATTTTGTAAGAGATGCAGTTACTTTAGATGAGAGTTTATTGTATTTGAACGACCAATTATCTCCAGTGTGTTTAACATAATCAACTCCCTTTTCCATCCGAATGTTTCACATATTTTGCATCAGCAGACTTCTACAAGGGAATGGAAGAACTCTTCGATAGGACACAAAACCTAGATTGGATTTTTGATATTCTTCCACTCTTGGATCCTGACTTGGATTTTGATTTCTTTTCTCTTCCATCACCATAATATCACCATTACTGGCTCATATTCAACATATCTAAAATATATGCCTATATGCCTGGTTTTGTTAGTGTTGTTAATGCCATCAATGGCAATTAGTATTTCCATATTTCCAACAGGTCGTTGATGTAAATGCTAAGCCTTTTCGACATGGTGGCAGGCTAGGTCCTCCCATGGTCGTTGATGTAAGTGCTATGTATCTGGGTTGTGCTTTGTGTGACAATGAGATGCTATGAAGATGATGAGGTAATAGTAGGGTACACAAGTGTTTCAAGGCATGTAATCATTCCTGGGATGCTCCTTCAGGTTTCACAATAGCATATAATCAGCCTTGGGAGATCCTGCAGGTTTTGCAAGAGGCATATAATAAGTCCTGAGATGTACCTACTTGATGGCTTGCTCGCAAATATGATGAAGACCTGGTAGAGGGATAGTCCTACATCTAGCATGAAAAAGGGCTGGCACTTTAGAAACTTTTGATGATAGATAGTATGGGATGATGATCAAATTATAAGAAGATGATGGCATCAGCTATGATGAAGACTCTGTGACTCCGTGATGATGACGCTGCAATAAAGACCTAAACAAATGTGTTGATGACTGTGTAGAGAGATAATACCTTCCTAGTTAAGAGGGATTGTTGATGTATTTGTAACTTCAGAAGATATTCTGATATATATTATCATTGTATGTTGTTGTACCCCCATTGGGATGTGTGTTACCCCTTTATGGGATGTCTAAATTGTGTCTATATCTTGAGGTACAACCTCCATTGTAATTCAGGGAAATAGTCCCCAATGTAACATGATGTAATATGTAATTGTGGTCTCTCTAGGAGAAGTGGGCCCCATGTGAGATGACATGTAGGCTCGAGTCTTATATTTCGCCAGTGACTTGAAAGGGTATAAATAGGGAGGCGCTCTCCCTCATTTATACACACCACACACACTCTCTAAGGCACATGAGAGAGAGACAGTCTGAGGAGGAGAGAAATATAGTTGTTGAACATTTCTTATTACTGCTTTTGATCATCTTACTATTCTGAAGAAGTTTGTGGGGTTTTCTCCTTTATGGTTTCCCCGATGAAAATATTTTTGTCTTGTGTATCGTTTATATCTTATGCATTTTGTTGTACTTATTTTTCTTTTAGATAAAGATCCTAGATAATCCAATCAAATCTTAAGAAAATCTAACATGTATGAGGTTGGTGGGAAGAGTCACCTCATGTAGTTATTGAAGCATCGGGGTGAATGCACTTTTGTGTCTGTTATTTCATTTGTCTTTTCACCATAATATCATATACCTTGGAATCAACACTCATTATACCATCATTCTCTCATGTATATCTACATTATGTAAAGCTCCCCATTGATGTTCAGGACCAATGACCAAATTGTGTATAACCTAGAAATTATAATTTAGAGGCAAGACTATAGATTTAAAGGGAAAATAGATGGTTGTAGGAGAGCATAGAGGTTAGGAAAGATAGGAACCCTTACCCATTGATTTTTTCTACACACATATGCTTGAGAATCCATGAATTCAAACTATAGGTGGTTCTCCAACAAAGTATAGCAGATTGGTCTTCTTCTATGCATACACTGGAAGCACATAGGAAGATATATCACCCAATAGAACCATGGATCGGTGAAGGGGATTCCTGATCCCAGAAGGGTGTTATGTGGAGTAGGTAATTTAGTTTAATTAAATAGTATTATAAGGTTCAATTAAATAATATTATATGGTTCAATCAGATTAGGGTCTCATCTATTTAATTGAATGGTATCATACAAAATGTAATATCACTAAAATCAATGCAACTTGATAATACTATTCAATCATATTTCTTTTCCCAATGCACAAATTTCAAATTAGAGAGATGTTAGATCATAACACAAATCTCCATCTAAAGATAGAAATCAATAGATCATAGATGTTCCTTTATGTAACTGAATCATATTAGGGTCTTGATCATATAACAATGATGATTCTATCTACTCGACTAATTTTTGAAATTGAATCAAAATAGGGTTTTGACTATTTAATTGAATGATATCATAAAAAAGGGCGGATTTGATGGATGGAAAGCTTTGGCTAGAATGAATGGATAAAACGTGGGTTTTTTGGCTCCAACAATGACTATGATTAGGATTTCAACTATTTAACTATGGTCATTCTAGCTACAATTGTAGGTATATCTTTTTATTCTTTTTGAATTTGTGCAAAGAAAAGATACCCAACCACAATTACTTCAAGTAAAATATTTCATGTGCAAAATTTGACTATTGAATTGCCACATTATAATATTAGATGGAAATATATAGTCAACATAGTAACTTAATTAGATTATGGTTTCGACTATTTAACTGTGGAGATTCTACTTAATCGATTAACTATGATAATTGAATTAAATTAAGGTTTCAATTATTTATCTGTGATGATTATGTCTACTCGACTAACTATGGTAATTAAACTAGATTAGGGTTTCAACTATTTAATGTGGTGGTTCTATCTATTTGGATAGCTATGGTAACTCAATCAGATGACAGTTTTTACTATTTAAATACAATGATTCTATTTACTCTGCTAAGTATGGTTCTTTAAGATTAACTGAATGATATCATACAAAATGTAATATCACTAAAATCAATGTATATTAACAATATTGTTAAATCATATTGCATTTACCAATGCACATATTTCAAGTGAGAGAGATGTTAGATCATAACACAAATCTCGATCTAAAGACATATATCAATAGTGTAAGCAATGCATCTTAAGAATACTAAAAAAAATTCTTGGAATCAATGGGATGAATGTCATGATATAAATTGTAATATTACTAAATCAATGCATTTTAACAATATTATTAGATCACATTGCATTTTTCAATGCACAGGTTTCAAATTAGAGGGATATTATATCACAATCTCCAACTATTAATATATCATAGATGCCCAAGCAATGCATATATCTTTCATTTGCGTAATGGTACCTAGGAATTACCCATTACAAAACTAATATATAACTGATTGGTTTTTCATTAATTTCACAATATATAATCCAATATATTCCACTACCAACTATCCAATTTGGAATGTGTTGTAAATGATAATACATAAAACCTACAAATGAGTAAAAGTTGCATTCGTTAACTACTTATAAAGTAAAATAGTTGTAATTTACCCAATTATTGATTAATTTTAATTTATTATAAAACTAATATCCAACTTATTGTTATATTAATAACTTAACATTACACAATACAATTTATTTTCCATCATAATCATCCATGCTCTAACTATTCAGTTTTGGAATTGTGTTGAAAATGGAGATATAAATTCTACAAATAGGCTTGCGTGCGCGCACACACACACACACAAATATATATATATATATAGAGAGAGAGAGAGAGAGAGAATTCTCTTACATAACTATTTATGAAAATATTTATTTAAAATTTAAAAATGTCTCAATGAAATTTGAAATAAAAATTGATATATATATATATATATATATATATATATATATATTACAATTTAGTCAATATAAATTTGGAGGCTACATGTACTTGGTTTTGTAATTTTTCATTCACATATGTGTGTGTCTGTGTGCGCGCCGGGGACATGTTCTTGGTTTTATAAAAAAAATGTATTTATTTTTTGGAATCAAGCTATCTTTATAAATGTAACACAACTCACCCACTTAGTTTGTAGAAAGCACCTCTAGGCCCAAAAAAGAGACCAATAAAAAGAAAATAATTGACATCATTACTTAAAATACTTTAACCACACTGTCCACTTCATTATCTTCTTATCTTAAATCCAAATAATATTAAAAATAAGTTTTTTCCATAATATTAATTATATTTTTTTATCTCTAAAAGAGGTCAAGCTCCACAACCACAAACCAACAAATATACACCTCCAATTCCTTGACTAAACATTCCTTTACTTCCTACAAATGTATTGTTATATGTTTTTCATATATATTCCTACAAATTTATTGTTATATTTTTTCATATATCTTTCATTTCGGTCTCTTTTTTTATTTTAAATATAATTATATTAAATTATTATTATTAAATCTTAAGAGATTCGGCTAGCTCAAGTGTTTGAATCTTGTAAGTTGTGACTCAAGTGTTTGAGTGTTGTAAGTTGTGAGAAGAAGGTATCGAGGTCAAAATATCGAGTGGCTATATATTGTTATATAAAGGCCTCACTTGATGTCCCCATCAAGTCATCTCTGTAATCAGAGCGAACAAGGTGTGACCCTTTCGAGTGGCCCCCTTCATTTTCTTCCTATGGATATACGAGGTTTGTGAACCACAACACAAAAATAAAGCTCGTGCTTTCCTCCGCCTCAAAATATTCTTAAAAAGTGTTACCAACACATGAATATTAATTAATTAATTTAACATTACAGATAATTTTTCTAAATATAATTATATCACATTACTATTTTAAAATTTTAAACTGTAAGACGCATGCTTTCCCATGTCTCAAAATCTTCATAGGAGATCTTTCCAACACATGAATATTAATTAATGTAGTATTTCATGTAAATTTTATGAGCAAATCTTGTTGTAGAGTTCATGATGTCCTATGTATCAAAATCTTCCTAGGAGATGTCACCCACATGAATATTACTTAATTAATGTAGTATCTCACATTATTTGTTTAAGAAAGTTTGGTTGTACACTTCATGCTTTCATATGTTTCAAAATATTTGGAGAGATGTTACCAATACATGGATATTATTTAAATGATTAAGTATCTAATTTGTTGTACAGTTCTTCGTTTTTATCCAGTTAAATAGTGAATATTTTTTTTATTTAATTATGCCAAAGGCGTTTCACAATGGAGACGTAGTCTCAAAAGATTCCTCGTTTCCTTGGAAACTAACATTTTGACACATGTCGCAACGGATTATTAAATGGAGACTGGACAGGTGTTGTGTCTCGGTTTCCCTGCCAAACATGTCCATTCAAAGGAAATCATTCCCATGTTGACCAAATGGCTGCCTGTTACACCTGCTGCTATGCATGATGGATTGATTGTCCTTACATTTTCTTTCATGCACGTATGCTGATCAATTTTTTTTTTTAGTGCACTTCAGTTGGGTCCCTGATTCTGTAATCTCGATTCTGGAACTTCTGTCCCATAGACCACATGTGTCCTCTATGTTACAGCCGGTGCTGCGCATGAATGGATTGATGGACTTGATGGATTGATTTCTAGTTGCAGATCCTTCTTCCCACTTGCTCAATGCCGTTTAACATTTTTTCTGACATGTGGCTTGCATCCTTTCACTAACGACTGGTCCTGGAAAATTGTTTTGTACACGGTTTCATTGTCCTTTATTGCAGTTCATTTCTCTCAATTCGGAATAGCCCTTGCCAAGATTTTACGCCTAGGATTTTGTGAAAGTTTCAATCCAACATTTTTTGTGGGTTTAGGCTAAGATTTTCTCGAGGGATTTTGTGGCTTTAGGCTCACAGTTTGTGGGGTCAATTTGGTCATGGTTTCATTTCACTACTGCTTCAGTCGATGGAATACACTTTTTCCATGTCCCTTCATCCACATTATTGCTTCATCAATGCATTTTTGCTCCATTAATGGAAGAAAGCTTGTCATTTGATTTACACATGGGCCTATATATTGATTTTTTCTCACCTTATGAAGATCTCCAAGATCTTGTTACAATACTTGATTTACCACATTTGTTGCTGCACCGCCTTTTCTTTGCACATATAAATAGGCCTTCAGGTAACCACTATTTCTTACTATTTTCCTTTGCTTATATTGATTTTGCTCCACTTCATTTACACAGAAGAGTTTCCAACAGAGGTTTTCTCACTTTGTTAAATATGTAGGTATTCCTTCAGTCTGCTCAAATGTTTTGAATATTCATTCAGTCTACTTATGAGATAGTGAAACAACCTTGCTCTATTTTAATTGACTATGACTCCTGCTCTATTACAAAAAGATTGTGACTTGTATTGGAAATGTGGCTTCATAATGGTGTAATATTCATGCTATGTCAATAAAATGATAGGTATCATTTTTTTGGCTAAATGAAAATGTTGCTTATGAAATGGTGAAACACCATTTCTATGTTTTAATTGACTATCACTCCTACTCTGTTGCAAAAGGACTGTGACTTGTATTGGTTATGTGGCCTCATAATGGTGTAATACTCATGCTATGTCAATAAAATGATAGGAATTAGTTTTTATGATACACTTGTTTTAGGTAAGGAACTCATTCTAAAGCTGCAAGGTCATTATAATAGTGGGCACTTCCGCCTTCTGCATTCCACGATAATTTTTTGTCCCTTTTTTTTTCATTTTTTCGACTTCCGGTTTCTGCACTACAGAATGTGAAAATAGAAACTTTGATGTTTTTCTTCACAAAATTCCCTTCTTCCGCTTTCCGATTTCTGAAGTACAGAGTGCGGAATGCGGAGCTTCTATACGTTTTTAGTTCAAATATAAGAAACTTTGTCCATGATAATTTGACGAATTCTGCATTCCAGAATTTTCATTTATATCTTGCCGACTTCCGCTTTCCACTATGCGGAATGCAGAAATCAAAATTTACATGTTCACAATTAAATTTCGGTGCTTTCCGGTTTCTGCTTTTTACTGTGCGGAATGTGGAAGCCAAAAAAGTCTTTGTCATTTTTTTTTCTCATTTTTTCGAACTTGCGGAATGCGAAATGCAGAACTTCAATACGTTTTTAGGTCAAATATAAGAAACTTTGTCCACGATAATTTGATGAATTTAAATTTTCAACAATATAAAATTTTTGAAATCTACATTTAGGAAAATTTTGCGGATTTAAATGTTCAATAATAGAAAACTTTTGAAATTTACAATTACGTAATTTTTATATTATTCATTTTTTTTGCATAATAACTTATTTAATTTTGTTTTTAAGAAAACGAAGTTGATTCAACTAAAAAAACAAGTTAAATAAGTCTTTAAAATAAATTATAAAAATAGTATTAAGAAAGTATAATAAGAGGTCTATGTACATAGACCTTCTGTAGTGCTTCCGCATTCCGTATTCTACTTTCCGTAATGTGGAATATGCAGATCCATTTTTTTCAACTCATCGGGGAAACATATTCCCGACTTGTGCCTTCCGCCTATGCAGATTCCAGATTTTTCATTTTTTTCTTGCCGACTTCCACAATCCGCTGTGTAGAATGCGGAAATCGAAAGTTACATGTTCACAATTAACTTTCCGTGCTTTCTGACTTCCTCTTTCCACTGTGTGGAATGTAGAAGATGGAAAAGTATTTGTCGCCTTTTTTATTTTTTTTATTTTTCCGACTTGCGGAATGGGGAATGCAGAACTTCGATACGTTTTTTAGGTCAAATATAAAAAACTTTGTCCACGATAATTTGACAAATTTAAATTTTCAACAATATAAAATTTTTGAAATTCACATTTAGGAAAATTTGCCGGATTTAAATGTTCAACAATATAAAACTTTTGGCCTATTTATAATTATGTAATTTTTATACTATTCATTTTGTTTGCATAATAATTTATTTAATTTTTTTGTAAGAAAACGAAGTTGATTCAACTAAAAAAACAAGTTAAACATGTCTTTAAAATAAATTATAAAAACAGTATTAAGAAAGTATAATAAGAGGTCTATGTAGGTAGAGTTTTTGTAGCGCTTCTGTATTCTTCATTCCTCTTTCCATAGTGCGGAATGCATGGATTCATTTTTTTCAACTCATTGGGGAAATCTATTCTCGACTTTCGCCTTCACTTTCCTGCTTTGGAAATTCTGACTTTTCGACTTCCGCCTTCTGACCTCGAAATGCAGAAATCCATCGAACGCCCATTTGCTTCTTCGATTTTCCGATTTTCAATTTTGGACTTTCCGATTTTCACTTTCAGAAAAACGTAATTGGAAATCCTACTTTCCTTACAACTTTCAGCTATATTTTCTCTTTTTGACTTTCGACCTCCCGACCTCCCAACTTCCAGGAGAAGTTTTTGTCCCTTTTTTTATTTTTTCATTTTTTGACTTCCGATTTCTGCATTGCGAAATGCGGAAATAGGAACTTTGATGTTTTTCTTCGCAAAATTTTCTTCTTCCGCTTTCCGCTTTCTGAAGTACGAAATGCGGAATGAGAAACCCCGATACGTTTTTAGGTCAAATATAAGAAACTTTGTCCACGATAATTCAACGAATTTAAATTTTCAACAATATAAAACTTTTGAAATTCACATTTAGGATAATTTGGCAGATTTAAATATTCAACGATATAAAACTTTTGAAATTTAGAATTATGTAATTTTTATATTATTCATTTTTTTTCATAATATATATATATATATTTTTTTTTTAGAAAACGAAGTTGATTCAACTAAAAATACAAGTTAAAAAGTCTTTAAAATAAATTATAAAAACAATATTAAGAAAATATAATAAGAGGTATATGCAAGTAGAGCTTGTGTAGCGCTTCCGCATTATGCATTTTGCTTTCCACAGTCTCAAATGCGCGGATCCATTGTTTTCAACTCATAGTTTCCATAGTTCGCTGAAAACTAAAACATTAACGTATTAACAGAGTTCTGTTTGATTCATGATTGAATATGAAGGAACTGATTTTTCATTGTAAAAAAATTAGACATGAGTGCTTTATACACAATGAGAATGTTGGACAAGTTAAAAGGAAAAGATATTGCCTCAATCATCAATATTTTCATAATACAAGAAAGGTAGCAAGCAAGAGATGAAATAACAAATGTGAAATTGCTCATTCCTTCATATTCCAATCTTTGAAGCACCAGCTACAAGTCAAAATGTTGGATAAGCCCCAACAGTATAGCAACATTAAATTATTTGTTTAGGTGCAAATAACTTTTGCATCTTTTCTTATATTTGCAGTTGGCTACAGTCCACTTAATTGTTTCTCTGGATCGGAATTGGTGTGTGCTCATCCACCAATCCCATGTCACTCTAGAAACTATAGGACGGATTGGGGAGCTATGAATCCCCTGCATCGACAGTAGAATCCGAACTTGTCTTCCCAACTCCACCCATTCCAGCCTTTGATATCACCATGTTGGCAATTATTTCTTCGGCAACCATGAGAGGAAAAATAATGATGCTCACAGGTCGAGTTTTTATGCACATAAAAAACCATAATTAATGTCCAAATGATATTTTCCTCTGTAGGAGGCCCTATTTATTGACTAAGTCTTAAGAAATGTTATTATGAGTTTGAGATTCTCATGATGTAGTATATCTATATCTTGGGATTAATGTGATATTTGTATGACTCCCTCATATCTTGGAGGACGCAAAAGGTCACTTTAACGTACTAAAATATCATGTCTTTCCCCTGAGACTCCAGAGGCCAAAGCACATCTAGACTCTTCTGCACATGGAGCAGTTTCCTTGTACTTTTTGACTATTCCATTATAACCAGTTGGGTGGTTGAGTTTCAACTATGAGTCTGATAAATCCTCACACAAATCATCATTGAGTGGCATTATGACAACACAAACGATCACGTGACCTCTTTATTTGATTCCTTATGTGAATATGTCAACTACGCCACCCCTTTCTTCTATAACGTCATCGTATTAATCACGGAAGTGACCGCCAACCTCAAGTTATCTCATAGTGTGTGGACTTGACAGTTGGAATTATTAGTGAGCTTCTTAAATGAAACAATCTAATGTGATATCATAATATTACAAAGTTAATATAATGAAAATGTTATGTTTATGCTATTTTTGTACAACATTAGCAATCAACTTCTTGATTAAGCTACTTTTTCTTGGCTCTTGCTAATAGTCGTCTCGCCTGTTATCATGCATTGTCATAAGAACTTCCACTTTGTGTCATACCCTCCAGGGATTGACAGGAAAAATCCTATGAGTCCACCCCTTCCTTTCTAGAAAATTATTGTGGAAAAGAGCAATTGTTATAAACGGGAGATTCCTGAGTCAGTCCAATCCAACATCCAAAATGCGGAGAGAAAGGCAGAATTGGAAGGAATTTGCTTGCGACCCGAGGAGATAAAAAATGAATTTAAGGATTTAATCCCTGATCCTGGCACCTCCATTGGAAGGCTCTCTTTGTATCAGAAATCCTCAGAGCTGCAATGGTTGCAAAAGTTTATCCTAGGAAAAAATTTAGTGGAAAAAGACGAGCACCATGGATAAATTCTTCTTTAGCAGAACAAAATCATGCTCATCTTGCACATGATTTTGGATAATCAGGATGAGTTCTCCAAGAGATTGGGAATGAAGCTTGATCCTCATGAACAATTGTTTGATTGACCATATTATTCTTCCAGTCTTTGTTTTACTCTTTCTGTGTTTTAAAAAATATTACCATTAATGGTTACTTTTTATGTTTTCATGGAAGAATATTTTCTGAGACTTATGAAGAACTCCCAATCATTCTCATTCAGACTTGTTTCCTTTCGAGGGAGACTGCCAGTTTGATCTGCAAGCCTGTTTCCCCAAAAATGGGAGGGCTTGGTTTTTCCTGTAAATGTTTGTTTTTTGGCTATCGATGGCAATAGAAGGACCTACTAATTTAAAAATTTTATATTTTTATTGAATTCTTCTGGAAAGAATTATAATTTTTTTTGGCTTATATTTATTGATTGAATTTGCAAACGATGATGATTGGATTTGGAGTTTGTCATCTTCCACTGCTTCCAATTCGTTCAAATTCAGATAACTCTAAATCCTTACATCATTTACATCCATATTAATTTAAAAAGTAAAATCCCAAATCATGAGGTACGTATATCATCAATCGATAGTTTGGATCCTGTTTATGATGATGAAGAATGCAACTGGTATCTAGATTGAAGATTTCGGTCCTAAATTTTGTCTTAACATATTTCTCTAATACATTACATACTTTTTCACTAGGAAATATGCCAATATGTCAATTGATGTGAATGAAGGGATTAGAATCGAGCAAGTCGGGAATATTTTTAAAATATTTTCTTAAGTACATTTGTAATTTTTCATTTAAAAATGTTTGGCCTAAATAGTTTAAACACTTTCACAATTTCCATAAATA
This sequence comes from Pseudotsuga menziesii, assembly GCA_001517045.1. Classification (NCBI taxonomy): domain Eukaryota; kingdom Viridiplantae; phylum Streptophyta; class Pinopsida; order Pinales; family Pinaceae; genus Pseudotsuga; species Pseudotsuga menziesii. Next base: position 177,869 of record LPNX011020963.1, on the reverse strand, counting down.
AGTTTAAGACTTTTTTAAAGAATTGTGTTTAAATTTTTTTAATTGAGTGTAGGACACCACTCTTTATACTTTATATAGATCTAGATATCATAAGGGTGGTTAGAATCAGTAAGATATACTCTCCTTTGAAGCGTCTCAAATACATAATAATATAAATAAAAAATGGACATCATTATGAAAAATCGAAATCTAATGAATGGTGAGACTACTATTTCTAAATGTCTAACAAGAATATTAGTAAAAATACAAACCAAACTCCATCAAACTAAGAAAACTCATTTTCCAATTAAATAAAGTTCTCAAACTATCTATTTTTTTATACAATTCGATAAAAAAAATTATGGAAGTCGGAAAGAAATTGATTTAGACCAAAAACATTTCGAAGTTCTGCATCTCTTTTTCCACACTGCGGAAAATGGAAAGTGGATACAAACAAAAATTGCCAAAATAAAAATCAAAGATCCAATTTCCGCATTCTGTACTACAGAAACCGGAAATCGGGAAATAATAAAAATTAAATATGAGACAACAAATTTTCCAATTTCCACATTCCATTGTACGGAAAGAGGAAGTCGAAACAAAAATAACTTTTATCATGAACTTGTAATTTCCGATTTCCATTTTCTGCACTTGGGAAAGTAGAAGTCTCACATGCTTTTGGGATGAATGTCTGTCTTCCAAAGTTCAGAACCCGCAAATTGGAAAACACGAAATTTTGGACCTTATCACTCCTTTCTTTGAAATTTTTTAATGATTTTGAATACAATATTTTTTTCTAAAACATTTTAAATTACTCATTTTTTCAATATTTAGAATGAGTTGAATTTACTTTCTTGTGAAGTTTGAACATTTAAGTACAGGCTGAATGGATGGGTAAAATAAAAATGAATATATCTCAATGAGAAATAGGTCTTCCGCACTCTTAGACCTTCTCAATTTCCCATTTCCGGTTCGGATTGTGGAAGTCAGCTCCTCAACTTAGGAAACAGGGTTGTCTCACTTTCACACTTTTTTGGTTTCCGATTTCCAGTTTGGGATGTTTTTTTGGAATTTTGCAGAAATAGTTGCTGAAAATGTAATTATTGCAAATTTTAAGCAATATTTTAGTAAAAAATACAAAAAATCGGGAATACAAAATCTGTTTAAATATTAAATGATATAATGAAGAAGAAAAAATGATTACAATCATGACTGAAAAAATTATTGCAAGCAAAGTTACGAATTAAACATACTTATTCATGATTCTTGACTTCTGCTTTCCGCAGTGCGGAACAAGGAAATCAGAAGTTAGAAGTTCGTAATAAAACTTTTTATATTTCCAACTTCCGCTTTCCATAGTGTGGAATGCGGAAATTGGAAAATTCTTTGTCTCATATTTTTTTATCTTATTTCCCGAATTTTCCACATTGTGGAATGCGGAAAGTGGATGTCGGGAATCATGAATAAGTATGTTTAATTTGTAACTTTGTTTGCAATACTTTTTCATCCTTAATTGTAATCATTTTTTCTTTTTCTACATGCCTTTATTTCTGATTTTAAATATATTCCTATCGAGTTGTTATTAAACACTATTACTTATTGACTTTATCATTCACCATAACTATCCCTTCTTTGAATTTTTTTAATGATTTTGAATACAATACAATTTTCCTAAAACATTTTAAATTACCCATTTTTTCAAGATTTAGAATGAGCTGAATTTACTTTCTTGTGAAGTTTGAACATTTAAGTATAGGTTGAATGGATGGGTAAAATAAAATGAATATATCTCAATGAGAAACAGGTCTTCCGCACTAGTATACCTTCTCAATTTACGATTTCTGGTTCAGATTGCAAAAGTCGGACTTACGAAATAGACTTCCCACACTTTCATGCTTTTCCGGTTTCCAATTTTTGGTTCAAGATGTGGAAGTCGGCTTCGGGACTTTTGAAACTTCCAATTCTTCACTTTCCTGGGTTCCACACTCCGCTCTTCCGCACCATTGATCAAATGAGTTGGAGAAAATCCCGTCGTTGTTTTTTAATGCAAGAAAAGTTTTATGAAAACAATCAATAATATAGAGAAAAAAAACTTTGAATCAAAAGCTATTGCTATATACCTATCATTGGCGGGTATAAAATTTCAATCAAAATTTATTGCTATATACCTATTGTTGGTGGGTATAAAAATTAATTTATGAAAGACTCAATATTTTTACCTCTTGGATCAAACAGAATTGTAGAAGGCCTTAAGTCCTTTCAATTTATATTTATTAAATTTGTGTAGATGAGCATAGTGTGGAAATCGAAAAATTTAGAACTCGGGGAGAAGAGAAGTTCGGAAGCCGAAAAGCGAAGAGCGACAGTACAAAGAAATGCTAAAGAGAAAGTTAAGATTTTCGATATCCAAGATTCGGTTTGGAAGAGTATAGTGCGAAAAGTAGAAAATATGGAACTCAAGGAAAAATAAAAGTCTGGAAGCTGGAAAGCGGAGAGCAGAAGCACAAGAAAAAGCTAAAGATAAAGTTAAGATTTCTGATATTCGAGATCCGGTGTGGTTACTCTAATATTAAAATAAGAGGTTAATTTTCCAAATAGTCATTAATGTATTATATCACTACTTAATCGAGAAGCTGATTGCTAATGCTGTAAATAACTGAAACAAACATAACATTTTCATTATATTAAATTTGTAATATTATATTGTCACATTGGATTATTTCATTCAAGAGGCTCAATGCTAGAGTTTCATTATATATACATTTATGAAGAACAAGATTTATATATCCAAAGCGAACTTGGTTTCAAAATTAAAATGATTTAGAATTAGTATCCATGGAATATGTTATATTTCCTTATAAACAAAATAAAATATTGAACTGTGATTATATGTAATTTATTAAGAACAACATTTATGTATCCGAAGCGAACATGCTTTCAAAATAATAAAAAAATTGAATATATATCACAGAAATGGCATCCATGGTATGCTATATTTCCGCTGAGGTCCAGAGTATTTTAGTACAACAGATATTTTCAATCAACCAAGAAATAAAAACTTAGTATCAAGTAATACTTGATGTGATTTTCATTCTTGTTTGTTTACGGATTCTTGTAGTCATCCTCTACCTCGGCTGGATCCTTCCTCTTGGCCATGCCAACAGAACACATGTTTGGACTTGTCATCACCTTCATTAGAATTAGCATTTTGCAGCAAGCATGGTGATGACGTAGATCTCTGATCTCCTCTCCACCAGTTCAAGCATTCGTTTTGACCGGCTGCTCCTACCAATGGATACTATGCACTGTGGTAATTAACTCCACGGACTTATCTGGAGGCTTTGATGGGATATTCGATGGGCCGATAACTTGTGACACTGCTTCCATAGTAGTCCTATGTTTTTTTATGACAATATTTCTCTTACCAACATCACAATGTACTCCTAATGTAATTAACATCTTTACCCCGATGGCTGGACCTAATTTTGCATGAACAAACTTCCCAAGCATAACAGTAGTTACAGACATCATCATTCTTCACCAGCATTCACTCACTTTGTATCTTCGAACGAATGTTACTATGGCATTATAATGAGTCGGGCAGTTGAGTTTCAACTATGAGTCCGTCAAATCCTCACACACATCATCATCTAGTTCCATTATGACAACATGAACGGTCACGCGAACTCTTGATCCGATTCCTTATGTGAAGATGCCAACTATTCCGCCCCTTTCTGCTATTACGCCATCATATTAATCATGGAAGTGACCGTCAGCCTCACTTGTCATCAGTCTCAATTAGTTATCTCATGGTGTGTGGACTTGACATTTGTCAGTTCATCAATCTATTCTTAGGATGGTATTGATATTCCCTTGACACACCCCAGACAACAAATATTTCGATTCTGAGATGCGATCTATGCCGTCCATTTTCATTTATCTTAAACCTTCATTTCCAGCAGCATGGTCGGATATATAAATGTTGTTATTCATAAATTTATATATAATGACAGTTCAGCGTTTTATTTTATTTTTAACAAATATTTTTTTAAGTACATTTGTAATTTTTCATTTAATAATGTTTGGCCTAAACAGTTTAAACACTTTCACAAATTCCATAAATAAGTTTAAGACTTTTTTAAAGAATTGTGTTTAAATTTGTTTAATTGAGTGTATGACACCACTCTTTATACTATATATAGTTCTGGATATAATAAGGGTGGTTAGAATCATTAAGATATAATATCCTTCAAAAAATATCAAACACATAATAATAAAAATAAAAAATGGACATCATTATGAAAACTCAAAATCTAATGAGTGGGGAGACCTCAAAATTTGAAATAGACTATGTAGCCAAAATCTAGACGACAAAACAAATCTAGACCGTGGATCTAGCAAAAAACAAACAGCTAAGATCAAGGTGCATAAATAAAAACTTTCAAAACAAATTTGGGAAAGTTTAGATTTACTGTTTCTGGCTTCTGCATTTTGCATTGCGGAAAGCAGAAGTCGAAGATAAATTTATTTAGACAAAAAACATATCCAAGTTCCGCATCCCTCTTTCCACACTACGGAAAATGAAAAGGGGATGCAAACAAAAATTGTGAAAATAAAAAATCGAAGTTTGTATTTCTGCATTCCAAAATGTGGAAAGAGAAAATCGGGAAATAAAAAAAATTAAAATACGAGACAAACACTTTTTCGATTTCCGCATTCCGCACTCTAGAAAGCAGAAGTTAGAAAAACATAAATTTTTATTACGAACTTATAATTTCTGATTTTCGTGTTCCGCACTACGGAAAGCAGAAGTCTCACATGATTTTGGGTCAAATGTCCATCTCCCCATTTCCGTCTTCCGAAGTTTAGAACCAGCAAATCGAAAATCATGAAAGTTTGGACCTTATGACTCCCGCATTCTATTTTGCCACCTCAATCTTAGCCATCCATGCATACTAGATCTATGGCCTAGATTGTTTTGGTCATTTGGTTTTGGGATTTTAATTTGTTCGAAGTTATGATTTACGGACAAAATAAAACAACCCTTCATGGACAAAACAAACCTTAAGGGACAAAAGAATAAATACCCCAACACTAGATGGATTTTGGTCACACAGATTTTGGGGGTCTGGAAGGGACGATTTCAGAGTTCTGTCTTCTTTTTTATTATCTGTAATTGCAATTACAAATTTGCAAGGAAATGGCATATTTGCGGGAGGAGCCAAGGCTCATCCCCTCTTTAAACATTACGGATACAGAGCGAATTCCAGTTTAGTTCTAACTACAGAGTCCATACCCAGACCCAAAGAGTGTGTTGGTTCACTTTATAGATTATGGACGATGGGGTTTATACGCCCAGAACTAAGGAGACTAGATCCGTTTATGAGACCCTTCTCAGTACGATACAACAAAAGTTTGGGAATCAACCACATGATATCTTAAGAGAGTCCACAGATGAAGTGTTAGCTGTTTTGAAGAATGAAAAAAATAAAAGACCCAGATAAGAAAAATGAGATTGAAAATCTTCTTAATACAATAACTGCGTAGCATTTTTCCCATCTCGTTTCGATTGGTAAACTGATAACCGATTTCCAGGAATCTGGTGGTGAGGCTGGGGCAGGAACAGGGGGAGCAGCAGGGGAATCCCTTGATAATGATATCGGCGTTGCGGTTGAATTTGAGGAGGAAGAGGATGATGATGACAGTGATTTTAATGAGGTGCTGGAAGAGTGTCATGATGCAGAGAATGATGATGATACAAAGGAGGGGCATGAGATGGATTATATGCATATGGGTGGTATTGATGATGATGATGACATGGAAGAAACATATGTAGTATTGAATGTCCAAGAAATTGATGCTTATTGTCTTCAGTGGAAGATTTCACAATCCATAAGTTTGCTGAGAAGGTTTTAAAGATACTAGCAAAGGAGGGCGATGTTCAGGATGTCAAAAATATACTTGTGATGCTTTTATATTTTGAGATATTTGATCTCTGCTTCCATTTTGTATGTACTCAAATAAAAATAAATTAAAATGCAATTTTGCACTGGAGATGCTACATAGGAGCTTTAATATGTTGATATGTTTGATAAATCCTAGGGTCTCAATCTCTGCTTCAAATTCATTTCTCTTCTTCAAAATATTCTTCACCGCCACCTCCTTCCCATTCGACTAAGTGACATTGTATACTTTTCCGGATGCACGAGATCCAATCACATTCTTCTCTCTCAAGATTTCGAGAACGCAAGACACGTTTAAATCAAGCTGGCTTTTGTTAAAATTTGTCTTTTTCCAATTCAATTATTTCCCTCTTCTCTTTTCCATAAACAAATTTCTCAATTTAAAGTTGGTATTGAAACAAAGTGTCTTGAGGTTGGTTAAAATGTCGTAGCTTGGAGGAATCTCTCTAGAAAATTGGTTATACGTTAAGTTCAGACGTAAAAACTCACCTAATCCATTGATCTAATCATGTGCCAAACTTTCCCCAGAAATGTTCATTGACAAAATCCTTCCACCTTCTGCACTTCCACCTTCCACCCTCTTCCTTCCTCTTTCCGCCTTCAAAACTTGGAATTCGGAAACATATCGATCGACGGAGTTCTTCAACCGTGGTTCTGGCCTTCTATCTTCGGAACTCGGAAGTCAGAAAAATATCAAACGATGGAAACTTTATCCATGATTCTTCCTTTCGCATGCTACCTTTCTGCCCTTCAGTGTGGAACTCAGAAATCAAAAAACTTAACTTTCGACCTTAGCCTTGTCCGCACTTCCGACTTCCGTTTTTCGACCTTGAACTCCAGAAATCGGAAGTTACTTTTCCTTATATTTTTTAATTACTTACTTCTTTGTTGGCTCATCTTAGCCTTTAACGGCAACACAGTTGCTACAAGATCAGTCGACTCCACTCAACCATCTCAACCGACCTGTTCAGCCGACACAACAACTTTTTGACGGGCTCGATGTGTAGGTTGCTAGAAAATATACAAGGCAGTCAACAGAAGGAAATATTCCTATGGATACGAGGCCACTACGAGGCCTCTGCATCACGCATTCCACACCATGGAAAATGGAAAGCAAATGAAAAGAAAAATGCGAAAAGAAAAATCAAAGTTCGATATTTGACACAAATACTTTTTTTATTTCTGCACTACACACTGCGGAAAGAGGAAGTCGGAAATACAGATACTTTTATTGCAAACTTGTAACTTTTGATTTTTCGTGTTCTGCACTGTGGAAAACTGAAGCCAGAAATTGACAAACTGACAATTCCCAGATCCGCACTGCGGAAAGCGGAACTTGAGAATGGATTTCGCCGATGACTTGCAAAAAATGGATCCACGTTTCCCATACTGCAAAAAGCGGATTGTGGAAGGTGAAAGTGGTCAAAATGATACTTAGAAAACAAAAGGTGCTTGACCTGTTCCCACGCAGACAAGACTCTATCCTCAAGCTATTTGAAATAGTAAGATCCTATGGATACAAGGCCTCCACTGGCACAATGATTTTCAGATGTACAATATCGGCTGTGAGGATAAATGCAAAAAGATTGAAAAAAACTGATTCCTAACTAACTGTTTAAGGAAACATAAATAGGATGAGTAATAAATTCAAAATAGGACTATTGCAGGATGTAAAAGATGAAAGAGAACAACCATTTAATGTGAAAACATGCAAATGAAGATCACTTCTTTCAGCTTAACTTCAGACTAACTTAACAAATAAATATGCCAAAAACTCTGTCCAAAGCGTTAGAGATACATAATGAGTCTAAGAGAAAATATTAATTAACAAATCAATATTAGAGATTAATGACCAATTATCAGCAATGTAAATGATCATGTACACCAAATGAATACATTCACTTAGTACACATTTCACATGTCAGTTCAGTAAAGAAAAATCAGCACATGAATTGACACATTTATAGTAAGCCACCAATAATTAGTAGGACAAATAGATTAGGAGATAGACTGAAATTCATTAAAAACAATCAATGAAGAACCAAGAAACATAATATGAAATGACTGTAATTTTATTAATCTGCAAAAATTACAAATTTCTAAAACCACATACTTTCTTGTTATGTTCTCGGTAGTGCTTTCTCCTGTGTAAACCTTCAGCTTACTCTCTAAAAGTCCCCACTATACTTGTGAAATTTCTCCCTATAAATAATACTACAAATTTTACAAGAAAACAAAATTCCCAAGACGTGGGATTATAAAATCAAAAAATTTCAAGGTTTTCCAAGGGCGGAACGCCACTTGGCATGTAGGTTCATCATCTCGTCAATCTCTTGAAAATGGGCATGTCTCAAATGGATTTCTGTTTTGCACATTTGGGAGGTGATCTACTTCTTCTTTGTTTTCTTCCACTCTTTCAGGTACACCTGTATCAGAGCCAACGAAGAGTAAGGATTCTCAATCCATCTCTCAATCTCTTGCATGGTCAGTTGATTTATCTACTAAATCTACTCCTTACCTACATTGAAATGTCATTCAACCTGTTCCAGCTCGAGTTTTGGTGAAGGCGCCTAAGCAATGGGATCTAACACAGGCAAGTCCAAATAACCAAGAAAAACTTTAGAAGCTGACCACCTACGTTCACAAGGCGACTGTCCTTCTCTAATCATAGCTTGCACTGAGTCATATATATTCTCCCATGTCTCAACTATGACCTCAGTTGTTTTGGCTTGCATATTGTCCAAAATTGGAATATCATTTGGCATATCTGAGATACGCATTTTCCAATCTATCACCTGTTCAAAATATCTAGATGTTTCTCTTGTTTGATCATGGTGGGTTTCCAAAGTTTAGAATGTTTCCCAAACGAATTATATAAACCCTGCATCTCATCAAAATAGATATATAGACTGACCATGGCCCGACAAAAATATTCATGCTCTCTATAGAGTACCTGCTTAAACTCTTCTGGTGTCAGATTTGAAAAAGAAGAGGCTGTTGATTCTCTCTAACCATCCGATTAGTTGTTGCTTAAGGATGACAATATTTTCTGCTTACTACTGATTGAGAACATCTGATTTGCCAAGCTGATGTTTGAGATATTCTATCTTCTTCTGCCATTGCTTGATTTTTCTCTCATATTCTTGTTTCAGTTGCTTAACCTCTTCTGCATTTTTTTCCTCGGCTGCTTCTAAGTCCAATCTAGTCTTTTGAAATTTTTGTTCCTTATCAGTAAGGGTCACACTCAGTTGTGAAATAGAGTCGTAATTATCCCCTGCAAAAACTCCCATAGCAGCCACTGTATCTAATTCCCCTTGCTTTATATCAGGGGTATCCAATTTCCATAAAAATTGATTGAGGGGGGGCATCTGTTTGGTTGAGCCCTTTCTTTTCCTCTTAGCTCCTCTCTTGATCACAAATTTTCCCTTCTTACTCCAGTGGTATTTTCCCATAGATACCACAACATCTTCTCCAAAATCTACCATTCCTTTAGAGGGTCAAATGGTTTGCTGCTGAGAGGTAACTAGGGGATCAGTTTCTGTCTGGGAAAGAGGGATTTCTGTACTAAGGGACGATATGTTCATAGGAGAAGTAAAACAAGTAAATGTGAGGGATGAAGAGGAATTGAGTATAGGTGTATCATCTTTAAGAGAAAGAGTTGTAGAGATGCAAGGAATGTTTATCTGAGGAAGTTGAGAAAGTGGGGATGTTGGGATAAGATGAGGTGGTGAATGGGGAGGAGAAGAAGTATGAATGGGTGAGTCAACTGGTGAAAGATTAATTTTGAAAAAAGACTATTGGGAAAATGATCCACCTAAAACAAATTTAGAGTCCTCATGACTGGGAATGGATGATACCAAGGAAGTCAAAATACTAATTGGACAAGTGGCCGAAGGACTAGTCTCTTCCTCAAGATCATTGTCTATGTCATGAATTTCAACATCAGAGGGAGGCAGAGGATTTACCTATCATATGGGAGGTACTTGCACGAGTTCTTATTCTCTTTCAGCAATTTGCAGCAGGGGCACCGTCTATTTTTCCCTGGGCTCCTGTTGTGATTAGACTTGCTCAGAACTCAATTGAGTATTTTTCTTCTTAGACTATGACTCAACCATTTCTATGTGAGTTTCAATTGAGAACTGTTTTTCTCAAGATTCTTCTTAAACTCTTCTCCCTTTTCCAGATTCTCTTCCATTGAGGTAGGCTGAAGACTGGAAGGACCATCAAGGATACCCTTACCTTTATCCTTAGACTCAGTAGTAAGAGCAGCAACAGAGCTTGCTCCTTGCTCTTTTGCTTCTTTCTCCATGTTCTGATTTTGAAGGTCCCGTTGTATCTTTAGTTTAGTTTCCCTGTAATGAAGAGTACGATCCTTAATTTCCTTTTGGTATTTGTAGAGACAACACTTAACCTCTGAATCCTCGATCTTTTTCATTTCCTCTCGAAAATCCACAACTGCTCTCAACATAGAATCATCAGGATCATCTTCATGAACATAATGAGACTTAGCACGCTCATGTGAAAAGAGGTTAGCAAGATAATATTTTGGGTCATGCATCCTCTTGGATTCCTCTCCCAGATTCATGATAGAATTACAATATATTATATATCCATATACCATGTAGATAACTCTAGGACCTCATTCTTTTATTAAAAGTTTTTATAAAAAAATGAATTATTTAATTTATATTTATATTATTAATTATTTTTATCTTAATTTTAATAATTATATTATTAATAATTTTTATATTATTAATTTTATTATAATAATATATAGAGTGTGAACTAAAAATGTTGGGACATTCTTAAATTCCAACACAATAATATTATATTATTATTTTTTATTCATTGTATATTATTATTTTTTATTTGTTATATATTATTATGTTGAATGGTGTTTTTAACACTTTGATATGAGTCAGGTTTGCATTTTTTTTAATGTAGAATTGAAATATGAAAGTTAGGAAAAAATATAAATACTAAATTAAAAAATTTATATTTTAATATAAATGGGTATAGTAATACAGAAGCTATGAAAAATTAGTTATATTCTGTCAGTTTCTACTTAAGAAGTTTGAGTACCTTTGTAATATAATGTATACATTATACTTTTGTAATTTAATGTATAATTTAATGGAGGCAGGTTAGGGGGGTTTAATTTTTTACCCTAGTGGAAATACAGTATCAACCTTTGTATGTGGCCTAGGGTTTAGTTTTAACAATCAAGCAAAACATTATGCTCTATACCTTGGATTAAAAGAAGCAATTACTCTTGGAATTCAATCGCTAGCGATGGTTTGGGGATTCTCTTCTTATTATCTCTCAAGCTAGGCATCAATAGGAAATTGTGGATCAAATAGCAGGGCGTCTTCATAAACGCGTTATTTTCCTTCTACATCAAATTTAGAACATTCAACTCTTTCATGTTTGGCGTGAACATAATGTCACAACAGATAAATTAACAAATGAAGCTTCAAGTTTGCCTAGAGGGGTATTACAAAAAATGGGGGTAAAACCTCATCTTGTTGGATCCCTTAGATGTTTGTATGAAAATATAAACTCATTTTAACACCATGAAGTAATATTATCAAATTAATAACTATCCCAAACGACGACATGTTTTTGTTGTCATGTGGAGATTAAAAAGTGCATGGGTTAGTGAACCTTCTCGCAATATCTTAGCTCACACATATGGGAATTTAATGTAGGCATGTGGAGGTACTATCAAGAATCTTTCTCAGGAATTTTTATATCGATCAGGGAAGGGTTTGTTTCAACCCTGTCATTCTATGAATCAGTGACGGAGGTAGAAGTGTTGAATTTTGTTGAGCTTTTCATGTTTAAATGCAAAATAACTGAGTACTTGAAATCAATTGAACAATACACATAAGAATTCACACATAAAATAGTATGTACCCTAGGGAGAAACCTCAAAACAATGAGGGATAAAAACCCAAACAAATATCCTTAACACAATGATATATATTAGAGGCTATCTTTTACAATTGCAGATTACATTTGGCACCCTAGGTGCAACATAATGTTGGTGCATAATTTCCATCTAGACCTAAGTCATGCATGAATGCATCCATGCAACATTATTGGCCTCCCTAGTACATAGACCATGTTAAGTTGACATCCTAGAGCATGGTCTTGTTATTTTTTGCCTCATTATACACTGTTGCACCTCATCCATGATTTTAGCCATCCACCATCAGTTACATTTAGTTAATTGGGCCACCATTCCTTGATTTCATCACTCTAGACTAGTATTGATCTTTGATGACAACTAATATTCAAGTAAACCTCCTAATTCTCCCCTATATCATTAGATATCATAAATTAGCTCTCCCATGCACCATCTAGTTCCAGTTACACTTAGTTAACTTAGTACATTCAGGATTTAGGACTAGTTCTCAAGCCTAGTGACGGTTTCTATGCTAATTTAAGCCTACCTAATTAGAGGAATCCGGATACCTTCTTAGGCTAACAAATTTCTCCTTTGGAGGTGTATTTATATTGTATACTTCTTGATGATTAATACACAACAGGGATTTATTCCATTGAGTTCTTTCTCATATGTATTTTGTTCAATATTTTCTTGACTAATTTTGTTGTTAATCTATGTTGCACATCTAAGTAGGATTACATTGTGATTTAGATCCTTAGGTTATGATTTCTTGATGCCATCAAGGCTATTTAGAAATATTACATGGTATCAGAGCGTAGGGAGATCAGTAGATTCAATTAATCCTCAAACCATATTTTTCAGAGTGTTTATTTTGTAGGTACAATTTCAACTTCAAGATGGCCCTTGATATTAGTTCCTCCTCTATCACCATTCAATTATGTTGAGTGGAGATTGAAGATGGTTGCATATCTTTAGAGACATGATATCTTTGATGTGTCTATTGGATATGTGGAAATGCCATAATCCGATTATGAGAAGTCAATTTGGTTCAATGAATGGGATAGAGAGTTTGGAGCAATGCGTCTAAGCATTCCTCCTAGGATGTCCTATCTTATTAAAACTTGAATCTCCAAATGAAATATGGTCCAGATTGGACAGTGCATTTGGCCAGCAGAATAAATATATTATTACAAATAATTGGGAGAGTGCATTTGACATCTCCTTGCAATATCCTCCAGAAGTATTTATAGCCTCCACTACTTCTCATGAAGGTGAAGTTGTGCAAGATGAATAAATAACAGAATCTTCAACTGATTCAGTTCAAATGTGTGAAAGTCTCCTTGATGAGACTCCTTCTATTGTTGCTCTAGAATTTTGTGAGAAATTTGGAGTCTCATGTTTTCATGTTGTTTCTCTAGAAGAGGATATTCAAACATCCATTATTGAAGAATAACTATGTTTCCATCCTTCTCAATCATTCTCCAATGACTCTTCTATTTTCAATTTTGAGCAAAATTTTCTAGTGATTGCTCAAGGAATTGAAGAGGAATTTGATTCTGCTCTCTCCAATGTTGTTGATGGAGTGTAGAAAAGTGATTTTTTGGATGTTTTGGAGAAAATATCAGACTTGGGAAGTGATCCATTTTACCTCACTCATCCAATGTTTCGAGCAAATTCCTACATGATTGCTTGCACCAATTCTTAGAGTTTTATTGAAGAATGAGAAAATTGTGCATTTGTCATCTTAGTGGCGCACCTGGGACTTTTGTTCCTTAGTATTGGACCTGAACTCACCTTATTTGGTTTGAAGTTAAAGTTTCAAGGACTTTTAGGCATTCTTGTCTCTATTCACATCTTTTTGGTGTGAAAAATCAAGCACCTCAAGTCTCCTTAAAAAATTATGTTGTTGGGGATTCTATATCTGTTTCTTCTCATGAGTTTGCTTATATGAAATATTGTGATTTATTGGATACTTTGGATGATATATCAGATTATGGAGCTCATACATCTGTTATCCATGGGCCCATGCTTCCTCTTCTTTCCTACATGGTCACATGCTCATTTCCTCAAAATGCTAATAAAAATGGATGACACTACCTTTCGCTTGGAGTTGATATAACCACCTTTGGTTTGAGTTATCAAGCACCTCAAGACTCATTTGTACCTTATATCACCTTCCTTGGTTTGAAGTTCAATTTTGAAGAGCACCTACATTTGTTGTTTTGTCAGATTATCTCAGTTGCTCTACATGGTTCTAGTATCCATCCTGCAATTGTCTATGTCCCTGATCAAGTTGAGCATATTCCTCTTCTTCCAAAGATGAAGATTCCTCTAGAAATAATCATACAGTTTGGAGAAATTTTTTTGGTTTCCTTATTTCATGTCCATTTTAGGAATGATTTTCCCCATGTAGTTTTTCCTTTTTCCTCAATTTATATGGATAAATAATGTAAAGGGTGACCAGAGGCCTAGTTGCCTGGACCCTATTTTTTACTTCTCATAAGTTAGGCTTAAGGGGGGGGTGTTGGAGCATATTTTCCATATAGACCCGAGTCATGCATGCATGCAACATTATTTTCATCCCTAGTACCTAGACCATGTTAAGTTGATATCCTAAAGCATAGTCTTGTCATTTTTTGCCTCATTATACACTATTGCACCCCCATAGATGATCTTAGGACCTCATGCACCCTCAACCATGATTTTATCCATCCACCATTAGTTACATTCAATTAAATCAGTTACAATCAATTAACATGGCCACCATTCCTTGATTTCATCACTATGGGGTAATAGTGAGCTTTAATGACAACTAATAGTCAATTAAACCTCATAATTTTCCCCTATATAATTAGATATCATAAATTAACTCCCTCATGCACCATTTAGGTCTAGTTACCTTTAATTACACTTAGTTAAATGAGCACATTCAAGAGTTAGAACTAGATCTCAAGTCTAGTGATGGTTTCTATGCTAATTTAAGCCTACCTAATCAGAGGATTCCAACTTCCTTCCTAGGATAACAAATTTCTCCTTTGGAAGTGTATTTATGTTGTATACTTCTTGGTTATTAATACACAAGATGGATTTATTCCATTTAGTCCTTTCTCATATGTATTAGTTTAATATTTTCTTTACAAGTTTTGTTGTTAATCTTTGTTGCACATCTAAGTAGGATTACATTGTGCTTTAGATCCTTAGCTTATGATTTCTTGTTGTCATAAATGATTTTTAGAAATATCACACATAAGAGAGAAGTACCAAGCACCCTAGATGCAATCACTAAGAAATATAGAAGAGAGAAGGATTGGGTTATTAATTGCATTCCATGCACACACTTCCATACTCAATTTTTTGGCCTCATGCAAGATTTAGTGAATGCTTGCATGGCATAAGGTGGTCTCATGACTAATATAGCGAATGCCTACATGGATTAATTGCTTTGCACATCGAACTCATCAATTGCACAATGAATTTCATATTTGACATTTTATCTTTTCTCTTCTGACTTCCGGATAAACTCGCATTCTAAATGGATGCTATACCACTTAGTTAGGATGCTAAATCAAGTGTCATCATGCAAGTGTCGTAACTCAAGTGTCATATTTTAGTTCAACATAGGTGTCACAACTTAAGTTTCATCTTTTAGTTTAACTAAAGTGATGATATGCAAATCACTTTAGTTAAATCATTCTTCTTTATTGACACTTAGTTAACTTCTTTTAACTAAATTCCTTCTTGATTACATCACTGAAGTGATCGACTCGAGTCCTCCTTAATTAACTCAAGTATTCCTTTCTTAATATGTGCTTGGAGTTTAACAATTGAAGTTCTCTTCAATTCATTGAAGTCTTTTATCATGAGCAATTCAAATTATCTCTATTCTCAATGTATCTTTATCTTTATCTCTTATATTATCTGCATGCCCGGTATGCCCTAACTTTATATTATCTATCATATCAATTATACAAAGGATAATTATCCAATGATGTTATCATATTATATTACCATCATTCCAAGTGGTCACATGCTAAAGTAATTCACTCTAGAGGTGGTTAGTATTTAGAAGAGACTTAATAGCTCATCCATATCAATGACCATGGTTAGTAATACATCACACATCATTCTTGCTTCGACATGCAAAGCATTACCTCTACACATGATGTCCACCTCAACACATGAGGATATGACTTGACATACAAGTCCTTAGTCTTGTCCAACAAGACTGTAAAACATCATCACTTGGACATATCAAAACATTCACCTCAACACATGATGATTAACCTTTACACATAAAGCTTAGTCATTCTTGAGTTCAACTCAAGAACCCACTCCAAGTTTCTTGAGTCACACTCAGGATCCCTAAGGAAGTATTTCAACACATGAGGCCCAATCCCAATGCACAAGATTGGATTGGAGAATGACTTGTGATGCTGCAACTTTAACAAGGAGGAGTGGTGTGAGGATCAATTTTGGAATGGTGGTGCAGAGTCAGGTGGACTTTGATGCATTCTCTTGTGTAGTGTGAGATCTATTTTCCGCTACAATCAGTGCAACCTATGTAGAGCCCCATTCACATGTAATTTTATGTTCATTACAATTGAATTATACTCTCTCATTTGTTTGGAAGGTTTGGGATATAGGGGTGTCTCAGTACGCTCTCGGGGACCAGTTTGAATGGAATGTTAAATATACAGGGTGACTTTGTACTCTACGGGAACAATTATTTTGGTGTTAAATGGATTGAGTGTACTCTGGATTTTCTAGTGTTTTTTTTTCATGGATTGGATGCTAGGGTTGTTCTGCAAATCTATTGGGTTCATAAAAGAATTGCATTTTCAAAGGAGATTTGGGACTACGTTGAAAGTATAGACTTGAATAAAAATAAAGGTGAAGATCTTTGTGAAAGAATATGAGATACCCAGATTGATATTCGTGACATACATTCTCAAATGGAAGGTTTGATTGTTGTTGTTTAACAAATTACTACTCATGTGCATATTCTGGATACCCGTCTTAATGAAATTGAGCAAACCACCCACAATATTTCAAATTTTACTTCTAGGATTGAAACCCGCCTTGATGAGGTTGAAGGGAATATGCGTGTCTACGATGCTTAGGTTGGAGAAATTTCAAAAACACTGGCGAAGCCTAAATATCTAATTGTAGTAAAAAACTCCAGGGTAGGTGAAAATTCAAAAGATAAGAATGTTAATGGGTACTCTGTTATAAAACCTACCTGTGTTGATGTAATTATCACTAATTCGGAGGAGAGAACTAGAAACTCTGAGGATAGTCAAGGTACTTAGAATATGGACAGTGAGGAAACAAAGGAAGAAAGTTGAGAGACCCAGGATGAGGATGTTGAGGAGACTATGGAGAAGAATCATATTAATGATGTTGCGAGTCAAGAAGACGATGCTGAAAATAGTACAAAGGATTAAGAAGGAGACACTCAAGATATCCAGGTTATGGTCAGTGATACCAGCTCCTAGTTTGTCTTTTCATGAAGTTATTTTGTAGGTCGCTTTTAGGACAATTTGTTAGAATTTATAGCAGGTTAGAGAAATATGTTTTTTTCCTCAAGTTTATTCTCTCTTGGATTACTATAACTAAGCTCTATACTGTTCAAGAAACTTTGAAACTTTTTTAGGAATTATCGTATTATTTTGTTGAAGTTTTTCAATATTTGATAAATACAAACTTAACCATTTTTGTTAAAAAAATATCAAACTTGTTGTATTGCATTTTTTTAGTTCTTTAATTTGTTATCTATTATTTAATTTCTCAATTTTTATTTTTATAGTTTATCATTTATAATGTTTTATTTGTTTCCAATGCCATTTTAATGTTTGCTCTACATTATATACATTGGTGTAGCAAAGACATTTGAGGTGAAATATGTGGGTGAAGTGATTTGATATGGTGATGGATACCTTTGCAAAATAATGAAGTTTTAATATTATAATAATAATAATAATCTAATTTTAAGGTTACGTCTAGCTAAACACTGAATTGGTGTATGAGACCTTCTTGTATGTGAGACAATGAACCTCAAATAATAAGTTAAATGAAATATCTATTCAATCTCTTTCCACAACAATAAAAAATAATTAGATTAAAAAATATAACAAAAAAGTTGTTTATTTTCCCTTAAAATAATATTTAGGATTTCAAAGATTGACCACTTCATAAAATTATAATAACCTTGAAATGCACCTTCCATCAAGGTTCTCTCAAATGACAAACTAACTAATTGATTCATGAACAAACTAACTAGTTGATTCATAACTAACTAATTGATTCATTGATTCGTGGTTGCTTGACTTGCTTAGAAGGTCAAGTTTATCATCAACAACTTGTGAAGATAGGAACACTTCTCCCCCTAAAACATCACATAGAAACTATCAACAAATTGTTTCCTAATGAGATTAGGACATCAAGTGTATCGACTTACCCCAATCAAGAGGTAGACAATGTTTTGGTATTTTCTTTAGTTACCACACTTCCTTAAATCCTTCCTTCCCTTCAAAGTCCTTCAAGATCTCCTCGTGTCTATCTGTCTATAATAATAATAAAAATCAAAACCATAGGATTCTACTTGTTTTACATATACCAAAAACAAGATACAATGCCATCCACTTATTGCCTTGGGACTGAAAATAGTTTTCAAAAGTTGAGAATCTCAAGTTGCATGTTTCACGACTTGTGTCCATGACATGGTAGAAGCATTTGTAGTGGTCTATTCCACTTGTCCACTTGTTTCAATTAGTAAGATGGATGGTGAGGGGCCACGTAGGACGATACCTTGCCATGTCAACACAAAGTAATAATCACTTATTGGGACGAAATGAGTTGATTTTCATCATATGTTGATGTGGCAAGTCATTTGATAAACATGCATCATGTATATGTGTGCATGAGAAAGAATATTTTGGCCATGGCGAGATTATGCATGACACGACATCTATTGCTTGCATGCATGCATGATACGTAAATACCCATTGCCAAATTTTGAGATTATTAGGACAAAAGTCATAAGAGAGTAAGTATGATGGAGATTGGCTTTTCTGAAAATGTGTGGGTGGGTACACATTTTTAGACAAACTCCATGACCCCCGCATGCTCTTGTTGGAAGATATGATCAGGTGAAGGTCAACATGTAGTCACGTGGCATATATTGTTCATTCATGGTAGTAGGTGACATGTCATTTGAGGATGCAAATTTCATGAAAATAAAGTGGTTTGAGAAACCAAGAATGGTTTACGAGACTCTCTTCTTCATTTATGTTATTGGCAATCAAAAGATAAGTTTGAACAAACGTTATAAATAATAGAAGATTCTAAACGCACCAAGAAAATTAGGATATAAGAGTATAGGTTATAAAAGAAGAGTGACAAGTACCAAGAAAACTAAAACTAGGAGATAAGAGGATAGTCTATACCTAACTAACAATTATCTCTTTATTAACATATAACTAACCATTATTGACACAATACCTAATAATTATCTTTTTAACAAAGTTTTTAAAAAAACTTTAAGAACATTTTGCTTAAATGAAATGGTTCTATTAATAAGTTTAGTTTGTGATTCTCGGACTTCTCACTCTCATGGATCTTCATCTATAAGAGGTGATTCCTAACACAACCTATTTTGACACTATGGCTAGATTTTTGGGTACCAAACTTTTTGGTTAGAAATGCATATTATTTTCATGTTGGGAACATATCAAACACTTGAGTTAAAAATGGGAATTCTTCATCTCTTTCAACAAGACATGGAACATGGATCAATGGTTTCTTTTTTTGCATTGGATGAGCTTCAAAACTTGTGAGAAACCTTGCTCTCTTTCTCCTCCAATCTCTTTACCTCCAAAACTTTTCAACCAACAATCTTGTAAATGAGAAATTCTTTATCAAACAAATGACAATAGTTCCTTTCCCTCAAATATTCATAAGCACTTAAAGTATATTATTAATGAAGGTAAGTAAAGTGATAGGGGAATACACCAGCTTTCAAGATCACAATTATGAAGGCAACTACTTTAATGAACCTCTTTGATTTATGAAATGATGAAACTGGGGCTACAATAAACCCATTCCATTAAACTAAAGGTAATTCATCAATTTTAGAAATCAAACCACATTCAACAAAAAATAAAACTAAAGGTAATTCTGTTGGCAATATGGATTATAGTTGTCATTGATGTCAAAAGGAGTTCAGTGATGACAAAGGAATAACCAAGGACATGATGGTAGAATGAACTCAGTATAAGTCAAAGGAAAGACAAAGGTAGTGATGACATGGCATGAATAATAAAATGACAGATATGATGACATAGAATAACATAATTGATGGTAAATTGGTAAGAGACATTGCCTATGATGACAAAGAAGATGACGTGACATCATTTTGGAGAAATATGGCAATTGGTGAAAATCAAGAAATTGAATAAGTATGGATAAATCGTCAAAATTAGTCATAAGAGGGTCTAAGAGAATGAACGCCCTAAATCATGGGTTAGAGTAAATGACCGCAACACATAGGGGTCTTGTATACTTGCATTTTTTCTACTTGACCATGACTTCAGTTTGTCTTGGAAGTAGCTGAGGGAAAAGTTATGGACCTACCAAAACAATGTTTTAGGCAGGTTGGATCATACTAAGAAATTTGTCCAAGTGTCATAACAAAAGGTTGGAAGACTATTTTCAAATGTCCTCCAGAAGATGTGTGTGTGTCAGTAAGATCTAAAAATGACAGGATCGTGCTCCTTGGTAAACTAGCTACCCAGCCATGTAGTTATATTCTCATTTGGTTCTTACATGAGCGAAATATCAATATGAAAAAACAAGAGAAAAATGTTAGTTTGCATGTTGAGATTAAAATTGGCTAAGTGTTAAAACAAAGAAATAGTGAATGTAGACGAGTTTCGTAAAGAATCATAGATCTAACGGTTAAGGATCAATTCCACAAAGGATAAGCAAAAAAGGTGAAGTTCCGCAAGGATCAAATATCGAAAGGCTGAGAATAGTTCTGCAAGCAGATCGACGGTTCAAAAAAAGCGTTGCGGGTGCGGAACCGTGGAAATCAAAAGGTCGAAATCATGGAAAAGTTGTGTTTCTGACTTCTGCATTTCTCCTTGCAGAAAAGGAAAGTGCGAAAAGACAACAACGGAAGGACCATTGCGGGAGCGGAAAGGAGGAAAGGAAAAGGTCTGAAAATTGGAAAGTTGAGTTTCTAGTTTCTGCCTTCCGTAGTGCAGAAATGAGCTTGTGGAAAGGCTAGTTCGGAAAGAAGAAAGGAGGAAAGAAAAAATAAGAAATCTTGGAAAATTTGAGTTTTCGATTTCCATCTTCTGCAGTGCAGAAAAGACATTGCGGGAAGGCCGGTGCAGAAGCAAAAAAGTAGAAATGCAAAAGTTCGGATTTTGGAAAGGTTGGGTTTTATGATTTTTGCAATCCGCATGCAGAACGATTGGTGCGGAAAGGTCAATGTGGAAATTTGAACTGTGGAACGATAAAACTATGGAAACCTAACAACTACAGAAGGAAGCTTGTGGAAACAAGAAAATTGTGAAATCCAGGTTGCAGAAGAATTTAAGATTGCCTGCAAGCCTTGAAGATGATGCCCACAAGTATGAAGAGAATGCATGCCATTGCTAGATGAATATGAGATAGGTTTAATTTTGAAAAGAATTATATGTTCATAAACAGAATTATGAAGGGCATGGTAAAAAAGTTACGATGGTTATGACTAACAAAAGGAACATAAACATAGTTAGAGTATCGTAAGGACATGACTGTTTGAAATGGTATGTTGTATTGGTGTTTAAGAATAATATATAAACTCAATCTTGAATAGGAAGTGGAGTGTCTCTGTCATCTAGATCTATGCAGCCAAAGCATAAGACAGAGACCCAAGGAGAGTAACTAGAGACCGAGTTTTTAAACAATATCTAGAATTCTGATAAAAATACATACAAGGGCAGAGGGGTGGTGCTAGGGCAGGCTGCATGCCTGCAAGGAGGCCTTAGCCTCCTTCCATTAGTGGCTAGATAATTAGGGTATTGGT
Organism: Pseudotsuga menziesii; assembly: GCA_001517045.1. NCBI lineage: Eukaryota > Viridiplantae > Streptophyta > Pinopsida > Pinales > Pinaceae > Pseudotsuga > Pseudotsuga menziesii. The sequence continues at coordinate 155,944 of LPNX011020963.1, read as the reverse complement.
ATATCCTTGTCTGTAGGTGCAGAAAGAAACCAGGGTGTGGGTGCATCCTTCAGTAGTGGCTAAGAAAATCGGGGATTGTGGTCTTCAACGAGTGGGTGCTTGCAAATAACTATTGTATATTGTAAAAACAAAGTTTTGCAGATAATAGAGATGTGTTGGTGGTTTACCTTATTGGGTTCCACGTTAAAAAATTGTGTCCAAATTTGTTTTTACATTTGCTAAAATAAAAGAAATTGTGTTTAAAATTCTGTCACTGATTCAACCCCCCCCTCCCCTTAATGACAAGGCTTGATCTAACAATTGGTATCATATCCGGATCCTTCACCACAGTTTAACCACTGGAAGGAAGATCCTATTATAACCACTATGGATTAGCAGATGAAGATATCAATAAGAGTCCCCATATTTGACAGTGAAGACCATGTTTTCTAGAAGACTAGAATGAAAAAGAAAGAGTTACGCGGTGTAGAAAAATTCTAATGTGCACAAATTTTTTATAATTTTTTTCTCACCTTATTTCGAGGCCATCGTCGATTTAGTGGGGACACAGATTTGACGGTCCACAAGGTATTTTGCAGCGACAACTAGTAGGTGAGTTAAGAAGGGAGATGAGTGGGAAATTTTAAAAACTTAACCTACTTTCTTTCTTTTCCTGCACCGTTTATTGGAGATCCAATGCTTGAGGATGATTTCACTGGTTGAAATAGCTGGGTGTTTAACAAAAGAAGATGGACGCAGAATATTACCTGGGATTTGATTGGGTTTGTTAATTTAAAGGTTCTGCTAAGTTTAGAACTGAACTAAATTGTATGACAGTTGTTCTAGAGACTGTATTTTTTTTGAAAGAAAAAGATTAGTTTCATATTAAAAAGAAAAGTGTAACGTTGAGTGTAAACTCTATCACAAAAATTGCTGGCAAAGAAGAGGAAGTGCAATGACAGGGGGAGTCCATGTATCTATTAGTCAAATCATCATTCAAGAACCTGTTGCAAGAAAGGAAATGTTAAGACATGATAATATTGGTTAGTACCAAGTCCAATTAACAAAGGAGAGATATGATGACAGGGGGAGTTATCAGAAAGAAGAAAGACAGGAAATCCTCAATGGCATAACAGGTTATCCTTTGTCATTGTTGTCAAAGGGGAAGAAGGTTTAGGTGTTGCCATCATTTCCAAAGGGGGATATTGTTGGAAATATGGATTATAGTTGTCATTGATTTCAAAAGGATCAGTGATGACAAAGGAATAACCAAGGACATGATGGTAGATTGAACTCAATATAAGTCAAAGGAAAGAAAAAGGTAGTCATGACATGGCATGAATAATAAAATGGCAGATATGATGACATAGACTAACATAATTGATGGTAAATTGGTAAGAGACATTGCTTATGATGACAAAGGATATGATGTGACATCATTCCAGAGAAATATGGCAATTGGTGAAAATCAAGAAATTGATTAAGTATAGATAAATCGTGAAAAATGGTCCTAAGAGGGTTTAAGAGAATGACTGCCCTAAATCATCAGTTAAATTAAATGTCTAAAACACATAGGGGTATTGTAGACTTTTGTTTTCTCTACTTGACCATGTCTTCAGTTTTTCTTGGAAGTAGCTGAGGGATAAGTTATGGACCTACCAAAACAATGTTTTATCAAGTTGGATCAGACTAAGAAATTTGTCTAAGTGTCATAATAAAAGGTTGGAAGAGTATTTTCAAATTTCCTCTAGAAGATGTGCTTGTGTCAGTAAGACATAAAAATGACACGATCTTGCGCCTTGGTGAATTGGCTATCCAATCCTAAAGTTAGATTCTCATTTGGTTCTTACACGAGTGAAATATCAATCTGACAAAACAAGAGAAAAATGTTAGTTTGCATGTTGAGACTAAAATTGGCTAAGTGTTAAAACAAAGAAATAGTGAATGTAGACGAGTTCCACAAATAATCATAGACCCGACGGTTAAGGATCAGTTCAACAAAAGATAGGCAGAAAAGGTGAAGTTCCACATAGGATTAAAGATTTGATGGATGAGAATAGTTTTGCAAGCAGATCAACGGTTCGAAAAAAGCATTGCAAGAAAGTCATTGCGAAAATAGAAGTGCAGGTGTGGAACTATGGAAATCAAAAGGTCAAAATCGTGGAAAAGTTGAGTTTTCGACTTCCGCATTCTGCCCTGCAGAAATACAATGACAAAAGGACCGTTGCGAGAGCAGAAAGGAGGAAAGGAAAAAGTCCAAAAAACTGGAAAGTTGAGTTTCCAGTTTCCACCTTCCGCTGTGCGGAAAGGAGCTTGCGAAAAGTCCAGTTCAGAAAGAGGAAAGGTAGAAAGAAAAAAGGCAAAATCTTGGAAAAGTTGAGTTTCCGGTTTTCACCTTTCGTAGTGAGGAAAAGACGTTGTGGGAAGGCCGGTGCGGAAGCGAAAAAGTGGAAGTGCAAAATTTCAGGTTTTGGAAAGGTTTCGTTTTTCAATGTTTGCAGTCCACATGCGGAACAATTGGTGCGGAATGTTGAACTGTGGAACGATAAAACTGCGGAAACCTGACGACTGCGGAAGGAAGCTTGCGAAAATAAGAAAATCGTGAAATAAAGGTTGCAGAAGAAGTTAAGATTTCCTACAAGCCTTGAAGATGATGCCCACAAATATGAAGAGAATGTACTCCATCGTTGGATGAATATCAGATAGGTTTAATTTTGAAAAGAATTATATGTTCATAAATAGAATTATGAAGTGCATGGTTAAAAGAGTTACAGTGGTTATGAATAACAAAAGGCACATAAACAGAGTTAGAGTATCGTAAGGACGTGACTATTTGAAAAGGTATGTTGTTGTATTGATGTTTAAGAAGAATATATAAACTAAATCTTGAATACGAAGTGGAGTGTATATGTCATCCATATCTATGCAGCCAAAGAATAAGACAAAGACCAAAGGAGAGTAACAAGAGACGAAGTTTTTAAAGAAGATCTGGAAGTTTGATAAAAATACATACAAGGGTGGAAGGGTGGTGCTAGGGAAGGCTACATGCCTACAAGGAGGTCTTATCCTCCTTCCTATAGTGGCTGGAGAATCAGGGTATTGGTATATCCTTGTCTATAGGTGCAGAAAGAAACTAGGGTGTGGGTGCATCCTTCAGTAGTGGCTAAGAAACTTGGGGATTGTGGTCTCCAGCAAGTGGGTGCTTACAAATAACTATTGTATATTGTAAAAACAAAGTTTTGCAAATAATAGAAACATGTTGGTGGTTTACCTTATTAGGTTCCATGTTAAAACATTGTGTCCAAATTTGTTTTTACATTTGCTAAAATAAAAGAAATTGCGTCTAAATTTCTGTCACTTATTCACCCCCTACTCTTAGTGAAAAGACCTGATCCAACTAATTCATCAACTTTAGAAATCAAACCACATTTAATAAAAATAAAACCAAAGTTAATTCATCAATTTTTGAAATCAAACCACATTCAATAAAAATATGGAATTGATCTTTCCAATTTAACATTAATTATAAAAAAACATAAATTAAAAAAATCCTATCAATTAATCAAAGAGCATGGATAGCCATGAGAATGTGTCACTCATCATTGTAATGACACAAAAGATGAATTCAATCAATATGAAGATCAAAAACACTATTTCAGGGTGTATTACAGGGGAATTTTGATCTACGACAAGATCTAGGAGCCTAATAGAAATTCACAAATCAAATTAATTTCAAAAACCAGCAAAAAGGCATGAAAGAGGAGCAATTTTACATACACAGTGTGAACAAAAAAATATATTAAATTAACTGGTTATTATGCTAGATTAACTTCCCTAAGTCCAAACTATAGCATATCATTGCATAAATGCAAAATGAGGAAAAGAGGAAAACCTCATGGGAAAAAACCTCCCCTCAAAAATGGACATGGGGATGAAAACCTGCAAATAGAAGCAATCACCATCCATCACTCACTCCAACCAAATATCTCAAGTGTTAACTTTTCATATGCTTAGCTAAGACATCAATATTTCATTTCATTTTCATAACAAAAGCATATACATAGGATCACTGAAAGAAACAGCATCACAAGAACAACACAGATTTATCTTGGGAAAATCCTAAAGGGAAAAACCTAGCAAAAGCTTCCTCAATATAGATGCCCCAAAAAGGTAAAAGATAAAACCAGCAAGGAGATCAAAAACCTGATCCTCCTCCTTCTCCAGCTACTTATCTCCTCCACAAGTGCGCTACTCAAGTGAGTGTGTGTGTCACAAATGAGGAGAGCTACACCTCTATTTATATTCATCCGTTCACTTCAATTAACTCATCTGACATGTAGGCTCGAGTTAATCATGTAGGCTCGAGTTACACATGTAGGCTCAAGTAACTACACTGGGGTGCTAATGACCCACCTTTACAATTAGAGGGGAAAACCTCATGACTCTTATTAGTTCTTTCGATTAGAAGCATCGGGGTACAATATAATACAAGTGGTTCTCCCGGTAGGACCATTGAGGACCACAAAAGATACATATAGAATATTCTTCGAAGTTACAATATTTCAACACTCCCCCTTAATGAGAAGGGTATTCTACAACAACAACAAAAATAGTAGGAGAGGACATCATCAACATCATTAGGGTAACACATCTATAAATCATTGGAAGCTTTTCAACATCATATAGTCTTTGTCTTCAATTTTCAACGACAACAACTCTTTGATCAGCATCAACATCTTTTGACCCTTTGATCAGCAACATCTTCAACACTTTGGCCTTTTGATCAGCAACACCTTCAACAACATCTTCAGCAACATCTTCAGCACTTTGACCTTTCGAACAACAACATATTCAGCACTTAGACCTTTCAATCAGCAGCAACATCTTTAGCACTTTGACCTTTCGATCAGCAACATCTTCAGCGTTTTGACCTTTCGATCAGCAACAATATCTTCAGCATTTTGATCAGCAACATCTTCAGCACTTTGATCTTTCGATCAGCAACAACATCTTAAACATTTCGATAAGAAACATCTTCAGTACTTTGATCTTTCAATCAGCAACAACTTCTTCATCATTTTGTTCTTTTGATCAGCAACCTGATCGGTAACATCGTGATCAACACCATAATCATACTTCAATTCTTGAACAGCATCATCATCATGATATTCTGATCTTTTGATCAGTACGTCGTCATCATCACATACTGATCATTTGATCAGTACGTTATCATCATCATACTCTGATCTTTTGATCAGTACGTCGTCATCATCACATACTGATCATTTGATCAGTACGTTATCATCATCATACTCTGATCTTTTGATCAGTACATCATTATTGTCATACTCTAATCAGTACATCATCATCATCATACTCTGATCTTTCGATCAGTACATCATCATCATCATACACTGATCTTTCGATCAGTACGTCATCATCATCATAAAAACATCATTGTCATGAAAACATCATTATCATCAAAACATCAACATCATCAAAACATCAAAATATCATCATCATCACACTTTGATCTTTCGATCAGTACATCATCATCATCATAAAAACATCAACATCATCAAAACATCAACATGATCCTTCCTTTCGGAATAACGGGATTTAGGTCTTTACGGAGTTACCAATGATCCTTCCTTTCGGAATTATGGGATTTAGGTCTTTACGGAGTTACTAACAATCCTTCCTTTCAGAATTACGGGATTTAGGTCTTTACGGAGTTACTAACGATCCTTCCTTTCGGAATTACGGGATCAACACATTTGTGGAACTCAGACAATCCTTCCTATTGGAATTACGGGATCAACACATCTGTGGAACTCAGACAATCCTTCCTATTGGAATTACAGGATCAATTCAATGATCCTTCCTTTCAGAATTGCGGGATTTAGGTCTTTACAGAGTTACTAACGATCATTCCTTTCGGAATTACGGGATCAACACAGATGTGGAACTCAGACAATCCTTCCTATTGGAATTACGGGATCAACACATCTGTGGAACTCAGACGATCCTTCCTATTGGAATTACGGGATCAATTCAATGATCCTTCCTTTCGAAATTACAAGATTTAGGTCTTTACGGAGTTACTAACGATCCTTCCTTTTGGAATTATGGGATCAACACAGATGTGGAACTTAGACAATCCTTCCTCTAGAAATTATGGGATCAACACACGTTCTCGAGTACCGAAGTCACTAGATTTGTTCTGAACCGAAGTTCAAGGATGATACAATCCTACCACCTTCTCGATGACCGAATTTCATTGGATCCATTCTAAAACAAAGTCCAAGGATGATACAATCCTACCACCTTCTCGATGACCAAAGTTCACCGGATCCATTCTAAACCGAAGTTCAAGGATGATACAATCCTACCACATTCACGGGGAACGATATCTCTCGATACATTTTGAACCGAGGTTTAGGGATGATGCAATCCCACCACTTTCATGGGGGCTGAGACCTCCGGATACATTTTGAACCGAAGTTCAGGGATGATGCAATCCTACCACATTCACGGGGGCCGAGACCTCTGGATACATTTTGAACCGAAGTTCAAGGATGATGCAATCCCACCACATTCACAGGGACCGAGACCTCCGGGTACATTTTGAACCGAAGTTCAAGGATGATGCAATCCCACCTCATTCACGAAGACCGAAGTCATCGGATCACTTTAGGGCAGATGCCCAGGGATGATACAATCCCACTGCAACATCACTACTCCCCCTTTTGATGAAGGTTCTTCCAAACCTCACCAAGCTTGTCTTGAAAGTGTTCAAACTTTACTCGAGATAGAGGCTTCATTAGCACATCAGCAACCAAACCATCATCATCTACATATTCAGTATGTGAATACTAAACTATCACCATCTGTATCTCCAGTATGTGAATATTGAAAGCATCATCATCTATATCTTGAGTATAGAAATACTGAAAGCATCATCATCTCTATATTCAGTATAGAAATACGGAATCACCATAATCTGCATCTACAGTATGTAAATACTGAAACATCATCAATATCTTCAGTATGGGAATACTGAAACATCATCATCTATATATTCAGTATACAAATACGGAATCACCATCATCTGCATCTACAGTATGTAAATACTGAAACATCATCTATATATTCAGTATGGGAATACTTAAACATCATCATCTGCATCTTATCTCGTATGTAGAAATACCAGATTTCTATGTGTTACGACGGAACATAGGGTTCTCTGTCATCACAACTCTGTTTATCACATAGAATCATTGTAGTATCCATCTTCAGTTCAAAGAGACCTGATATCAGCTTCTGAAGCCATATGGCTTCACAACTTAGCATAGCAATCTACTATGTATCTTGCTTCAGCCACGCTACGAGAAACATTGGACTATTTCCTGCTAAACCATGAACTCATAGCAGACCCCAAACAAAAGCATCTACCTAATGTGATTTTCCAGTCTGAGACACTTCCATCCCAATCTGCATCTGTGTAGCCATACAATCTATACTCATGGCTACCATCATAATATAAACCAAATTCTATAGTCCCTTTCAGATATCTCATCACATGTTTTGCAGTTACTAGGTGAACCCATCTTGGTTGAACAAGATATTACTTAAGGTGTTCAAAGAAAAACAAATGTTTGCTCTGGTATTTGTTAAGTACATCAATGAACCAATGATCTGTCTGTAATGAGTCATATCCACTAACTCTGATGAGTCATCAGCTAACAACTTCAGGTTGGAGTCCATGGGTGTGGCCATGACTTTGCATTCCAACATATTGAATCTCTTCAATATATCTACCGCATACTTTCCCTGGTTGAGAAAGATTTCTTCTGAACTTTTCCATACTTCTAGACCTAGGAAATAATGCATTAACACAAGGTCTTTCATCTCAAATTATTCTTCTAGTTTCTTCTTGCTTTCCATGACCTGTTTCTCATTTCTTGTCAAGGATAAGTCATCCACATATAATAACATGATGACAAGTTCATCTTCTACAACCTTGAGATAAAGGTTAGGATCAGCTTTACTCTTGGTAAATCCCATGCTCGACAAGAAACTATCTATTCTTCCATACCAAGCTCTGGGAGCTTGCTTCAGGCCATAGAGGGCCTTCTTCAACTTGCATACATGATTCCATTTGGATTCAACTTCAAATCCTCATGACTATTCGATGAAAAAACTCTTTCTCAATCATACCATTAAGGAAGGCTTGTATTTACTTCACCATGGAAGAAACTACCATGATAGTTCTGAAGGAAGTGTACCTTACTTCCTGGAGTAAGTGCCTCTTTAGACTTAATTCCATTTTTCTGAAAGAAACCTCTAGCCACAAATCTTGCTTTATACTTCTCGATACTTCCATCAGCTACATGCTCTATTTGGTATATCCATTTGGAGGATACAATACTCTTTCCTTTTGGTTTGGGAACTATATCCCATACATCATTCTAGTATTCTTTCATCATAACATCTTCCATGAGTTCATCTTGTCAGATCATCAACATATCCTAGTGTTCTGCATTCAACTTTGAAGGTTGGAACCCACTTTACTCTTGGTAAAGTCTTGATCCATCAAGAAGCTATCCATCATGTCGTACCATGTCAAACTCAGATATCTTCTATAGTCACTCCCCCTGAAGTGGAGTATTATCTTCCTTCTTCATTCTATACAAGTGGTTCTATGCTTGATATATACTGGTCAATAGAGTATGTCATGTCATAGTCTATTCTTTCTGAGGCAAATCACGAACCTTTCTTTATACACTTGTTCTTGTAAATCCATATGGAGGATACATTGTACTTCCCTTTATGTCTTGAAATCATATGGTATACATCATTCCCCATGATCAACTGTTATTCTTTGATCATAGTTTCTTTTATAGCATTCTTTTCTTCATCTTGAGTTATCTCTCATACCCATGGTGGTATTCATCCTTTGAGGTGGATCTACCTCTCTTTGAAGCTCTTTCTTCCATCATGGTGTCTCTGACCTTGGGAGCTTCAGATTCATGTTTATTGAATTTTCATCACTTGTTCTTTGGAACAAGTCTCATCCTTCTTTTCTTGTAGGAGGTTGTACAGGAACTTTCCTACAATTCAAATGCACCAGTTGCATGGTTAGAACTATTTCATAAAACATATGCATAACGACAAATTCTTATGCATCATGAAACTATTTAGCCAATACAACATTCATCCATATCTCACAAAAAATTTCTAGATGCCTTCCATCTCTACCATGACATCATTGAGATTGTGCACTAATCCAATATGTTAGCAAAGAGGTTTGATAAGTAGCACTAGAGAGTTGTATAGCGCCATGAGCTACTTACCCATCACATGCATATTAGTAGTATTAATGTAAACAATCTATCATGCATAACACATCAACTGAATACAATCAAATGTATAACAAAACAATATCATGAAATGGAAATTGAATACTTATCTTTTATTTGTTTCATGGGTAGACTCCATCTTGATCATTCTGCTTTATCATCTTCTTCAATCATGAAATCATCATTTCTTATCCAAATGATAAGATGAATAAGAGGTTCTTCAAGAATTGATTTTTTCATATTCCTCATCACTTGAGGGATCTTCCTTGAATGGTGAGAGCTTGATCTTCAATTGCTCCCATCTTCTTCTTCTCTTCTTATTAGTTGAGCTGAAAGTAATCACTTACTTATGGCATACATTCTTCACATGAATGAATCCCATGATCCTGGGAGGCCATTCAAGGTGGCTATCACCACTTCTATATACTTCTTCTTCTACCGCTTCAAGTTGTTCTGCATTCTGGATCTTCACATTCTTCAACTGTTTTCTCAAAGCCATCTTCTGATTTAAGTTGTTATCTTCAAATAGTTTGATCAAGGAATCAAACATCTTCAGTGTCTTTAGGGAAGGCACTTGTGGTATAATTTGATCCGTGATTGAATCAACAATGATCTTCTTGGCCTTGATCAAGTTCTTCTTGTGTAAGGTTTTCAGGCTCATCTCCCTCTAGAACTGGAACCTCTCTACTCATGTAGGTGTCCAATTTATTTTATTCAGAGAGATCAAATACTTCCATGCTTGGAAGTTTTCAACTTCACCAAGCTTATCATCAAGCTGATGTGATAGATCACTTTGAAATGAGAACCTCAAATGAAAATAGCAAAAGATTAGATCTTATCGATTTGAGGTGTCCATCCTGCTTCCGGAGCTGGCTGATCTAGGGTTTGTCAGAGAAACCCTAATTTTCAAAACTTGGATTCTTTCAGATCTGATTGGATATAAATATAGATCTCTTCAAATGGAGCTATCCAATGTACTCCTTTTCTGAAAACAGTGGAGGGAAGCTCCCGGAACAGGAAGCCCTAGTTTTCCAATTTCTTCTGTAGAAATGCTTGTTACTGTTTCTGTGATATCTCTGAACTTCGTACTCCTCTGTGTCTGAAATTTCTCATTGAGGTAACCTCACATGTCCCTGATCCCACACCATAGGTTTCATCTGAATTTGTTTCACCAATTGGGATTTATGATAATTTTCCCAAGGTGACCTGTTACAGGACAGTTCCGAATAGTGAAGTTGTACAGCATGCCACGTGTCTCTGGTTCATCTTCAGAATCTAAAATTTGGACCAAAGAAATTAAATGCTGTGATATTTCTGGAAAATCTTCAGGAATTTCATTTGGACCTCTGTAGCCCACGCTACAGCAATTATCCCTAGGTGTCCTGTTTAGGGATGAATTCTGGAAGAGGTTGGAACCCTAACTTAGAGGGATCATATCTCCTAGAATATAGAGAATATGAGGCTGAATTTTGGACACAGTGTAAATCAGGATTTTATCAGTGTAAATCAGGATTTTATCTTCAGCCTCTATAATTTTCAACTCCTGAACCATTGCCAATCTCGGGATATAGCAAATGTACCAAAACTTAGCAGTGTTAGTATTTAGGGTTTTTCTGGCTCGGGGTCAAACTAGGGTTTGAATTTCCTAGATTTTCACCCAACCAAAAATATTGATCCAGGTCTATAAAGTTCTATTTTCATGAGGAGAGCAATCCTATGCTAGGATCACTCAAAAATTCTTCTTCTGCAAGAAGCCCTAATTTCTTCCGGGGAGAGAGAGAGGGTTATTTTTCCTTGTGAAAGCTGTCTTGTTCAGGTTAGCTATGATACCATGTTAAATTTTCATATGCTTAGCTAAGAAATCAGTATTTCATTTCATTTTCATAACAAAAGCATATACACAGGATCACTGAAAGAAACAACATCACAAGAACAACACAGATTTAGCTTGGGAAAACCCTAAAGGGAAAAATCCAGCAAAAGATTCCTAAATATAGATGCCCCAAAAAGGTAAAAGATAAAACCAGCAAGGAGATCAAAAACCTGATCCTCCTCCTTCTCTAGCTACTTCTCTCCTCCACAAGTTCGCTACTCAAGTGAGTGTGTGTGTCACAAATGAGGAGAGCTACACCTCTATTTATATTCATCCGTTCACTTCAATTAACTCATCCGACATGTAGGCTCGAGTTACACATGTAGGCTCAAGTAACCACACTGGGGTGCTAATGACCCACCTTTACAATTAGAGGGGACAACCTCATGACTCTTATTAGTTCTTCCGATTAGAAGCATCGGGGTACAAGATAATACAAGTGGTTCTCCTGGTAGGACCATCGGGGACCACAAAAGATACATATAGAATATTCTTCGAAGTTACAATATTTCAACATCAAGTGAGTGAAGGTCTTCTCAGTAAAAATCTTGGTGAATATGTCAGTAGTTTGCTCGGTGGATAGGAAATGCTGCAAGGAAATCACTATGTCATGCACTAATCACCAGATGTAGTGCATATGGATATCTATGTTCTTTGTTCTCTACATCTGAACTAGATCAGTGTATATCTTGATGGCACTTTTATTTTCCATCCAAATGTTGGTAGGAGAATCAATTGCAACACCAAAATATTGAAGAATACCTTTCAACCAAACACACTGTGTGGTTGCATTCAGTATTTCCTTGTACTCAGCCTCTGCTAAAGAAAGAGAAATTGTTTGTTGTTTCTTACTATAAAAACAAATAGAACCTTTAGTAAGCATGAAAAAAAAACCTGAAGTGGACTTTCTGTTAGTGGGATCTCTAGCCCAATCCGAATGAAAAAATTAAACCAGTTGAAGTGAAGAACTAGCTGCATAGTGTACCCCAAAACTCTTTGTTCCTTGGCATATCGGAGGATAATTTTAGATTCCTTCCAATGGAGCTCATGTGGCTGGTGCATATACCTTGCTACAACACTTACAATGTAATACAAATAAGTTTTGGTATATGTAAGGTACAACAAACTACCAACTAGTTTCTTGTACAATGTACAATCTACCAAAGGAGAATCATCAAATTCACCTAGTTTTAGTCCAGAAAGAAAAGGGCACTTGGATTCATTACAATCAACCATATTGAAATTTATTATCAGTTTTGAATCATACTCAGGTTGAATCAACATGATTCCTCTTTCATATTTCTCAATTTCCAATTGTAGAAATTGTTTTAGCAACCCTAGATCTATCATTGCAAACTCACCATGTAGGGATGCCTTGATTGATCCAATATGGTTGTTTCATTTTCCTGTAATTAACAGGTCATCTACATATAGTAAAATAACCTGCAATACAACACCATTTTTCTATAAATACACAATTGGATCATATTTGCATCGAATGAAACCAATAAAGAGAAAGAAACTATCCATTTTTACATACCAAGCCCTGGAGGCTTGCTTGATTCCATAAAGTGATTTCTTCAACCTGCAAACAAGTGAAGGATCCTCTTGGAAACCTCCAGGTTGATTCATGTAGATCTCCTCCGATAGTTAACCATGTAATAATGCACTCTTGAAATCCATATGGTGCACTTGACAACCTTTACTAGTTGCAATTGCTAGAACTAGTCTTATTGAATCCATCTTTACAACCGGTACAAAGGTTTCGATGTAGTCCACACCTGTTGATGTATTTGTAACTTCGGAATGTATTCATCTATGTATCTTATGTCTTGTAACCTGATGTTTATTCCGGGATGTATCTATTATGTAATTGAGTCATGTTGTCATGCCCCGATGTTCCGATCGGGAGGATCTATTATGTAAACAAGTCATGTCAAGTCATAGTGGGTAACCCTCCGATTGTCTAAGGGTTAAAGTCCCCGCAGTTCCGAGGCACTGGGGTTATTAGAATATCCTAGTATAGGTCGGACCTAGTAGAGTTTTAGTCATGCCGGGATTAGTATAAATAGAGAACAGGAGTCTCTATTTATCACACAACTCATCCACACTCAAGTGGAGCGCATAGTTGAGGAAGGAGAAGACACTGGGGCTAGACAAGAAGAAGATTACTGCTGTCAGGATATCACTTACTGTTTTGGGCTTTTCTATTTTGGCGTTGATTCTATCTTTGAGGAAGTTGTAGGGTTTTCTCCTTTATGGTTTCCCCAAGGAAAAACACTCTGTTCATTGTCTCTTGTGTTTGATTGTTGTGCTTGTTATTCTCTCAGTTAAAGATCCTAATAATGCTAGATTAATGCTGAAACACTAACATGGTATCAAAGCTAACCTGAGAAGAAAACACTGTACAACTGCGGGGACTAGGGCTTCCTAGTTTGTGGATCTTCCTCCACATATTTTCAGCAAAAGTAAGGTGGAATAACTCTCCTCCCTAGGGCACATCTTTCTGTCAAAGAAAAATCCAATTCTGAGGTTTTTCAGTTTTGGACCTGTCACTACTGTCGAAAATTAGGGCCTTTCACAGAAGAGGAATTTTTTAGTGAGCCCAGGCCTGGATTGATCTCCTCCCCAAAATCGAATTTAGGGACAAATTTCAAGGCATTTGGGTGGACAGAACTCTGGAAAAGAAAAACCCTAATTTGCTCCTAATCCAGTACTGCAGGATTTCAGCTCAAGTTCCAGATCCGACATCTTGAACCTGGTAAGATCTAAAATCTTGTGTATTTCCATTTGAGGTTCTCAGTTAAGATGTCTCATCATACCAAGCTTAATGAAAAGCTTAAGGGAGTTGATAACTTCCGAGCCTGGAATTATGGGATCTCCCTGGTCCTGGAAAAAAATGAGTTAGACTCCTACATCCATGAGGAGGTTCTAGTTCCAGAGGGAGATGAGGAAAAGGCCTTACATAAGAAGAAGATGGTTATGGAAAAAAGGATCATTACTGATTCTATCAAGGATCACCTTATCCCACAGGTGTCCTCTCTCAAGACACCTAAAGCTATGTTTGATGACCTAACCAAACTGTTTGAAGGGAAGAACATAAATCGGAAGATGAATCTGAGAAATCAACTGAAGAATGTGAAGATCTAGAATGCAGAGACCATCCAGTCTTATTTCACAAGGGTTTCTCAGATCAAGGAAAAATTGGAAGCAATAGATGAAGAAGTGGAGATTGCAGAAATTGTGATGACCACCTTGAATGGTCTCCCTAGGACATGGGACTCTTTCATTCAAGGGATCTGTGCTAGAAAGAAGTTAGTCAAGTTCAGCAGACTATGGGAAGAATGCTCTCAAGAAGAAGCTCAGATAGCAGCTCAAGAAGAGAAGATGGGAAGTGAAGATCAAGCTCTCATAGTACAATCCAAGAAATCTAGATCCAGCCATCATAGAAGTAAGTACTCTCATCACAAGAATAACTCTAGAAAGCCTAGAGATAAGTCTAAATTCATTTGCTATACATGTGATGAAAAAGGACACTTTGCTAGAGATTGTCCTAAGAACAAAAGTAGTCCTCCCAAGAAGAAGGGAAGAAAAATAAGACATCATGCTCATGCTGCAGAGGATGATGAACCATCCAAGAAGAGATCCAGATATGAAAGTGAAGATTCTTCAAGCGAGGATGAATATGTTTTGATCTCCGCTCTCATGGGAAACATTACTCATGGAAGTGATGATTGGCTTATTGATAGTGGGGCCTCCAAACATATGACTGGATTCAAGGAATCCTTTATGAATCTCTCAGAACATGAATCACCTCACAAGGTGAAGCTAGGAGATGACTACCAATATCCAATAAAAGGTAGTGGGGAATATTCCTATAAACTAGACTCTCTTAAGTCTCTAACAATGAAGGAAGTATTGTTTGTGCCAGGACTCAAGAAGAACCTTCTCTCCATATCAACATTGGATGCAAAAGGAATGGGGGTTTCATTCATAGATGGTCAAGTCATCATGTGGCCAAAAGGAAAGACTATTGATGATGCAATAGTGATCGGTGAACAAGAAGAAGGTTTCTACAAATTAAAGGGCCATCCAGAACAAGCCTTGGTCCATGACACAGTAGAGCCAAGTGAACTTTGGCATAGAAGGCTTGCACATGTGCATTACAGAGCACTACCTCTTGCAAGCAAAGCTGTTGAAGGTCTTCTATAAATGCAAGCAAAACATGATGGGGTCTGCAAAGGATGTGAAAAAGGGAAGAACACAAAGAAGGCATTTCCAAGTAGCGAAAGCAAGGAAAAAGGAATCTTGGAAATCATCCACTCTAATGTATGCGGTCCTATGTCATCCAACTCTCTAAGCGGGTATGCATATTATGTTTCTTTTATTGATGACTTTTCTAGGAAGACATGGGTTTACTTCATGAAGAACAAAGATGAAGTATTAAGCAAATTCAAGGAATTCAAAGCCTTGATCGAGAACCATACTGAAAAGAAGATTAAGACTTTACGATCAGATAATGGTGGAGAATTCACTTCAAATGAATTCAAAGAGCTATGTAAAGAATCAGGGATTAAGAGGGAGTTGTCCACTCCTTATAATCCACAACAAAATGGGATTGCAGAACGAAAGAACAGAACTATCATGGAAGCTGCTAAAGCAATGCTTCATGATCAAGATCTTCCTATGCATCTTTGGGCGGAAGCTGCTAGAACAGCGGTGTATGTACAGAACCGTACTCCACATAGAGTACTCGAGAACAAGACTCCTGAAGAAGTCTTCTTCGACAAGAAACCAGAAGTCAGCCATCTCAGAATATTCGGCTGTCCTGTGTACATACACATTCCAAAAGAAAAGAGAACAAAATTAGATCCTTCAGGAAAGAAGGGCATATTTGTGGGATACTCTGAAAGCTCGAAGGATTACAGAATCTATTTCCCAGGGTACAAGAAGATTGAAATCAGCAGGGATCTAACATTTGATGAAGACACGGCTTACAACAAATCTAGAAAGAGACCTGCTGAAGAACCTGAAGAAGCAAAAGCACCCAGAATCCATGACATCCCCATGAATGAAGAAATTCAAGAAGAAGATCAGGAAGTTGAAGAACCACAAAGACCTATAGATCCACCTCTGGAGAAGAATCCTCACAAGAGGAAACCTGCTTGGGTACGAGAACTTATCCAAGGTGCGGAAAGATATGGGGCTCCAGAAGAGAATCACAGAGAAATAAAGAGAACCAGATACTGCTCCAGGTATGTAGCTTTACTATGTGATTTCATTGATAAAGAACCTTCCAGTTATGAAGAAGCGGCAAAATAGAAAGAATGGAAGGATGCTATGATCAAAGATTATGAGTCGATCATGAAGAATGATGTTTGGGATGTTGTCCCAAGACCAAAATAGAAGTCAGATGTGACTTCCAAATGGATCTACAAGATCAAGCATGCTGCAGACGGTAGCATTGAAAAATATAAGGCAAGATTTGTGGCTCGGGGTTTCTCTCAGAAAGAAGGAATAGACTATGAAGAAACCTTTGCACCTGTAGCCAGATACACTTCCATCAGATCAGTACTTGCTCTGGCTGTAGTGATGAAATGGAAGATACACCAAATGGATGTCAAGACTACTTTCTTGAATGGTGTAGTAGAAGAGGAAGTGTATGTAGAGCAGCCACTCAATTTTGAGACACATGACAGGGAGTCTCATGTATGCAGATTGAAGAAATCCATGTACGGTTTGAAACAGGCACCTAGGACTTGGTACGGTAGAATTGATAGCTTTCTATCCAGTTTGGGCTTTACCAAGAGTAAAGCAGATTCCAACCTTTACTACAAGGTTGAGGATGGCAACCCAGTGATGCTTCTACTATATGTAGATGATCTATTTGTGACAGGCACAGATGGGTTGATTACTGATACGAAGAGAAAGCTTGCTGTTGAGTTCGAGATGAAGGACTTGGGTATGATGCATTACTTTCTAGGTATGGAGGTGTGGCAGAGCTCAGGTGGAATCTTCCTTGGACAAGGGAAGTATGCATTAGAGATCCTAAAGAGATTTGGGATGATGGACTGCAAGACTATGGCCACACCTATTGCATCGAACCTGAAACTATTGAGTGATGCTTCATCAGAGACGGTTGATGCCACGATGTATCATCAGATGTTTGGGTCCTTGATGTACCTGACGAACACAAGACCAGCCATTTGCTTTGCTGTGAACACCTTGAGCTAGTTCTTGACAGATCCAAGAAATGTTCACTTGATTGCTGTAAAGCACATTCTGAGGTACTTGAGGTGTACAGTTGATTATGGGCTCAAGTACGATGCGAATTAGAAGATGAACCTGGAGGGTTATGTTGATTCAGATTGGGCAGGCAGTGCCATTGATAGGAATAGCACTTCATGATGTTGCTTCAGTATGGGATCAGGTGTGATCTCTTGGTTTAGTAGGAAGCAATCCTATGTGGCACTAAGTACAGCTGAAGCAGAGTATGTCGTAGCTTGTTCAGCTAGTTGTGAGGTAGTATGGCTGTGGAAGTTACTGTCTGATATATTTGATCTCCAGTTGGATGCTACTTATATACATTGTGACAACCAGAGTTGCATGAAGTTGTCAGAGAATCTAGTGTTCCATGACAATTCTAAGCATATTGAGATCAAGTATCACTATATCAGGGATATGGTGCAGAGGGGAGTAGTGAAGCTCCAATATGTTGCAACAGAGGAACAGATAGCTGATGTATTGACAAAGCCATTGGCTAGGCTGAAGTTCGAGTACTTCAGGGAGAAGCTTGGTGTTCTCTAGATCGAGGTTTCCTCCAAGAGAAAGTGATGCGACCCATAGCCATTCTGACATGGTGAGAGGATTGGTTCCTTCCATGGTCAGATGTAAGGGCTGAGCCATTCTATCATGGTGAGAGGATTGCTTCCTTCCATGCCAGATATGAGTGCTGGCCATTCTGTCGAGTAGGACAGATGCAAGGGAAATTGCCATTCTTTGAATGGAGCTTCCTGGTGAGGTACCAGGAACACTTAGTCTAGGACTGAGTAGCCATTCTGATGTGATAGAAGGATGTGTTCCCACTTGATCAGATGTAAGGGATGAACCATTTTGTCATGGCTAAAGGATTAGGTTCCTTCCATGTCAGATGTGAGTGTTGGCCATTCTGATGAGCAGGTCGGATGTAAGGACAACTGCCATTCTGGGATGGAGGCACCTGGTCAGTTACCAGGTAGCTCAGTCTGGGACTGGGGGCCATTCTGATGCGATGGTAGGATTAGTTCCTCCATGATCAGATGTGATTGCATGCCCTTTCTAATGCGATGCCTCGTGCATGGTCAGAATGTAAGTGCAGAGCCTTTCCGATAAGATGAGGTTGGATATAAGTGCTGAGCCATTCTGGCGCGATGTGTTTACACATGGTCAGATGTGAGTGTTGTGCCTTTCCAACAAGATGAGGTTGGATGTAAGTGTAGAGCCTTTTCGATGCGATGTTCTTGCACATGATCGAATATAAGTGCTGAGCCTTTTTGACAAGATGGGGTCAGATGTGAATGCTAGGCCTTTCTGACAAGATGAGGTCAGATGTGAGTGCTGGGCATGCCTTTCTGACAAGATGTGGTCAGATGTAAGATCTGGGAAGGCCATTCTGACTTAAGTGTCAGATATAAGCACTGATGAAGACCTACATGAAAGGTAGGCCTACAGGATTGACTCTATAGAACTTCCTGTGATGAGAAGAATCGAGATAGCACCATTATGAGATAGTAGATGATGATCCAGATCATGTGATCCAGATGAGATGATCTAGACTTGATGACGATCCAGATCAAGTGACGATCTAGTTTTGATGATGATCCAGACTCGATGATCCAGATCAAGTGATCTAGATGAGATGATCTAGACTTGATGATGATGCAGATCAAGTGATGATCCAGCAGTGATTAGCCAATAGTCATGATGATGCAAATATCGTGATGAAGAGAAAGAAGATGACTTGAAGACTCGAAGATGAAGAAGACTTAAAGATGATGAGATGATCCAGTTGATGCAGAGAAGAAGACCGGTGCTGAAAATTGTGTCGAAAGAATACCTTCCTAGTTAAGAGGGAGTGTTGATGTATTTGTAACTTCGAAATGTATTCATCTATGTATCTTATGTCTTGTAACCCGATGTTTATTCTGGGATGTATCTATTATGTAATTGAGTCATGTCGTCATGCCCCGATGTTCTGATCGGGAGGATTTATTATGTAAACAAGTCATGTCAAGTCATAGTGGGTAACCCTCTGATTGTCTAAGGGTTAAAGTCCCCAAAGTTTCGGGGCATTAGGGTTATTAGACTCTCCTAGTAGAGGTCAGCCCTAGTAGAGTTTTAGTCATGCTGGGATTAGTATAAATAGAGAACAGGAGTATTTATTTATCACACAACTCATCCACACTCAAGTGGAGCACATAGTTGAGGAAGGAGAAGACACTGGGGCTAGACAAGAAGAAGATTACTGCTGTCAAGATATCACTTACTATTTTGGGATTTTCTATTTTGGTGCTGATTCTATCTTTGAGGAAGTTGCGGGGTTTTCTCCTTTATGGTTTCCCTGAGGAAAAACATTGTGTTCATTGTCTCTTGTGTTTGATTGTTGTGCTTGTTATTCTCCTAGTTAAAGATCCTAATAATGCTAGATTAATGCTGAAACACTAACAACACCTTGAACTTGAGAGTATCCCTTAGAAACAAATATGTCCTTTTACTTAAAATCTGAACCATATTCATAAATTTTGGTTTGAAAGACCCACTTGCATTGTACAAGCTTCCTCTTGGGAGGAAGGGGAACCAATTCCCATGTTTCATTCTCTTGGAGAGAATTGAATTCATCTTGCATTGCTGATTGCCACCTTGGATCATGAAAATATTCCTGATATGAATTTGGATCAGATCCAATCATCATACAAAAATTTTCAGCAAGAGAAATTTCACTTGCATAGGAAGCATTATGAATTTTGGATCTTGTCTTCCTAGGCTCTAGGGGATTGCCTGCCAATTCCCCTGCAACTTGTATGATTTTTTCAGCCCACTTGGGCCTTGAAGGTGAGTCATATATAGAAATGTCATATTCAACCATATTGTTATCAGAATTATCAGAAAAAACAGAGCTTGAATCATTACTTACTTCATCATGGTGTTGGGGAGAAGAGCATTCCCCCAGTGCAAGCTCAAAATCTGGTATTGGTTCCTCTTCGAATTGCACACTCCTCTCAATGAAAGTTTTGAGTGTGGATGTGCAAAGAGATTATAACCCTTTGTGTCCTCACCATAACCAACCATGATACATTCCTTGCTCTGTGGCTGCAAATCCTTCCTCTTTTCTAAAGGAATTCGAGCTAATTCTCTTGATCCAAAAATGATGAAATTTGAGACATTTGGTTTATGGCCAAACCATGCCTCATAGGGATTTATTCCTTTGACTGATTTGTGGAATTCCCTTATTTGTATATATGCAAAAAAATTGATAGCCTCAGCCAATAGCTTTGGACTTATATCCCTTGCCTCAATCATGCATGTGGCCATCTCTTTGAGAGATCTATTTTTCCTCTCTGCCACACCATTTTTCTGTGGTGTGTAGGGGGTTGAATGTTGCATTTGAATGCCATATTCCTCACAAAGATGCTACATATTTTTATTGACATATTCCTTTCCATTTCCAGTCCTAAGAATTTTTATCCTATGCCCACATTGATTCTCCACTAAGGCATTCCAAATATTCAATTGCTCAAATACTTCAGATTTCAATTTTAGGAAGTATACCTAGAAGAATCTCGAGTAGTCATTAATGAAGGTGAGTACATACCTTCATCCACCATATGATGGAGTGGGTAGAGGACCAATGAGGTTTGAATGTACCAATCCAAGATTTTGTGTGGCTCTCCTTGCCTTCCCCTTCTCATAGTTGCACTCTGGATGCTTCCCAACTACATAGCCAATGCAAGCTCCATTTGAATATTTGAAGATATTTGTAGTTCATGTGTCCAAATATTTCATGCCATAGATTGGAGGTTTCATTGGCATGAGAGAGGAGCGCTTGGTCACTAGAACTAGGAAGAAAATTCAAGAACTTGTACATCCTTTCTTGGTGGTCTACATACCCAATTGCCACAACTTGGTTTGAGGAGATTTCTGCTATCTCTACCAAGTCAAGAGTTAATGTTACTCTCTTGGCTTCTCCTATATGGAATATTTGGTAGACTGACAACAAATTTGCTGGCAAATCTGGTACATAGAGCACATCACTGAAATAACTATTAATATGTCACAGTAATCTAGGGACTAAACACAAGTCTCATCAAAGATCAATAACAATAAGGCATGAAAATGGTGTAATTGTGCTACAAAATGAGTAGCCACTTTGTATATTCACATAAAGAATGAGTAATACAATACAATGATCATGTTGCAAGCATGAATGACAAAGCAATTCAAATTCTCAAGGAGGTCATTCGAATTGAATGAGTGAGTCTAGCTTAACTGAATGTAAGCCATCGTCAACACTCAAGTTAACCACTGATCAAAACCCTAATTGACTCAAATGAACCCTAAATGAAGTCGAAGTGCAATAAATTATTGAGTCTAACTGAAAGTAGCTCAGACACATGTCACTGCAATCCAACCAACAAGTGGTAGTGCATCAATGACTCCAATGAACCCCAATGAGGTTAACTGAAGTGTAACTGACCATCAGAAGTGGTTGGAGGTGCCCCTGTTGACTCCAGTTCATTAAATAATCAATCAATAATCAATTTAATGAAGGAAGGCACCTTCACTACTCTGTTTAACCGATTGTAACCATCAGTTAGCAATATGGGGCATTAATGACACTCAGATCACCCCCGAAGTGCTCCAGTTAGCCTCCCCGAATGTAGGAGAAGGCTAAGTTAGCATCCTTGACTGAAGGTAGGCATGGATGTGATCTTGCTGATGTCATATAGTGCTCCTATGATGTCAATTAAGTCAATAAAACTTAGGATAGTGGTTTAACTAGGCCAAATTGACCAAAATGAGTGTGTATTGTGGTAAATGTCTCTAACACCCCCCCTTAAGCTATACTCAGGAGGAGTAAAAAAAATAAAATGCATAAGAATTCTAGGGCCCTGAAGACAAAGGCCATAGGTCACCCTGTACAATAAAGTAACTACTTAATATAACCAAGGAAACGGGGAAAACCTCATGGGAAAAATACCCCCCCTCAAACTAAGTAGTAAATCAAGAATTGGTTCTTCTATGGAGCAGCATCCTGAGACTGTGCATGTGAACCTCTGAATCCAAAATAAATGAATATGTTTGGAGGAATCTTCCACTTTTGAAGAAGAACAATGCACTCAACTGAATCAGAAATATAAACAGTTGCACGGTGAAAACTGGACCATGTAGAGTAGCTGAAATCATTTGAAGAGAGAGCAAAGGTTCCTGAGGATTCGAACCATGTGTGGAACACTCAATAAACTGATATGTTTCAGCCTTGAAAAGAAAACCATGAGTGGTAAAATCAGACCCAATTCTTAGGAGCAAGTGTCCAAGCGGATGCAGAATGTCTTCCTCTTTACTAGTTCTGTGAGGAGATGAGCATGTGACCAAAGGTAGAGAAGCCCTGGGACTGTGGAGAGCGAATGCTTGAGCTCCATAATATGATATAGCTTCTGAAATATTTAGTGAATCACATAATAAAATATCAGCAACCTCATATGAGGAAACTAACACCAAATCCCCATCAGCGGTTTCGAAGAGAAAGTGCGATACTTGATTTTTCACACCGGAATTGGTGAGAGCAACTACAAGCATGACTAAAAGATTTTGGATTTTAAAATATGAACCAAATAATATTATATCAGAAATTAAATCAGATCTAAATAATTTCACAACAGATCCAAAACTGTGAAATGAAATCAAATCCCCAGCAGCAGTTTCGAAGGAGACTTGCGGTACTTGTTTCTTCACAAAATTAATGAGAATAGCTACAAGCAGTAATAAAAGCTTATGAACCTGAAATATTGAACCAAGAAATATAATATCAGATCCAAATAAGATCATATCAGATACAATAAGGTTCATATCAGATCCAAAGAAATGGTCAATCGAGACGGTGGATGCACAATTGTCTTTTTCTTCAAAATTCTGAAGTTTGGTGCATGTAATCCTATAGGAATTTGCTGGAAGATCTAGATCATGGGGAGAGAATTGATCACTCTTGTAATATGATATTTTTTCCAAAATATCCAAGGTATTACATATTTTCACACCAACGGCAACATTAGAGGGAGAAAAATCAAATTTCTCTTCACTTTCGGAAGCAATTACTGGCAAATTTTGCACAGAATTCAAAGGAAAATCACTGGTGAATGTTTGCATGGAAGTGCAGCAGTGTTTTTCTTCAATATCAGAGATTCAAATGTCTTCTTCTATTTCATAGATCTCATAAACTTCTGGTGCATCAAGAGAAGGATTCACTGCAAGGAGACTTTCTTCAATTCGAATTGACTGTGTAGAAGATTCTGCTTCTTCTTCATCTTGAACAACTTCATCAGAGAGAGTAGAGGCCGAGAATTTTGAGTAAAGAAATATTGTGGTGCTGGATGTGATCTCCAAAGTTCTATTATGATCCTCATTGTGCTTTCCAAAGGTTCTGTCCAATTCTGTCCAAATATCCTTTGGGTATTCAGCAGAACCAATAAGTTAGCGCAAGCTAGGAGAAAGGGACAGACATATTGATCCAAAATCTCTATCACCATCATTTAGCCAGTCATTCTCATTCTCATAAGACTCTTTTCCAATTCCAATAGACACCTCATCTCTTTAGAGATGCAATCATCTTCAACTTCCATTCTGAATAGCTTGTGAATTGGGTGAGAAGAAGGACTGATGAGTCCATTCGAGGTTGAACTTGTTAAAACCTGCAAATCACAACAAAAGGGGCACTGTAAGGTCAGACAGCCTGCACATTTTAGTCTTTCATCACACCCAACATAGTTGATCAAGCAAGCTTGACCAACAATTTCCTTACTTGGGGTATTAAGTGGTAAGCCTTGGCTTCTGGTGCAGTGCTGGAATTTTTGAGCTTTGCTCAATTTTTCATGCAAGATCTGTTAAAAACCTTGTTTTTGAGAGATCTAAGCTTCATCCTACCGTGAGCTCTGATACCATATTAATTTGTCACAGTAATGTAGGGACTAAACACAATTCTCATCAAATATTAATAACAATAAGGCATGAAAATGGTGTAATTGTGCTACAAAATGAGTAGTCGCTCTGTATATTCACACAAAGAATGAGTAATACAATACAATGATCATGCTGCAAGCATGAATGAAAAAGAAATTTGAATTCCCAAGGAGGTCATTGGAATTGAATGAGTGAGTCTAGCTTAACTGAATGTAATCCACAGTCAAAACTCAAGTTGACCACTGATCAAAACCCTAATTGACTCAACTGAGCCCTAACTGAAGTCAGAGTGCAATAAATGACTGAGTCTAACTGAAAGTAGCTTAGACACATGTCACTACAAGCCAACCAACAAGTGGTAGTGCATCAATGACTCCAATGAACCCCGATGAGGTTAACTAAAGTGTAACTGACCATCAAAAGTCGTTGGAGGCACCCTTGTTGACTCCAGTTCGTTAAATAATCAATCAATAATTAATTTAATGAAGGAAGGCACCTTCAATGCTCTGTTTAATTGATTGTAACCATCAGTTAGCAATATGGGGAATTAATGACACTCAGATCACCCCTAGAGTGCTCCAGTTAGCCTCCCCAAATGTAGGAGAAGGCTAAGTTAGCCTCATTTACTGAAGGTAGGCGTGGATGTGATCTTGCTGATGTCATATAGTGCTCCTCTGATGTCAATTAAGTCAATAAAACTTAGGATAGTGGTTTAACTAGGCCAAATTGACCAAAATGAGTGTGTATGGTGGTAAATGTCTCCAACAATAACCATGCTCCAATTCAATCGTACCAACTCCTTTGGTCTAGATTTCAGAGTCATCTCCCATTCGAACAACTAGGCCACTATTCGAATGCATAGAGGAGAAGAGATATCTGGTGGAAACCATATGTCTAGATGCCCCTGAGTCAATAATGAAGGTGGAGGAATTAGAAGTACCTGCTACCAAGGCATGGAATTTCTCCTTGTTTTCTGAACTTGAGGTGCCATCTTTCTTCCTTGCACCATCTAGGACAAGGATGTTGTTTTTCTCCAGTAGCTACACCATCTGATGAATGGTTTTCTTCATGCAGAAGATCCCTGGATGCAATCCCTTGTGAAAATATTTACACTTGGTTTTCTCCTTCCCTTTCTTTTTCTTCTCCTTAGGAGGATTTGAACCCCATCAATGGTTTTGGGTTTATCAGGATTCCTCTTCTTTGACTAGTTCAAATTATTTTCCTTGTGAGGAATGTTGCATTTGAATGTCCCTTTCTTTTTCTTCTCCTTAGGAGGATTTGAACCCCATCAATGGTTTTGGGTTTATCAGGATTCCTCTTCTTTGACTAGTTCAAATTATTTTCCTTGTGAGGAATGTGGCATTCAAATGCAACATTCAACCCCCTACACACCACAACAAAATGGCGTGGTAGAGAGGAAAAATAGATATCTCAAAGATATGGCCACATGCATGATTGAGGCAAGGGATCCAAGTCATGCATGTGGCCATCTCTTTGAGAGATCTATTTCTCCTCTCTTCCACACCATTTTGTTGTCGTGTGTAGGGGGTTGAATGTTGCATTTGAATGCCACCACATTCCTCACAAGGATGCTGCAGATTTTTATTGACATATTCCTTTCCATTGTCAGTCCTAAGGATTTTTATCCTATGCCCACTTTGATTCTACACTAAGACCTTCCAAATATTCAGTTGCTCAAATACTTTAGATTTCAATTTTAGGAAGTATACCCAACAGAATCTCGAGTAGTCATCAATGAAGGTGAGTACATACCTTGATCCACCATAGGAATGAGTGGGTAGAGGACCAATGAGGTATGAATTTACCAATCCAAGAGTTTGTGTATAAGTTATTTTTCTTTGTTAGAACATTAATCCACCACTTAGTACCTTAGTCTAAATCCTTAGCCAATTTTATTTTCATTTATGCAAGGATATGATATAGTTTGGACTTAGGGAAGTTAATCCAGCATAATAACCAATTAATTTGATGATTTCACACCTACAAGAGCACTCCATCTCATTAAAAATCCACATGTGTTCCCTCATTTATGATAGGCGTGCTAACATTCCTTGAATTGAGGAATTGTGATTGACTAGGACCTCTAGGGGTGGTTTTAGCTCATTTTTTGGACTATTGAGGCATTTAATGCCCACCTTGAGCCTCCCACTCACCTTATTTTTCACAAACACACATACCAAGGAGTCATTATTTCTCCATCACACTTAATCCATGTCCACACCACCATTTGTGACCATTTGGGATTAGTTGGAGCGAGTTTGGCCCATCTAGGGGGGATTGAGGCCAATTTCGTCAATTTCACATGAACACTCAGATTTGGATTCCTAAGCCTCTCGAATTGAAACAAATGTAATATAAACCTCTTATAAACATATTCACATGTTATACAGTCAAATAATATCCCGTTTCTGTTCACATTATGTATGTAAAATTGTTCCTCTTTCATGCTTTTTTGTTGGTTTTTGCAAGTAATTTGATTTGTGAGTTTCTCTTAGGATCCTAGATCTTATTGTAGATAAAAATTCTCACATGGTATAAGATATGAGTGGAGTTACATATAAATATTGAGTGTTTGAGCTGTATTTTTTAGAGAAATTCCAGATAAAATTAAGTGTTTTTGTAGGACTTTCAGCAAAATTCTCACCATTAGCGCAAGCAAAGATGGAGCAAAACCATACTTGATGAATCCTATGGATTTCTATGCCTGAGTATTTCAATATAACTCTTATTTCATATAGAAAGTTTGACAACCCCAAATGAAGTCTGGGTTAAACTAGAATCTCTCTTTGGGAAAACTGATGAATTGAGAGGACATCAACTTGAAAACGAGCTCATAATCCTGATCCCAGTGCATTTTGAAACCATATAGGATTTCATCATGAAGTTCAAGTCTCTAGTACTTCAAGTGAAGCAATGTGGAATTGAGAGGAAAGAGTATCAACTAATACTGTCCATCCTTTTGAAGTTAGTCCCATAATTTTCAGTGTTTGTAAGCACCTTTCATTTCGACAAATTGACACTTCAAAATTGGAAAATGCCAACACTAGCCAGCTTCATGGAATCCCTCACCCAGAAGCAGGACAATCTAGTTCAAATGGGCACCATCAAAGCTAGAAAATATCAATCTTTGGCCATGGGTGTTTCGAATGCCTCCAAGTGAAATCAAAAGGCAAAGAACTCGAATAAGTTAGAGAAGAGGAAGCCTAATAAACCCAAAACCAGTGATGGGGGTTCGAATCCTCCTAAGGAGAAGGACATGAAAGGGAAGGATAAAACCAAGTGCACATATTTACACAAGGGATGGCAACCAGAGATATACTACATGAACAAAACCATTGATCCGATGAAATAACTGCTGGAGAAAAACAACATCCCTGTCCTAGATGGCACAAGGAAGAAACATGGCACCTCAAACAACAAGGAGAAATGCCATGCCTTGGTAGTAGGTATTTCTAATTCCTCCACCTTCATTATTGACTCAGGGGCATCTAGAAATATGGTTTCCACTAGAGATCTCTTCTGCTCTATGCATTTTAATAGTGGCCTAGTTGTTTGAATGGCAGATGACTTTGAAATCCAGACCAAAGGAGTTGGTAGGATTGACTTGGAGCATGGTTATTTCAGTGATGTGCTCTATGTACTAGATTTGGTACAAAATTTGTTTTTAGTCTATGAAATGACCCATATAGGGGAATCCAAGAGAGTAACATTTGCTCCTTACTTGGTAGAGATAGAAACAATCTCCTCAAACCAAGTTGTGGCAATTTGGTATGTAGACCACCAAGAAAGGATGTACAAGTTCTTGAATTTTCTTCCTATTTATAGTGACCAAGCACTCCTCTCTCATGAAAATGACACCTCCAAGATATATCATGAAATATTTGGACACATGAACTAAAAATATATTCAAGCACTGAACAAGGATGAGATGGTGGAAGAGGTTCCTTCAATCAAATCTTCAAATGGAGCTTGCATTGGTTGTGTAGTTTGGAAGCATCCAGAGTGCATCTATGAGAAGGGGAAGGAAATGAGAGCTACCCTACCTATTCCCTCCTATGGTGGATCAAGGTATGTACTCACTTTCATTGATGACTACTCGAGATTCTACTGGGTATACTTCCTAAAATTGAAATCTGAAGTATTTGAGCAATTGAATATTTGGAAGGCCTTAGTGGAGAATCAAACTGGGCATAGGATAAAAATACTTAGGAATGACAATGGAAAGGAATATGTCAATAAAAATATGCAGCATATTTGTGAGTAATGTGGCATTCAAATGCAACATTCAACCCCCTACAGACCACAACAAAATGGTATGGCAGAGAGGAAAAATAGATCTCTCAAAGAGATGGCCACATGCATGATTGAGGCAAGGGATCTAAGTCCCAAGCTATGGGATGAGGATATCAATTTTTTTGAATATATATAGAACATGTAATTCCACAAATCAGTCAAATTAAAAACTCCCTACGAGGCATCGTTTGGCCATAAACCAAATGTCTCACATTTCATAATTTTTGGATTAAGAGCATGGGTTTGAATTCCATCAGAAAAGAGGAAGGCTTTGCATCCACAGAGAAAGGAGTGTATCATGATTGGTCATGGTGAAGACACAAATGGTTATAATCTCTTTGACACATCCACACTCAATACTTTCATTGAGAGGAGTGTGCAATTCGAATCAGAACCAATACCATATTTTGAGCTTGCACCGGGGGAATGCTCTCCTCCCCAACACCATGATGAAGTAAGTAATGATTTAAGATCTATTTTTTGTGATAATTATGATAATAATATGGATGAAGATTAAATTTTTGTATATGACTCACCTTCAAGACCCAAGTGAGCTGAAAAAATCATGCAAGTTGCAGGGGAATTGATAGGCAATCCCCTAGAGCCTAGGAAGAAAATATACCAAATTCAGAATGCTTCCTATGCAAGTAAAATTTATCTTGTTGAGAACTGTTAGATGATGATTAGATATGATCCACAGTCATATCAGGAAGCTTGTAATGATCCAAGGTGGCAATCAACAATGCAAGATGAATTCAATTCTCTCCAAGAGAATGAAACATGGGAATTGGTTCCCCTTCCTCCCAAGAGGAAGCTTGTGCAATGCAAGTGGGTTTTTTGAACCAAAATTGCTGTATATGGTTTAGATTTTAAGTACAAGTAAATATTGGTTGTTAAGGTATACTCTCAATTCCAAGGTGTGAACTACACCGAAACCTTTGCACCGGTTGCAAAGATAGATTCAATAAGACTAGTTCTAGCAATTGCAGCTAGTAAAGGTTGGCAAGTGCACCATATGGATGTCAAGAGGGAATTCTTACATGGTGAACTATAGGAGGATATCTACATGCAGAAACATAAAGGTTTCCAAGAGGATCCTTGTTTTCAGGTTGAAGATATCACTTTATGGACTCAAGCAAGCCCCCAGGGATTGGTATGCAAAAATGGATAGTTTCTTACTCTCAATTGGTTTCATTCGATCCAAATATGATCCAAATGTGTATTTGAAGAAAAATGGTGTTGTATTGAAGGTTATTTTAATGTATATATATGACCTCTTAATTACAGGGAGATTCAACAACCAAATTGGATCAATCAAGGCATCCTACACAATGAGTTTGCAATGACAGATCTAGGATTGCTAAAACAATTTCTAGGATTGGAAATTGAGAAATATGAAAGAGACATCATGCTTATTCAACCTAAGTATGCTTCAGAATTGATAATAAAGTTAAATATGGATGATTTTAAGTCATCCAAGTGCCCTTTTATTTCTAGCATAAAACTAGGTGAATTTGGTGATTCTCCTTTGGTAGATTGTACACTGTACAGGTAGCTAGTTGGTAGTTTGTTGTACCTTACACATACCAGACCTGATTTGTCTTATGATTTAAGTGTTTTATCAAGGTATATTCTCCAGCCACATGATATCCATTGGAAGGGAACCAAAAATATCCTCCAATATCTCCAAGGAACAAATAGTTTTGGGGTACACTATGCAGCTAGTGCTTCACTTGAACTAGTTGGATTTTCTGATTCGGATTGGGCTAGAGATCCCATTGACAGAAAGTCCACTTAAGATTTTTTTTTCATTCTTGTTGAAGGTCCTATTTGATGGTCTAGTAAGAAACAACACACAATTTCTCTTTCTTCAGCAGAGGTCGAATACAAGGCAACAATGAATGTAGCCACACAGTGTGTTTGGTTGAAAAGAATTATTCAAGAGTTTGGTGTTGCAATTGATTCTCCTACCAACATTTGTATGAAAAATAAAAGTGTCATAAATATATCTATTGATCTAGTTCAAAGTTAGAGAAAAAATCACATAGAGATACATATTCACTACATCTAGGGCTTAGTGCATGACATTGATTTCCTTGCAGTATTTCCCATCCACCGAGAAAATTGCTGACATATTCACTAAGAGTTTTATTGAGAAGACCTTGACTCACTTGAGATATTTGATTGGAGTGAGTGATGGATGGTGATTTCTGCTATATTTTGTAGTTTTTAAGCCCTGTGTCCTTTTTTTAGGGGAGGTTTTGTCCCATGAGGTTTTCCTCTTTTCCTCATTTTACATGGATAAATAAAATTTATGTTTGTATTGACGTGACTTCATTGTTTGTTGCCAAGGCCTCCCATAAAATTTTCATGAGTTGTACTTGTTACCACCTAAGTTGTACTTAGTGGTTTTTTATCAAGTGAGCCTAGTGAACTAGACAAGGATAACTTGTTCAGACTTAAGAAGACCTTTGGAAGTATTTCTGGGAAGTGCTTGTTGTACTATATCACATGTTCATACCCCATGGGGGAATTGTAATAAATGTTATAGCATGGTAGTGTCTGTAAAAGACTCAGTCTCTTAGACTTTATTTGTCAATCTGATCAGCCCAGGGAGTTTTTTCCCTTGGTTATTATTGGTTGTTGAATAAACGACTGATAATTTCTGAGTTTTTCACTCCATACCTCCAAAATTGGGGTGGTCGGCTTGGCATTTAGGCCTATTGAGGTTATTAGAGTCTATGTGTCAATGTATAAACATGCTAGGCATCATGGTCATGTCATATGAACATGTCTAAGTCCCCCTAGGTTTTTTCAACTTTTTTATTTTTTTAATTTTTTCAGTGTTTTTTATTAAAATTTAATTTTTCCAAAACTTAGGCTATTTTTTAATAGCTTAATTGGAAAAATTGATTTTGTAATAAAAGTGGGCCAAATAATCAGTTTCATTCATGTAGGTGCTCATTTTCAAGCTAAGAGCACCATGTAAACCCATGGACCCACTTTTTCCAAGTTTTGAGTGATTTTCCATCACTCAGGTCAGAAAGCCCCAAAAAATCAATTGTTGATTATTTTAATTAATAAATTGATGAATAATGGAGCAAATACAAAATCATAGATCATTGGATTCTTAGCCTATTTGATTGAAATCAGTTAGATCTAAACTAGATTGACTGGATCTGACAAATCCTTGATTGATGGAGGTGATCTGGATAGATCCAGAGTTGATCTTCAGCATCCTTTATGGGGAATTTCACCCTCCCTCTCTCCTCCACACGTTTTGGCTCATCTGGATGAGTTTTGGTGGATGCTTCAACAACAGGTTGAGGTTTCAGTCAGATCAACCCCTCGATTGACATTTGCACTCAGTGAGACTCAGATCTGGCTCAGTTAGAGTTGGATTGAAGGGCTTGCTATTGTAATATTGTTGTAATCTTTTGATTGTTGGAATAAAGAAGCTTTGGAGGCCAAATGATGTAATGCTCTCATGTGTGTGGATTAAGCATTGTCTTATGGCTATTGATGTTGCCGGCTTTTCTCTCAATTTCTGCATTTGAACCCTGTCTGGCTTGAACGATTCAGCTGAATCGATAGGAGTATAGTTGGGCAAGTAAGGTTACTTGTTTTTATTATATCTCATAGAATATATGTTAAAAGATATAGATTATACATGTTTAATAAGTTTATTTGCATGTAATTCTTGTCTCTTTCTCATATATATATCCAGATCTCATGAGGTTTCGTGCAGGATTGACAAGACCCCGGTGTGTATGCTCTGCACTTGGCTGTGGTTCGTCCGATCAGTCAAGCTGTATCAAAATAAATCGAGTGACTAGAATAATTAGGATTCACTCTCCCAAATTGACAAACCATCAGGTGAAAATCCAACACCTAGATTAAACCATTACGGTGGCAAAATACCCAAAGGAAGCGGGAACTCCTGAAAAGTGACCTCGGGGCACCAATCTCTGTCACACCCTAACAGGTGCGTTATGAACAATAGCCCCAGAGACTCCATTCAGCCCACATATTCCTTGCGGGTAGCCATGAAGGTTTAGTTTTGGACATACTCCAAGTACTCTCGGATATATCTAGAGTCCACCCCTTCACCTAATTTTAATCAACTCATATTTCACATTAACTTAAAATGTACCAAGAGGCAATTGCAAAACATTCACTCCAAGCACATGCAAGTACATTGATTTTCTTTTGACTCAATTTTAAGGCATTGGTAATTTTCTTGCTATATATATATATATATTGTGTCTCAGCATTGTGCTTTCGTGCGCTCATTTTGTATCTTGTCATCTATGGTTGTTTATGGTTAAATTTAAAACTCC
This sequence comes from Pseudotsuga menziesii, assembly GCA_001517045.1. Lineage (NCBI taxonomy): Eukaryota > Viridiplantae > Streptophyta > Pinopsida > Pinales > Pinaceae > Pseudotsuga > Pseudotsuga menziesii. Next base: position 122,864 of record LPNX011020963.1, on the reverse strand, counting down.
TAAGTAACTCATTCAATTTAACATCACCATACTAAGTAATTAGCCTTAGTAACTTAATAGGGTCTACCCCCCTTGGCTTCGTTAGGAGTTGAGCCTAAACGGAGGAGTCAAGATCAAGGTGACAGCCTTGATGCGAGACTTTCCCCCAAGGACACACCGAGTGGCTTGAAGATTTCTACCACGTGACCCAAGTGTGTGAAAGGCGACAACACTTCTTTGGCGCCGTTGCCGGGGATAAATCTTTGTATTCCCGAGTACGACTTTTGTTTTCTTCCTTTTTTTTTTGCTTTGTTTGATGAATGCTTAGAGTAGATATTTAATTTTCATCTGGCGACTCCACTGAATTTTTTCCAGTTTTTATTTTTACAAAGAAAAGCAAAAAATATTTTTTGTGAAAAGATTTATAAATGCTTATTTTTCTTTTTCACATGGTGACTCCATCAAAGAAATAAAACTCTGTTATCTCATAAACTTGTGAAGTTTTGTTGTGTGTAGATGAGCCCATGCGACATGTTAAAACCTTTAAAGCTCATCACTTGATGACTCCACCTTTTTAGTACAAGGTTTAATCATTATATCAAATGCATATTATTAATTTTTTATATGGATGAATTAAAGGAGAAATATGGTGCCCAGTTAACGGTAATGTTTCAGCCTATCGATTTCTCAAACATCCTGGGTTTTCCTAACTGTTGTAATGGTTTGGGGGATGCATATAACTGGCTTGCGGCATTTCATGGAAATTATGGTGATTCGGCCATCTGGCATGTCAAATCTTTCCTTCAGTTGATTGCTGGCTCCAATATTCTTCATGAAGACAATATGATGGAAATGTTTGCGAGTACTTTTTGGGGTGAGGCTTGTTGTTGGTTCTATCAGGGCCTTCCTAATAAATGTATAACTTCTTTTCCAAGCTTCCTTTGGATGTTTTTAGAGCAGTGGCATGATGGTAGGGGTAGTATGAATGGTTTAAAAAAGTTCCTTGAAAAGATATGTACCTTCTACCTATCTGGGATAGAGTATCACACAGAAACATATGATGGACCTTTTGCCATGATACAAAGTATTGAAGACTTGGAATCACTTCTTGAACATTTAAGTGAAGAGGAGGTTCATGATACTCCCATCAAAGAGTTTCCTCATAGTTATTTGAGAAAGGAAGTAAGTAAGCAGCTTATTAAAGAATATGAGGTATCTCCCAATACACAACAAGATTCTAAGGAAGGGAAAATCCAAGATGATCCAATTGAAGAGCTTCAAGAGGAGCCCATGATGGAACACATTGTTGAAGACTCTCCTCATGTCACCATAGCTGAAGACATTGAAGATTTGTTGTATTCTCAAGTGTGTTGCAATGCTGATATCTTTCCAGAAATCCCTCTAGAGAAATCCACTGAGCAACACATACCAAGTGATCCCATTGAATATGTCCAAAAGGTTTCCTTGATTGAAGATCCTTTTCATGATATCATAACAGAAGCCTGTAAAGAAACTTATGATAAGATCAGTATGGTGTGTGGTGACACTAGACCTTGTTCTCCACATGTTGATGAAGGTTTGGAAAGTTTATTGCCTTGTAACATTTTATCTGAAGAAGATTGTTATGAATACAAGGAAGACATGGATAGGCAGGAGCATGATTCCATGGATGAAGAGTCCCCCACATATGACATGGATGGGAGTGATGACTATTGGAATTTCATAGATAATCCAACTTGTGAAAATATTATGGAGAATCCCATCCATGATATGTCCAACAATGGGAGTGTTTATTCAAAAATTTGTGGAAGTCCAATCTACGATACGTCCATAGAGGGGAGCACATATCTGGATGCCTGAGAAAACCTTAGTATGGAAGAGGAGCATTTAGAATTTTCACGTGATCATTCAGAGTCATACCATGCAGAGTTGCACAAGGGTATTAATAATGAAGACATTGAGAAACAGTATTGTGAAAAGTCAGATGTGATGCAATCAGTGGAATATCAGTCTCATCCATCTTTTTCACATATAGAGGTTCCTTACGATTTGGAGCTACTGGGGGCGTGTGCAACAAGTTATCATTTGATAAGCCCCGGTGATGAGTATGATGATGAAGTCAGTCTACCTCATCATTTTGATTGGTATATCAGTCCTATCCAGTCATGGATAGAAGCAACCTACATGAGCACATACAAGTTGGGGAAGAATTTTTATGACATTATTCATGCCTATGATCTCTCATCCATCCCACCCATTCTTAATCATCACGCAGGTTTGCAATTTCTGAATAAGGTATCCTTACTTTGGATGGTAACCAAAGAAAAAGAAATTTCTTGTCAAGTTGAGATGTTTTTATAGGGTATATAAACCAGAGATTCTGGTGTTCTCGTATCCTCCTTTCCTTAAAGACTAGATCGAGCACACGTCCCACAGTTGGAGCCATAATGTTACCACCTAAGTTGTACTTAGTGGTTTTTTTATCAAGTGAGCCTGGTGAACCGGACAAGGATAACTTGTTCAGACTTAAGAAGACCTTTGGAAGTACTTCTAGGAAGTGCTTGTTGTACTATATCACATGTTCACACCCCATGGGGGAATTGTAATAAATGTTCTAGCATGAGAGTGTCTGTAAAAGACTCGGTCTCTTAGACTTTATTTGTCAATCCTATCAGCCCAGCGTGTTTTTTCCCTTGGTTATTATTGGTTGTTGAATAAGCGACTAATAATTTCTGAGTTTTTCTCTCCATACCTCCAAAGTTGGGGTGGCCGGCTTGGCATTTAGGCCTATTGAGGTTATTAGAATCTATGTTTCAATGTATAAACATGCTAGGCATCATGGTCGAGTCATATGAACATGTCTAAGTCCCCCTAGGTTTTTTCAACTTTTTTATTTTTTAATTTTTTCAGTGTTTTTTATTAAAATTTAATTTTTCCAAAACTTAGGCTATTTTTTAATAGTTTAATTGGAAAAATTGATTTTGTAATAAAAGTGGGCCAAATAATCAGTTTCAATCATGTAGGTGCTCATTTTCAAGCTAAGAGCATCATGTAAACCCATGGACCCACTTTTTCCTGGTTTTGAGTGATTTTCCATCACTCAGGTCAGAAATCCCCAAAAAATCAATTATTGATTATTTTAATTAATAAATTGATGAATAATGGAGCAAATCCAAAATCATAGATCAATGGATTCTCAGCTGATGTGATTGAAATCAGTCAGATCTGAACCAGATTGACTGGATCTGACAAATCCTTGACTGAGTTTTGGTGGATGCTTCAGTCAACAAGTTGAGGTGTCAGTCAGATTAGCCTCCCAATTGACATTTGCACTCAGTGAGACTCAGATCTGGATCAGTTAGACACAAATTAGGCATTGATGGACTTTCCTTCAACTACAGTGGTCTATCTCCTTGGGATTTGCACCCCCCTAGGCTGGATCTCCCTTTTTTGTATAAATAAAGCTCAGGCTACCTCTTCCAAGCTAGTTAGAGTTGGATTGAAGGGCTTGATATTGTAATATTGTTGTAATCTTTTGATTGTTGGAATAAAGGAGCTTTGGAGGCCAAATGGTGTAATTCTCTCATGTGTGTGGATTAAGCATTGTCTTACGGCTATTGATGTTGTTAGCTTTTCTCTCAATTTCTGCATCTGAACCCTGTCTGGCTTGAACGATTCAGCTGAATGAATAGGAGTATAGTTGGGCAAGTAAGGTTACTTGTTTTTCTTATATCTCATAGCATATATGTTAGAATATCTAGATTATACATGTTTAATAAGTTTATTTGCATGTAATTCTTGTCTCTTTCTCATATATATATCCAGATCTCATGAGGTTTCGTGCAGGATTGTGTGTTTAGCTTTCAGCTAGCAAGGATTGGATGAGCTGTTCATCTAGTTTGACTCCACTATACATCCAAAATATTTGTGAAGACATTTCCCCTCTGTATTCCACTAACAAGTTTCCATTGCAGATCTGCTTCAACAACAAGCACTTCTCTTCTCCTTTTCCTCCTTCAAAATCTTAAATTTTCTTCAAACTGGTCACTATTAAGGAATCTTATTGCTTAGATCTATCTCATTAAGAAAATTACACATAGATATAGTTAGTAATATCCTTTCTTAAGTTTATATCTCAGTTCCATTTTGCATATAAAGTTATATTTTAAGAGATCTAGCTGAAATTATCCTCTTTTGCAAGCATTTTAATGAAAATGTGTAGCTTGATTTTAAGGTAGTTTCTTTTGCTGTAATTTAAAAGTTCATATTCTACAATAAAAGTGCACATCTCATTGTCTTCCCAAATATCAAGCCAAGATCCCAAGGAAAGCTTGCTTTCCTTGGTTCCTTTTTTGCAAAACTAGATTACGCCAGCTTAACAAAATTTTACTTAGTTTTTTTTGGCAACTAGTGTAGTGACCCAAAACACTTTCAAAGTGTGTTTGGGCACATTTGATTTTGATTTATCACTGTTTTTTATCAGGTATGACTAAAAAGAGAAGGATACTCTACCCAATTTCTGACTCTTGGACGAACTGGAGCTTCCCAGAAGCTTTCCCCACCACTGTGTTTTAATTCTAGCTTGTTACAAGCTTATTGTAAGCCTTTGGATCCCAGATAAAAAGGACCAAAGTGCATAAATTTTAATTTGCTGATATTTTAAATCGCTGCTAATAAAAAAAAAAGGTCCTTTCAAATAGGCTCTTTCGAGTCTATTCACCATCCCCCCTGGGGGGATTTGCGTCGGTGTCAATTTTTTACCTTTTGTTCATCTCTTTTCAAACTAGCGTAGCTCTAATATGTAGGGTAATATACTTTGATTTATTATCAATTTCATATTCCATATTTGAGATTTCAAAGTAATCTTAATACTTATCCCATGACTTCTCGATTGACTTGAAAGGGGAAAGAGATGCGTGGTAGGACTAATTAGAAAATTGGAATTGTGTATATGTGTTTTACTTTTCATCATTTGTTTCTTCAGCTATTATAAAATTAACCCTTCCTTGATTCCCCTATTGAGATCCACTTGGATCGAAAGAGGTTCCTGGAGGGTTTTCTTTTTAACAAGAACACCCATCTCAAAATTTACTAAAATTGACAAGACCCCGGTGTGTATGCTCTACACTTGGTTGCGGTTCATTCAATCAATCAAGCTGTATCAAAAGCACTCGAGTGACTAGAATAATTAGGATTCACTCTCCCTAATTGACAAACCATCAGGTGAAAATCCAACACCTAGATCAAACCATTACAGTGGCAAAATACCCAAAGGAAGCGGGAACTCCTAAAAAGTGACCTCGGGGCGTCGATCTCTGTCACACCCTAATGGGTGCGTTATGAACAATAGCCCCAGAGACTCCATTCAGCCCACATATTCCTTGTGGGCAGCCGTGAAGGTTTAGTTTTGGACATACTCCAAGTACTCTCGAATATATCTGGAGTCCACCCCTTCGCCTAATTTTAATCGACTCATATTTCACATTAACTTAAAATGTACCAAGAGGCAATTGCAAAACATTCACTCCAAGAACATGCAAGCACATTGATTTTCTTTTGAGTCCATTTTAAGGAACTGGTTATTTTCTTGCTATCTATATATATATATATATATATATATATATTGTGTCTCAGCATTGTGCTTTCGTGTGCTCATTTTGTATCTTGTCATCTATGGTTGTTTATGGTTAAATTTCAAACTCCCAAGTAACTCATTTAGTTTAACATTTAGTTGAGCCTAAACGGAGTAGTCAAGAACAAGGTGACAGCCTTGACTCAAGACTTGCCCCCAAGGACACACCGAGTGGCTTGAAGATTTCTGCCACGTGACCCAGGTGTGTGAAAGGCGGAAACCATACTAAGTTATGGTTAAGGGGGTGTTCTAGAAGAGTAATCCACCACTTAGTACCTTAGTATAAATCCTTAGTCAATTTTAATTTCATTTATACAATGATATTCTATAGTTTGGACTTAGGGAAGTTAATCCAGCATAATAAATAGTTAATTTGATGCTTTCACACCTACAGGAGTGATCCATCTCAGTCAAAATCCACATGTGCACCTTCATTTATGACAGGTGCTCTCCCATTCCTTGAATTGAGGAATTTTGTTTGACTAGGAGTGCTAGGGATGGTTTTAGCTCATTTTTTGGATTGTTGGAGCATTTAATGCCCACCTTGAGCCTCCCACGCACCTTATTTTGCACACCCATGCATGCTAAGGAGGCATGGTTTCTCCATCACACTTCATCCACGTCCACACCAACATTCGTGACCATTTGGGCTGAGTTGGAGTGAGATTGGCCCACCTAGGGGGGATTGAGGTCAATTTGGCCAATTTCACATGCACACTCAGATTTGGCTTTCTAAGCCTCTTGTATTGAACCAGAAGTAATATAAACCCATTCTAAACATATTCACATGTTATACAGTCAAATAATATTGAGTTTTTGTTCATGCTGTGTATGTAAAACTGTTCCTCTTTCATGATTTTTTGTTGGTTTTTGCATGTAATTCAATTTGTGAGTTTCTCTTAGGCTCCTAGATATTTCTATAGTCCAAAATTATCACACTTTTCTTTACATCAATAAATTACCTAATGGCCATAAAGGATTGTGCAATCATCTTGAGTGTTGCCAAAAAAAATAATGGGTAGTGGATTCATCATATAAATAATTACCTATAGCTTTATATGTGTCTATCATTCATTCAAAAGTTTATTTAAACCCCTATTTCATGATATTCATTCCCAAATAACTTGAAAATTTTTAATTCTCTTTGGAACCAAATGGATATTCAGAAGGAGGAAATCATGGAATCTATTCCATGGTAATTTATAATGATACCTTTCTTCTATATCACTCTTGAAGACCCTCTCCAAAGTTTCTTTCGACTACAAAATCAAACAAGAGAGACAACACATCAATTATTTAACAATGGATAGAGTTGGGTTTGAAGCACACCTTTTAATAGGCCCATAAAAAACCATAATACATGTATGGTGTTTCACCTCCACAATAGTTGTTATTTGGCTTAGGGAATCCATTTTCTATTGAGGTCTAGAAATTCTTCACATATTTTATTAAAATCCTTGGGGAATGCTTCAATGCATCAATGAATAATTGAATGAGAGTGAAAACCACCCTCATAATTTTTCTAAGCATAAATTATTCCTAGCATGGATTCCATGGATTTAATAACATATCGCCACCCCCACACACAGGAAACTTGCCAAAAAACACTCAAAACATTTGGAGAGAGAGAGAGAGAGAGAGAGAGAGAGAGAGAGATTCCAAAAAATAGAAATCATTTTGGGGGAGAGAGTAGGGACGAGAGAGATTCTCTTCATGAAAATTCTTTATAAATGTGCACTAGGAATTGCACCACAAAATGAAAGTTCCCACAATTCTTTCAAAAATGTAGGGTAAACATATTTCAACTTTTTAATCTCTTTTGTATTTTAAAATCAAGTGATATTCAATTTCAAATGAAGCTTGTCAAAAAAAAAGATAAGAAAAAAGCCAAGGAAAATTTAGGGGGGGAATTTAGCCCATGGACTATTTTTTGACATTTTTTTCAAAAAACAATCGTCAATTTGTTTTTTTTTCAAAGGCGATTCCCCTAAATTTCATGGGATAATTTTTTTTCCTCTAAAAATCGAAAAAACTATCCAAAAATTATATAAAGTCCCTAGAAATTAAAATATATACATTTTTTTAAATCGCCAAACATTTTATGGTTACAAATTTAAAAACTAGTAAGATTCACCAAGGGTTTTACACTTTGAGAAAATTATGGATCCCTAAATGTTTTCCTGGAAAAATCCATAATGTCAAAATACCAATTTCATTGGATTTAATTCACTTTATTAGATTTTCTATGTTCAATAAGCTCATTAACCTCACCATAAGTGAATTTCTCTTTGAAAAATAATATTAAAAATGTGTATTGGAAGTTATGAGAAGAAATTGAAAGTTTTTAAGATTCACTTGCAACTGTATTTCAACTTTATGATCACTTGTGTCTCTTAGAGCTAAGTGATTTTTGGCCTCCTTCATCGTGTTCCTTTCCTTGCAAATGTTGGAAACAATTTAAAAGGAGAAAACAAAGGAATAAGGGAGAGATGTGCAAATGGATTTCAAATGAATCATGGTGAAATAAGAGGTTTGCATCCCTATTCAATAAGTAAATCAAGGAGTATTCATATTTCCAACAATTCACCCCCCAAGTTCTTGATCAATTCAATGTTTTACTCAAGATTTTGATTTCTTTGATTGCTTAAACATAAAATAAGCTAATTAAACAATGAATAATCCTTTGCAAATCAGTTGCCATTTCTTTTTCTTTAATTTTTTTTCTTAATTATAACTTTTTCTCTATGTTCAATGGTCTTCCATCATCATAAAGTAGTAGATGGATATCTGGTCTCCACATTGAAGGTTTCTTGTGTATTTTAATTAGATCATGTCATGAAGATTACTAATTGTTGGAGGAGCTAGTCGATTTAGCCGACTAGACTCATTAGTCAATTAATTGTAGATTAGGTTGACCTCATAGGTTGTGTAGGTCGTTGAACCGAAAGGTAGTTACTACAACTGATTTGTAAATGTATATATAGGCTGTTTATCGATATAGGTAATTGGTTTGGTTTTTTGTATGAACTCACACTTGTAATTGAGTAATATAAACAGTTATTATGTCTACCATTCTTCTCTCTTGTTTTGTTATTGGTATATGATTCTTTATGTGTATTATTGGCAACCTTGTAATCTAATTGATTACAACATTGGTTCCATTTCTGGTGATACATATATGGATGAAATGACTATAACTAGATGATCTCAGAGCAAGACTAGATTAAAAATTGGTGGGAACGTAAGATTGCGAATTATTTGCAGAATTACGCCAGAAGAAATAGGCAGACTATTTCCCAAGAAAAGGAGGAGTTCTTCTCTAAAACACATGAGAGGTTTGTTGAGTCTGTACCTCAGTCTTTAAAGAAGATACTAGATGAATCAACTAGCAGAAACTAAATACCAAGAGTTACTCCAGAAATTAACAAGGGGAGGCTGTAGGAATTTGTCGAAGTGGTTCGAAAGAATCACCGAAGAGTTCTATGAGGAAAGAGTAGTCAATGAAAGAGTCTCTATACATAGCATCAAAGAGAGATTCTACAACAACCTAAATGAACAGTTCTTGTGTTCATTGTTGACACTTTTGATCAAATTTTTGATCGATAATGGTCTGGGTCATATTGTCGAACCTCATCTGTTACTGATAGAAACAACATCTAACACAACCTGGGTGGCCAAACAGAAGGAGTGGGAAAAATTTGTCGAAGAAAGAGAATGGGAGTACCTTCTAATAAAATAGACAGCTTCACCCGGGCTTACTAAAGCATTTGCGTAGGCTATGGGAGGGTAGCTAGTCATGTTTTGGAGTAGAGTAGAAGAATTCTAGTCGAATTATGAAAAAACCACCACTAGCGATGAAAATTTAGGGAAAAAAGGATATAATTCAAACAATTACTCACAAAAAAAATCTAGATATTTAGAATATAGAATGAGAAAAGAGGTGAAAGAGAAGGGAATAAATTAGAAGTAGGTTGTTGTGCTCCAGAGGAGAATGACGACCAGAGTGATAGAACAAGAAGAGAATTCGCTAGATTCAGGTCATGACCGACATGAACAAGGAGTTGAGGAAGAAGTGTCACTGATTGAGGAATATTTGTGGATAGAGCATGGTGAATCTCTCTAAGTTAATATATCCCAAAACATCACACCTCATTCTCCATTAAATTCTAGCAAGAGTGCCCAAGTGTAGGATATTGTTCAAAAATATTTAGGACTCCGAGTTGGTGAGTTAATTGTATGGAGTCGACTAGATGAAGAAGGAAATGATGTTGAACATCTAGTAATTCATAGACCATAGGAAGGAAATTGGGTTACCTTTAAACCCTTTTCATCTAACCAAAGTATTCATCTACTCTACTCGAAACATGAACAAGCACCCCCCCAGCCAATCACAGCTTCATGTAACACAACAGATCAGCAGGATTCATAAGAGAGGATACCTTAGTCACAATATTTTACTTGGGTATCGACAGATGGCTCAGTTTGCTGGTGCTCTACAGAAGCGAGCACTCACATGGTACATAACGTACATAGAAAAGACTCTGAATTCTACTAAGGCACAAATTAAACATCAATTCATGTCATTCTTCAAGACTCTAGATGAAAAGCATATGGCAACAAAGAAACTAAATACTACAGTCCAGATACCAATAGAAATAGTTCGGGAGTACGATAAAAGATTTAATACCTACTCAACCAATTGTACTATAATATAGATGAGCAATTATTAATACAATGGTTTCTTGTAGGACTCCTACTAAAGATCTAAATGCATATCAGATTGGACAACTTTAATACCTATGAAGATTCACTAACGAAGGCATTACAAGTAGAAATGGATGAGGACTATCCAGTAAACCCTATTGATATCCGTATTGAAGAACAAATGGAGATAATGCAGAATTCAATATGGGATTTAAACCTCAAGGGCCACGAAGTTTGGTGTATGAAGTGCTCGATGGTTGGGCACACAAAAGATATTTTCCAACAAGAATATCATCAAAAAGATGTAAGATTTGTTCAATCGAAATTATTTTGCGACAGTTTCCAGGAGCACGGACTACATGCGACAAAAGATTGTCCATACAATATGAAGAATGAGAAAGTTCGTTGGTGCACGATATGCGAGGTCAAAAGCTATGCAACAACCGAATTCCAACTAAATTTGTAGAACCGATAGAATTATCACGCGCGTGAACCAAAAAAATGATGTTGCTCAAAATAATAAAAATAATAATCCAAGGAACAATAACAACCGGAATGACCAAAAAAACCAAATATATGAGGGCCGAAGGTACGAGCATTAGTATGATAACAATTGTCGTGGAGGATTTTCAGGTCAAGACTAGTTCTTTGGGAATTAGGAGAATAGACCACGACGACCGATCCAGTGCTATACATGCTTAAATTCAAGGCATCGACACGCTGAGTGTCCATACAAGGATCGAACCTACCTTTAATTTTGTACCAGTTGTGGTGTAGGCGATCACTCTTTAGAGGATTTCCCCACCATGCTTGAAAACATCAATAACAAGAAAAATGTTAATGTCTTGTCCAGTGTGCAAAAATGTGATGTTGTTAGAACTAAAAACTTACAAATTGTCACTCGTCAAGGCATAAAAATAGGCATGGATAATCCTAAAATAAGTAAAGTAAAGAATAAAGATGATTATCCTAACCATGTCATACAAAAACAATTATATAATGATGAAACGAACATATTTCAATAATTAGCTACACAATAAGTAAATGATGATGATCGACAGAAGATGTCTCAGGAATGGATTAATTTAATACATAATGATAATTATGTGGAAAAATTAATCGACTTATTGTACAATCTTAAGAGTAAAATTGGTATCGACAAACAAGCTAAAATCACGTGTAGTTTAAATAAAAAAGATAAAAGTGATGCTGACCCTCTAGTCGACCTGGAAATTGAAGGTTACCATGTTCAACAAGTCGTTCTTGACTTCAGATTACAGGTAAACATCATGACCAGGGACACATGGGAACAATTAGGTAAACCTAGACTTAATGAATCAATCATGTATTTCAAGCTAGCAGATCAAGGACTAATTGAACTCATTGGTATTTGGAGAGATGTCGACACAAAGATAAAAGGTATCACTAAAAAAGTTGACTTCAAAATTATCAACCCTAAGGAAGGATCCAACTCCTTTCCATCCTTAGTAGGCCGACCATGGGGGAGAAATATGAAGGCATCCATTTCACTAGACAAAGAGAGAATAAAACTTAAAGGGAATGAACAAAAAGTGATTGTTCCTATTCATCCATCACAATGTGAACCATGGAAAGAACCTATAGATGAAGAAGTCGATGTCCAACAACTATACCAGATAAAAAATAATGAATATTATGTCGAACCAAAAATATATGGAGAGCTTCACTTTAGAAACCTAGATTTGGTAGGTTACAACTCAGACGCATAATTATATGACTAAGAAATGGAAAATTATGAGCTACAAGCAAGGGAATGCTGGAACATCCAATCCATTCCGAAAAAAAAACACATCAATGCTTCTATGTGTCTATAATACTAAAAATATTTAAAGAAAAATTAGGGAATACCCATCCATAGCACCAATGAAAATAGAAACATCAAATAGACCGTCACTTAGGTATAAAGAATGGGAATAACTAGTCCTTCATGTTGAACAAGTATCTAATATTATAGGTGAACATGGACGACTGCAAAGTCTAGTTGAAACATTAACGGGACAAGCTACTTGGTGGTGGGATACTCACCAGTCAAGACTACAATCATGGTCAACAACTTAAACATACTTTGTCGAAATATTTGGAGGAAATAAGCTAACAAATCAAGCACAAATATTAGTATTTACACAAGGCCAGGATCCTGAAAAACACATAATTACATGTGAAAAAGAATGGAAAAGACTTGGATATAAAGATGAACTAATATGGCCACACCTATTCCCATCGACATTAAATGATCTACCAAACAAATGGTACAAAATGGAAGAAACACGAGGTGAAACATTTTTATGAAAAAAGATTAAAGAAAATTTCATCAAGGACTTCAAATTTATACCTGAAGATGTCCAACTAGTCGAAGATACGAAGGAAATACAAATATTTATAAAACCGACTGTTAGTAGTAGTTTGACATGAACTAACAACTGACCGAATGCCTCATGTCATAATATTTGGTCATCTAAAGTACCACAGTTGACAAGACTTCAACTGGAAACCGAACATACAACTGGAAATTTTTTTTAGTGGAAGCATGACCATCCTAAAACAATGAAATTGATCAAAAAAATACTAAAAGTTGAATTGACAGAAAAAGAAGAACTTGAACGGATGACAACACAAGAATTCCCAACAACATTTTCACAATTTAAAGAAGGAAGTAGACAAATTAACAAAAGCAAGAAACCATAATGGATGGATACAAAAATTAAAACAAAAGAAGTCGACATCTCTAACGATGACAGACCTAAGATTTCAAAAATTGGAGATTACTGGAACGAAGAACAGATAGAAGAAATAATCAACTTGTGAAAATGATTTCAAGATGTCTTCGCTCGGGATTATAAGGATATTAAAGGATTAGTTTAAGAAATGGGAGAAATGAAGATCTACACTAAACCCGATGTAAGACCTATAAAGAAACGATTTTATAAACTTACTCATAAGTATAAAGAAATAGTGAATAAAGAACTTGACAATATGTTAGTGGCCATAATTATCTACCCTATTGACCAGTTGGAATGGGAAATTCCAATGGTTGTGAAACCAAAGAAGCATGAACCGACATGACTAAGAATTTGTGTAGATTTTCATGAACTCAACAAAGTCACTCTTACGGACCCCTTTCTAACTCCTTTTGTAGATGAAATTCTCAATGAAGTTGCAGGACATTAATGTTACTCATTTACATATGTTTTCTCAGGTTATAATAAAGTACCGATTTCCAAGGAATACCAAAAGAAAACAACATTTGTATGTGAATTTGGTCCATGCGCCTACAAATTCATGCCATTTGGCCTGAAAAATGTAGCAGTTGTATTTTCACGAATAACGCTAAAAGCATTCGAGGAATATATCTACAAAAAATGGTTGTGTATTTTGACGACTAGACATTTTACTCTATGTTAAAAGATCAATTAAAATGGCTAAGGTTAATGTTAGAAAGAAGCTGACAAATTCAACTATATCTTAACATAAAAAAATGTAAATTTGTAACTCCTATAGGAACCCTACTAGCACACATTGTATGTAAAGAAGGTATCAAGGTCGACTTTGCTAAAATCAAAATCATTTTCGACTTAAAATCACCATTTATTCCAAAATAAGTTAGCATCTTACCAGGGCATACAAGGTATTACATAAACTTTATTCAACACTATTCAAACATGACATATTCCTTAGAAGAGTTACTAAAAGAGAATCAATTATATGAATGGACCGAAGAATGTGATGCATCATTCGGCATTTTAAAGAAAAAATTAGTTGAAGCACCTATTCTCCGATTTTCGAATTGGGCTGTGAAATTTCATGTACATATCGATGCATCCAGTGTAGAAATCGGTGCGATATTGACACAATAGGGAGATGGTGGAATGGATTATTTGATTGAGTATATTAGCAAAAAACTTAATAAATCCAAACGTAATTACTCGACAACAGAAAGGGAAGCACTAGGAATGGTCTTCACACTTCAAAAGTATCGCCACTACTTCCTAGCTAATCCCTATGTGTTTTACACTGATCACCAAGCATTAAAATACTTAGTTAATAAACCTTTACATCATGGTAGAATATGTCGTTGGCTACTACTATTTCAATAATTTGAGTTCAAATTCATAGTTCGACCGAGAAAAGAAAATTTTAGACCCAACCAATTGTTGAGAATCGACACATGGGAAGAACCGACTGGAGTAGAAGATGGCCTACTAGATGCACATATGTTCATAATAGAATTTGTACCTTCTGAACTAGAAGAAATAGCCCAATTATTAGAAAATGGACAAGGACCAGAAGGAATGACTGATAAAAAGAAGAAAATATTAGCAATGAAAGTTGCACCTTATAGCATAATAAATGGGTTCCTCTATTAACTCGGTTTAGATGAGGTACTCCTTCGATGCGTTCTGGATCATGAAAGAGAAATTATAATGTATGAGGCACATTATGGCCCAGGGAGAGGACATTTTTGGTCAGACAAAACTACTTAGAAAATACAACAATGGGGATTATGGTGGCCTCCATTATACTGCAATTGTTGAAGGTTTTTTAGTAAATGTGACTGTTGCCAACGATTAGGTCGGCCTCTACCAAGTACCAAAATTCCTCTAATATCAGTAAAACCAAGTTTAACATTTGAAATTTGAGCAATTGACTTTATAGGACCATTTCCAATACCTTCTAGAAGGACGGGAGCACGCTATATTATAACAATAGTCAAATACATCACTAAGTGGGAAGAAACGGAACCTATCAAAACCTGCTCTAGTGAAGTAGCTACGAAATTTATATATGAAAACATTATTAATAGATTTGGTTGTCCACTGACCTTAATTAGTGACCAGGGGTCATATTTTATAAACAAAACAATTGCAGCTCTAACATAACAATTTAAAATTGAACATAGAAGGAGCACATCCTATTACCCTCAATGGTGCAATTGAAGCGTTTAACAAAACTTTGACGAGAGGCTTAACCAAATTATGAAATACTGAAAAAGATGATTGGGATGAGAAAATTCCTATTGTCCTATGGGCATACAGAACAAAGTACAAACGATTGACAGATCAGACACCGTTTCGACTTTTTTATGGGCAAGAAGTAGTCGTTCCTCTGCACTTTTGACAACAAACACCAATAGTTGCCAACATATTACACATTGATGTCAAATATATTAGGAAAGAATGAATAATACAATTTTCTAAAATCGAAGAACACCAACTGATCACAATACAACATCAAGAGATCTAAAAACAACAACAGAAATCTTGGTGCAATCAAAATATTACAAATAAAAACTTTTCGGTTGGAGACCTTGCATTGTTGTCTAAGAGTTGAGTAAAAGGAAAACCAAAAAAACTACATACATAATGTATGGGACCATATAGTGTTGAAGAAATCAATGCTAACGGATTAGTTCGACTGAAAAGTTACAAGGCTGTGTATTTCGGAAACTTGTTAATGGTGCCCGACTAAAACGTTATGAAAACTAAAAAAAAAAATGGTTATATAATTGATAACAAAAATTGAAAAAAAATAAAAAACTATAAAAACCTAAAGATCAATAACGGAAACAATACATCAAAAAAAAATGACAGGGCCTTGAATGAATTCTCAAGAAGGAAGTAGCATATTACCATTCGAAATAAATAACCACCGACATCATAATCATCGACATGACAAGTACCACCCATTCCACCGACATTTCCACAATAACGACACACATCGACATAAACAAGACTCAATGGTCCAATCAAGTCATCATGATCATCGACAAAAGGAGCGCCAAAACCAACGTGCATTAAAAGAGCACTCAACAGATCATCCTTCATAGTCAAATTCTCCATTAATACCTTCATCTACCATATTTCCGCCTACTCCACCTATTTCTGCTATAAATACCACACCAGATAAAGACCAAACATCATTCCACAAAGAGCTAGAAAATTAGAGCTATCAAACACCCCCGACCAAGATACCTGTGTATGAACCAGATCATTCAATCGACACAATGGCACCTAAAAATACAAAAACAAGATCTATAATGAACAAAATTAAAGAGTTAGAAACAACCACAACTCCGTTGGTGCAACGACTAGATAACGTTCGCAAAGCGAAGGTCATAGAAACATAATGGGAAAGATTGTGGAAGGAAATTAAGAAATGGTCATACAAAGATGGAAAGATGACAGAGGAAGCCCAAAAGGTAAATGCAAGAACAATCCTCTCTTACATATATGCACCTCTCATGGTAAGTTTTGTAGCAAAAAAGGACATCATAGAACAATTCATTTTTAGTCAATACCACAATGGAAAATTTTACTTCGACAGACTTATCAAGATATCAGGCGACATACTCTACATGATTACTGGGTTGTCAAACAAAGGTGAATCAATCCCTACAAAATCAAACCTAGGCTTAGTCTAGAATCCAACAGGAACATTGGAACGAAAGAACTCAATAGGATCAGTAATTATCCGAATTCAATTCACCACACCTAAAATAGTGGCGAAGATTGTCTCTGCAGGCCTAACAAGCACAAGGTGTGGTTTCGACATAAAACTAGACATGTTGGAAGTCGTCGTAAATGTAGCAGAAAGAGGAAAAGTTTACCATTGGGAAGAACACCTAGAAGAACTTATGAAACACACATGCGCAAAATTTCAAGAAGAGGGCACACCAACTAAATTTCCTTCCCTAATCATATGGATTGCCATGTACCATCTTCGAACTATCAGAGATCCAAACTTCAATGAGCTAAACAGAATCAGTATGTGGAATTTCAAACCTTTTTCAATGGCTGTAAATCAACAAGAATTGGAGCAAGCCAAGGTCTAGTTGGATACTTGGTCCCAAAAATTAAAAATAAAAATGGCCAGATGGAGGATAGTGCAGAATATCCAACGATGTCTATCGCTGACTACACATATTCAACTAGAATTATACCACACTTTAGTATGGTAACTACAAGGGGCTAGAGGAAAGGTTGAGCCCCTTGACTTTTACCCATCAGTCAAAGACATCTTTGCAGAGCTAACTCGATATTCTAACATCAAGTTAGACATGCTGCTGATCACAAAGAAGGTCGATCAATGGATCGTCGAACCGCTAATTAACCAAGAAAAATAAGAGGACTATGAAGTAAGGCTTCATATCAATACTTTCACCCTAGAGGATACTCTAACAGAAGAAGTTAACACTCTAAAAGTTGTTATATGTTGATGTATTTGTAACTTCGGAATGTATTCACTTGTATATTTTATGTATTGTACCTCGATGTTTATTCTGAGTAGTATCTGTAATGTAATTGAGTCATGCCACACCCTGATGTTCCTATAGGGATTCAATAATGTAAACAAGCCATGTAAATTCATAGAGAGTAACCCTCCTTATTGATCAAGGGTTAAAGTCCCCACAGTTGTGGGGCCCTAGGGTTATTAGACTCTCCTAGAGAAGTCGGCCCTAGTGAGTTATTGTCAAGTCAGGAATTAGTATAAATAGAGAGTGAGCCTCTCTATTTATTACACATTCACTCACACTCAGTTGTAGCACATAACTAAGAGAGAAAGAATAAGCCGAGACAAGAGAGAGAGAGACTACTGTTGTCAGGAGATCATCTTACTATTTTTGGGTTTTACTTTTGGTGCTGATTCTATCTCTGAGGAAGTTGTGGGGTTTTCTCCTTTATGGTTTCCCTAAGGAAAATCTTTGTGTCTATTGTCTCTTATGTTTGATTTCTATGCTTGTTATTCTCTCAGTTAAATATCCTAAGATAATGCTAGCTTAAATGTTAAAAATATAACATGGTATCAGAGCTAACCTGAGAAGAAGACACTGTGCAGCTGCTGAAGCTAGGGATTCCTACTTTTTGGATCTCTCTCTCCATATATTTTCAGCAAAAGAAAGTTGGGATGACTCTCCTCTCTAGGGCGCATCTTTCTGTCGAAGCAGAAATTGATTCTGAGCGTTTTCAATTTTTGACCCTACACTTCTGCTGAAAATTAGGGCTTTCCACAGAACTGAAATTTTTGAATGAGCCCAGGCTTGGATTGATCTCCTCCACAAAATTGAAGTTTAGAGATCAAGATCAAAGTTTTTGGTTGGGTAGAAGTCTAGGAAAGCCAAACCCTAATCTGCTCCTGAACCAAAGAACCAGCTCTACAAAAATTCAACTCCAGACCCAGTTCCAACATCTTAACCTGGTAAGATCTAAATCTATTCCATTTCCATTTGAGGTTCTCTATTAATATGTCTCATCATACCAAGCTTGATGAAAAGCTTGAGGGAGCTGATAACTTCCGAGCCTGGAAGTATAGGATCTCCCTGGTCCTGGAAGAAAATGAGTTGGACTCTTACATCACTGAAGAGGTTCCAGTTCCAGAGGGAGATGAGGCTAAGGAATTACACAAGAAGAAATTGGTCATGGTTAAGAGGATCATTGCTGATTCAATCAAGGATCACCTCATACCATAGGTGTCCTCCCTAAAGACACCTAAATCTATGTTTGATGCCCTGACCAAACTGTTTGAAGGGAAGAACATAAACTGGAAGATGACCATACAGTCATACTTTACAAGGGTCTCCCAGATCAAAGAACAAATTGAAGTAGTGGATGAAGAAGTGGACAATTTATAGATTGTGATGACCGCCTTTAGTGGTCTCCATAGGTCATGGGATTCTTTCATCCAAGGAATTTGTGCTAGAAAGAAGCTAATCAAGTTCAGTAGGCTTTGGGAAGAATTCTCACAAGAAGAAGCTCGAATAGTAGCTCGAGAAGAAAAGATGGGAAATGAAGATCAAGCTCTCACAGTACACTCCAAGAAAAGAAGAAGGGACAATCATCATCACCAAGGTAAGCATTTCACCAGAAAGATAACTCTGTAAGATCAAACAAGGATCTATCCAAACTCAGATGCTATACATGTGATGAAAGAGGACACTTTGCTAGAAATTGTCCTATGAATAAGAATAGTTCTAAAAAGAAGAAGAACCACAAAAGAAGACATCATGCTCATACTGTAGAGGATGATGATCCTCCCAGGAAAAGAGTCAAACAAGAAAGTGAAGACTCTTCAAGTGATGAAGAATATGTTCTAATCTCTGCCCTCATAGGAACTATCACACATGGAAGCAAAGATTGGATTATTGACAGTGGGGATTCTAATCATATGACGGGATTCAAAGAATCTTTTGTGAAGCTATCCAAACATAATTCACCCCATAAGGTAAAACTTGGGGATGACTACTAATATCCCATAAAAGATAGTGGTGAATCCTCCTACAAGCTAGACTTTGGAAAGTCTAAGAAAATGAAGGATGTTTTGTTTGTACCAAGACTAAAGAAGAATCTTCTCTCCATATATGCATTGGATGAAAAAGGCATGAGGGTTGAATTTGTAGATGGCCAAGTCCTCATGTGGCCAAAAGGAAAGACTATTGACGATGCAATAGTAATTGGAGAGCAAGAGGGAGGATTATACAAATTGAAGGGCCAACCAGAAAAAGCTTTGGTTCACGACTTAGTAGAGCCAAATGAACTTTGGCATAGAAGGCTTGTACATGTGCATTATAGAGCACTACCACTTGCAAGCAAATCTATTGAAGGAATTCCATAAATGCAGGCAAAACATGAAGGATTTTGCAAAGGATGTGCGAAAGGAAAGAACACAAAGAATACATTTCCAAGTAGAGAAAGCAAAGAAAAAGGAATCTTGGAAATCATTCACTCCGATGTATGAGGTCCGATGTCATCCAGCTCATTAAGCAGGTATGTATACTATCTTTATTTCATTGATTATTTTTCTATGAAGACATGGATATACTTCATGAAAAACAAGGATGAAGTATTCGGCAAGTTCAAAGAGTTCAAAGCTTTGATCGAGAATCACACAGAAAAGAAAATCAAGACCTTTTGATCAGACAATGGCGGAGAATTCACATCAAATAAATTCAAATAATTATGCAGATATTCAGGGATTAAGAGGGATTTAACCACTCCATATAATCCACAGCAGAATGGGGTTGCAAAAAGAAAGAATAGAACGATTAAGGAAGCTGCAAGAGCAATGCTTCATGATCAAGATCTTCCTATGCATCTATGGGAAGAAGCTGTTAGAATAGCTGTGTATGTACAGAGCCGTACTCCACATAAAGTACTCGAGAAGAAGACACCTGAAGAAGTATTCTCTGGAAAGAAAACAGAAGTTAGCCATCTCATAATATTTGACTATCCAGTGTACATACACATTCCAAAAGAAAAGAGGTCAAAGTTAGATCCTTCTAGAAAGAAGGGCATATTTGTGGGATACAGTGAAAGATTGAAAGCTTACAGAATATACTTCCCAGGATTCAAGAAGATCGACATAAGCAGAGACATAACATTCAATGAAGATTCAGCTTACAACAAATCTAGAAAGAGACCAGTTGAAGACTTTGAAGAAACAGAAGTACCCAGAATTCAAGATACAACTATGAACAATGCAAATCAAGATGAAGATCGAGAGATAGAAGAACCCCATGAACCTGTAGATCCACCCCAAGAGAAGAATTCTCACAAGATGAAACTTGCATGGGTACGATAGGCTATCCAAGGTGCAGAAAGATATGGGGATCTAGAAGAAGTGCACAGAGAGGAAAAGAACCAGGTCCTGCTCCAGCTATGTAGCACTACTATGTGACTTCATTGATAAAGAACCTTCCAACTATAAAGAAGTGGTAGAAAAGAAAGAATGGAAGGATGCTATGATCGAGGAGTACCAGTCGATCATGAAGAATGATGTCTGGGATGTTGTTCTAAGATTAGAGGGGAAGTCTGTTGTGAATTCCAAATGGATCCACAAGATCAAGCATGCTGCAGATGGAAGCATAGAGAAATATAAAACAATATTTGTGGCTCGTGGCTTCTCCTAGAAAGAAGGGATAGATTATGAAGAAACGTTTGCACCTATAGCCAGATACACTTCCATCAGATCGGTACTTGCTCTGGTTGCAGTAATGAAATGGAAGATACACCAAATGAATCTCAAGACTACTTTCTTGAATGGTGTAGTGGAAGAGGAAGTATATGTGGAGTAGCCACTCGGTTTTGAGACACATGACAGGGAGACTCATGTGTGTAAATTGAAGAAATCCCTGTATGGTTTAAAACAGGCACCCAGGACATGGTACGACAGAATTGATGGCTTCCTATCCAGTTTGGGATTTACCAAGAGTAAAGCAGATTCCAACCTTTACTACAAGGTTGAAGAAGGGAACCCAGTGAAACTCCTATTGTATGTAGATGACCTGTTTGTAACAAGTGAAAATGGGTTGATTGCTGATACAAAGAGGAAGCTTGTTGCCGAGTTCGAGATAAAGGACTTGGGTATGATGCACTACTTTCTAGGCATGGAGGTGTGGCAGAATGCGGATGGAGTCTCCCTAGGACAAGGGAAGTATGCAGTAGAAATCCTGAATAGGTTTGGGATGATGGACTGGAAGGCCATGACCACATAGATGGCATCGAACCTGAAGCTTTTAAGTGATGCTTCATCAAAGTCAGTTGATGATATGATGTATCATCAGATGATTGGGTCCTTGATGTGCCTAACGAATACGAGACCAGATATTTGATTTGTTGTGTACACATTGAGCCAGTTCTTGACAGATCGTAGACATGTTCACTTAATTGCTGCAAATCATATTATGAGGTACCTAAAGGGTACAGCTGATTATGGGATCAAGTATGAGGCGAATCGGAAGATTAAATTGGAGGTTTATGTTGATTCAGATTGGACAGGAAATGCCATCGATAGGAAGAGCACTTCAGGGTGCTTTTTTAGTATGGGATCATGTGTGATCTCTTGGTTTAGCAGGAAACAGTCTTGCGTGGAACTGAGTACAGCTGAAGCAGAGTATGTTGTAGCTTGTTCAACTAGTTGTTAGGTAGTATGGCTGAGGAAGCTACTGTATGATTTGTTTTATCTCCAATTAGATGCTACTTGTATATATTCTGACAACCAAAGTTGTGTGAAGTTGTATGAGAACCCGGTGTTCCATGACAGGTCGAAGCATATCGAGATCAAATATCACTATATCAGGGATATGGTGTAGAGAGGAGTAGTAAAGCTCTAGTATGTTGCGACAGATGAATAGATAGATGATGTGTTGACCAAGCCATTAGCTACAGTGAAGTTTGAGTACTTCAAGGAGAAGCTTAGTGTTCTCTAGATCGAGTTTCCCTCCAAAGGGAAGTGATGAGTCCGAGAGCCCTTCTGAAATGGATGTAAGATTGGTTCCTCCCATGGTCAGATGTAAGTGCAGGGCCCTTCTGACATGGATGTAGGATTGGTTCTTCTCATGGTCAGATATAAGTGCAGACCCCTTTCGACATGTATGCTAGATTGGTTCCTCGCATGGTCAGATGTAAGTGCAGAGCCTTTTCGACATGTATGCTGGATTGGTTCCTCGCATGGTCAGATGTAAGTGCAGAGCCTTTTCGACATGTATGCTGGATTGGTTCCTTGCATAGTTGGATGTAAGTGCAGAGCCCTTTCAACATGTATGCTGTATTGGTTCCTCACATGGTCGAATGTAAGTGTAGAGCCCTTTCGACATGTATGCTGGATTGGTTCCTCACATGGTCAGATGTTAGTGCAGAGCCTTTTTGACATGTATGTTGGATTGGTTCCTTGCATGGTCGAATGTAAGTGCAGAGCCTTTCTGACATGAATGTTGGATTGGTTCCTCTCATGGTCAGATGTGAGTGCTGGTCCTTTCTGACATGGATTCAGGATGTGTTCCTCCCATGGTCAAATGTGAGTGTTGGGAATGCCTTTGTAACATGTATGTTGGATGTGTTCCTTGCATGGTCAGATGTAAGTGTTGGGTGGGCCATTCTGACTAAGGGTCAGATATAAGTGCTGAAGAAGACCTACATGAAGGCTAGGCCTATAACCAACATGAAAAATGGCTGGCTCTGTAGAACTTCCTATGACGAGAAGAATTGAGAGGTAGAACCAGTGATGATGATCCAGTGATGATCTAGTGATGATCCAGCAGTGATGATCCAGATCCAGTGATGATCCAAATCCAGTGATTATCCAGATCTAGTGATGATCCAGAACCAGTGATGACCCAGATCTAGTGATGATCCAGATCCAGTGATGATCCAGATCCATATATGAAGATGACTTGAAGATGAATATAACTTGATGATGATCCAGATGATATAAAGAAGAATACTTGTGCTGATAAATTGTGTCGAGAGAATACCTTCCTAGTTAAGAGGGAGTGTTGATGTATTGTTAACTTCAGAATGTAATCACTTGTATATTTTATGTATTGTACCCCGATGTTTATTTTGGGAAGTATCTATAATGTAATTGAGTCATGTCATGCCCCGATGTTCCTATCGAGAGATTAAAATATGTAAAAAAGTCATGTAAAGTCATAGAGGGTAACCGTCCTTATTGATCAAGGGTTAAATTCTTTGCAGTTGTGGGGCCCTAGGTTTATTATACTCTCCTAGAGAAGTCGGCCCTAGTGAATTATTGTCAAGTCGGGAATTAGTATAAATAGAGAGTGAGCCTCTCTATTTATCACACATTCACTCACACTTAGTTGTAGCGCATAACTGAGAGAGAAAGAAGAAGCTGGGACAAGAGAGAGAAATACTACTGCTGTCGGGAGATCATCTTACTGTTTTTGGGTTTTAATTTTCAAGTGTTGATTCTATCTCTAAAGAAGTTGCGGGGTTTTCTCCTTTATGGTTTCCCCGAGGAAAATCTTTGTGTCTATTGTCTCTTATGTTTGATTGTTATGCTTGCTATTCTCTTAGTTAAATATCCTAAGATAATGCTAGCTTAAATGTTAAAAATATAACATTATAATACCACCGACACAACAATAGGAGGAAGAAGAAGTACAAACAGACGAAGAAACCCAATCCGACAACCTTCTTCCAGAATATGCAATGACATAAGAAAACTTTCGTCAGCTAGTTTTTGAGTTATCTAAAGCTTGACAGAAGAGGAGGAATTTGGTCAAAGGAAAGGGGAAGTGAAAGGTGTTACTTTTAGAGCAGTCAGATGATGAATATGAACTACATGCTAGCACTGTGCAAATTCTAGAGGATGATGCTAAAAATAAAAGATGATCTGAGGAACAATTCAAGAAGTTCATCGTAGAAGAAGCAAAGAAACCTCAAGAAAAAAAGGTAAAATCTACTACTCCACCTGAGGTTGATCCAGTCAACCTCAATTCCACTCCACCACCCCCTAGTTCAAATAGTCAAAGAAAGTTTACCGACTTTGACCTATGTTACACCGACAACTTCCATAAATCCGTATTTAGAAGCACTACCTGAAAACCTCTGCACTAGAGTCGATAAAGATATTGACCTCCAAGATTATGATTAACCAACTCCCAAATATTTTTCCTATTATCAAGCAACTAATGATAACAAGACCGATTATCGTTTTAGAAACTCCTCCTCAGTTTATCTAAGAAAATGTAGTCTTTAACAAAGTAGTTCTAATGATATGTGTGATGATGCATTAATGTTATTTCTCTTCTTGTTAGTGCATGTTCTTATTTCTAATATACATTGCAAGTTTCTAACTAAATATAAAAATTCTAAATCAAATGACATAATTCATATTTCGATTGTCAACAAAAGAAGGGAAAAAGTGTCATTTGTATCTATAAATATATCAATGGGTTATTTTTTTCTTAGAGGGTATCTTGAAAATGAGAGATTTGGAAAATAAGATAATTGGGAATTCATACAGTATATTAAGGTTTTAAATATTGATAATACTCCATGTTGTAATAATGGTTAGTGGGTTCCATAATCACTCCACAGTGTAAAGTGTTCAATTCTATCAGTTTGTCGGTATGTCAAGATTTGGGACAAGATAAAAACTGTCCACTCAATCATTAAGGGACAAGATTAAAAGTGGATCATTGATGGACAAGATAAAAGTGGAGTCCCCACTTGTCCTGAATCTAGTTAGTGTAGTTGTGTTTCACCAACACCTATAGTTGTGAGTGACCCAATATTGCTTGTGAAATGTATAAATAAATCCCCCTTCTCCTCATTCATGCATTTTCTCATTTAAGGATCTAGGAGTCGAGAGAGTCAAGCTCTGGTATATGATCTTCTATTGCACTAATCAGCAATCCACAAAATCAAAAGATGAGTCTTCCTAGAAAAAGATTCACCAAGACATTACAAGGTTTTATAATTTGATGAAAGATTTGCCAAGTTTTTACAATATTTAATAATTTAGTGAAAGGTTCACAAAGAATTTACAAGATTCTACAATAGAATGAAATATTAGCCAAAAAATTATATATACATATTATATTATTGATAAAATAAGATTCTAATTTTCCTATATATTAGGGATATTCGCCCATGTATTATACATATAAATTTCAAGGGAAATCTTAAAATTATCCCAACATGCGGGCCAATAGTTATGCATCTTGCGTATACGCATCTTGCACCATTACAGCCCA
This sequence comes from Pseudotsuga menziesii, assembly GCA_001517045.1. Lineage (NCBI taxonomy): Eukaryota > Viridiplantae > Streptophyta > Pinopsida > Pinales > Pinaceae > Pseudotsuga > Pseudotsuga menziesii. Next base: position 97,017 of record LPNX011020963.1, on the reverse strand, counting down.
TGTACACTGTGTTTGGTACTAAAAAACAAAAAATATTTGGAGTTTTCCTCATCAAGTAACAAAAAACTTGATTCTTGGACTTCCATATGCCTGTAAACACTCTGATTCAACTCTCCATTTCCCATTTGAGAGCCATATATTGATCCATTATGAAGCATTGGAAGAAGAGAATATTTTGAGAGTAAGGAAACTATAGCAAAACTTTTCCCCATGACCATATGCTTGAATCTTCATCCTTTTATCCTTGTTGATAGAACTCTTTGTGTTCATCTCCCAAGCTCTCCATTGTCTTTGTGAACTTTCCTTGCTATGGAGAATTGAAGTTGTGGAGGATTAGGTGGAAATAATTGGTTTCTCCATTTTGACAAGGTACCAACAGAGGTTGTAAAATTGTACCCTTGTTTTTATATTAATAGAAATATTCATTTCTCGTGCAAATTTCATGTGCAATTGATTCTATTTGTATCCTTGATTATAGTTTCTTTAAATATGTTTAAATGGATTATGCTAGTTTGAATTCTAACATTTAATATATTTTATATGCTTTGATATATATTTGTTGTTGAGGGAAAATTGTAGGAAACAAGCATTTGATCGTGAGCTCAACGGAGGTCTTCTTCAAACATTCGACTAAGGTATGGTTTTTATCCCTTAGTTGTTAGCTTCTTTTATTTATCTAGCATATTTGGGAATGGATGTGATTGTTGTTGTCATCCTATTTGTTGTGGTCCACCCAAAGCAAAAGGAATATTTTCTCCGTAACAAAATTGGTGACTCCACTGGGGAAGTGTCCCTTTTGTTGGGGTTTTTGCGTGCATTTTTTTCTTATATTTCTCTCCGTTTCTTTACGTTTCGGTGTAACATTTGATACTATAGTAATATGTTGACAGTTCCTTGCAGTGGTTTGGCCTTAATCTTACATTTTGCCCTTTTTTTCTTTGTATACGTGGGTCATAGTGTTGACAGTTGCATATATACCTAAGTTGTCCTTTAGTAGGTTGTGTACATATGTTGTCGTTCTCTAAACAGTCACGTGTACCTCGAGTTTTGGTTGATATCTTGGTTTAAGAGATTGTTGGGTGGGTTGTGAGCATTGTTGAATCTTCCTAGACGTTTATGTTGTCTGTTGGTTTCTTATTTTGTGACTGGAAACCTATTTTTTATTAGTTTTTATAGAAGTTGTTCTTTTCAATTTCTCTCTTTTCTCTTTTGATTTTAGTGCATGAATCATTGAGTCTTGGTGTTTTGATAGCTTTGTTTCTTTATACTTGTTGTTGGGGGATGAGAATTTAGTGGTTCTCTTTTGCATTTACATTCATTTATTGTGAAAATACAAACATATTTTCATCATTAAATATTCATTTGCATTTTGCATTTGCATTGAAAGAAGCACTTGCATCAGTTTTCTTGGAATGGAATTAGTCTAGGCTTTCATTTAGGAAATATTACATTTTCATTTGAAAGGAAATGGAATTATTTTTGTGCATTTCATTTAGTGGCATACCATCTTTTCATTTGGAAAACAAGATTGCACTTGGAATTGCTTTTAGGTCTGCATATTTACTTTTATTGTTGAGTCATAATATCACTAGTTTCACAGCCATATCCATTAAGTAAGCATAACCTATTAAAATGAGCGCTTAATTTAAAATTGATTAGAAAGATGTTATTTTATAGGGTGCACGAACAAGCCTAGGTTTTAGAGTCTTGGAATAGGATTGTGTGAGTAAACTTCTCCAAGAATATAAAACAGAAACAATTAGGTGTTTGACCAAGGAGAGGATAAATCCTTGCTATAATTGGTGTTATAATGAGGCTCCTCTTACATAGGATTTAAGCATGAGACAACACACACGTTGATGGTGGGGATAGCCCTCCATTACGTTCAGTGAGTGTCGAATATATTTATAGGATCCTATTCATATCTGGGGGGTTTTGAGGTACCTTTGATGGTTTCTAGCTTTGGACCTAGTTACCCTGTCCATATGGTGGATCCTGCCTATGACTGTCCTCCTGAACATTAGTTATGTTGAGGTGATCTTGTTGAGAATATAAGTTGTCATTAATGTCAAAGGGTTTCATGTATGAAAAAGGAATAACCAGTAGATATGGTGGCAGGATGAATTCATCAATGACACAAAGGAAAGTCAGTACTGAGGAATTAGGGATTTTGAGAGTAACAGGAGATGGAGATCGATTGATTGATCACTATAAGGATCGATGATCAACCTATAATCCTAAGTCTATGAAGGTAATAATGGTTGAAATTGTGGTAAGATAAAATACATGACTGAGGTTTAATATCGCAAGTTAAAGTTGCGAATGAGATAAATTGATAATCCTCATTCATATGCGTGAAGATCGTGTGGTGGAGAGTAAAGGTGGAATAAGATCAACGGCTGAAGAATATCCCGCTGATAAAAGAGTGAGGAGGATAAAAGGTGATTCTGGTTGCGAAATCAAAGCTAATAGCTTGGAATCAGATTGAGATCAATGGGCAAGATAGATAATTAAAATAGATGTACGACGCACAACGATTTCGCTAGGTAGAGTTGCACGCTTTTGAAAACTTATCATGTGCGCAGAATCTTTATGAAATCCACTTCATCACATTTGAATTCCATCTTCTATCTAGTGGGGGAAAAGATCTAATGGTCCTTAAGGATTATGTTGATTCAACTAGTAAGGTGGTTAACAACAGAGGTTGGATGCAAAAATTTTAATGTAATATACTCTAAGATATTTGGAGTCCACTATCGATCTAGATCTGATGATCCTCATAAATTTCATATATTCAACTAGAAGATGAGTTAACATTTTGGATGGGAGAAAAATTTCATTGAGAAATAGTTTACTAACAACGCGAATGGTCCATATCAGTCAAGAGAAATTATGGAAGCTGATCTTGAGAAGATCGATGACGGTGGATGATTTCCACATAAAGAAAAGGGGAGATCCACAAATACACATTTGATCATAGATCAATGGTTAGGATTTTATCCATGAGGAAATCTATGGTGGTGAATGATTTTCACACAAGAAAAGTGAAGGTACGCAATCCACATTAGATCATAGATCGGCGGTCAAGATTGAACCTGCAAAAGAAATCAACGGTTCAGAAGGAAAGCGAAAGGCGGAGAATTGTGAATGCAACGTTTGAGTTTTTGAAAACTTGCATTCTACATGCCATGATTCGAAATATCAACAGTCAGAAAGACATTCGTAAAAAATCGACGACGCAGAAATATTAGTGTGGAAAGATGAAGGCAGAGAATTGCGAAAGCAACACTTGAGTTTTTGAGAACCTGCATTCCGCAACCCACAATTTGGAAGATCAATGGTCAATAAACATCCATAAAATATCAATGATGGAAATATTGGTTCAGAAAGTGAAAATTGGCAAATGATATTTGGAAAAAGTCACATATCTGATATCTAATTTCCACCTCAAAATGACGGTCACAAAAATATGGAAGGAGATCAATGGTGCAAAATAGTTGACAGAAAACTAAGTGCAGAAAGACATTTTGAGAAATGTCATAGTTAGGCAATTCACATACCGCATCCTATCTTAGATCTACGGTTAGGAAGAAGACCGATATAAAATCAACGGATCAGGATGGGTGCAGAAATGGAGATTGTGGAAGGTTATGAATGGAATATTAATAAGCAGATTGATTAACATGGAATTAGCTTATTTTTTTTGAAGAGGCACGATCAAATAATGAAATGGCACAATGGTGAAGAGATGCATCTACAGGAATTGTGAAGGTATTTATTGACAGAATAATTGAAGAAAAGAACTTGTCTTTGTGATTAATGCATGACAGAGTCTAGGAAATGAATAACATACTGATAAAAATCAGTCCAAGGTGGTAGGGTGGCGCTAGGGAAGAATATAAGTCTAAAAAGGGTGTTGTATCATCCTTTTCAGTTGTAGCAGCCAGAAAATCAAGGTGTTGTAGCATCCTTATCTATTGTAGCAGGCAGAAACCCAGGGTCTTGTTGCATCCTTTATGTAGCAGAAGATAAAGAAATTTTGTAGATTCATCTTTTTAATGAGTTTGAATTGGTGGTTTTATCTTTGAAGTTTCCATGATAAAATTTGTGTCTTAACATGTTTGATTCATTTTTGTTAAAAGGAAAAAAGACAATACTGATTCACCCCCCCCCACCTCTCAGTATTGTGGGATAATCCAACAATTGGTATCATAGTAGGTTCCTTCACCACAGTTTAACCACTATATGGAAGATCCTATTTAAAAATCATTATGGATCAACAAGAAGGTTTAGCCACTGACAAACCTCCATTATTCACAGGTGAAAATTATGCACACTGGAGTGTGAGAATGAAGTGCCATCTGATGTCCCTTGGATGGAAGGTTTGGGAAGCAACTGAAAACGAGTATAAAATATATGACCAAGCACCTACAGACAATGTGAAACTGTCCCAATATGAAGGTAATCCCAAAGACCTAAATGAAATCCTCAATGGATTGACAAATTTTGTATTTACAAAAGTTTTGCGATGTAAGACTGCCAAACAATCCTGGGATAAATTAAAAATTATCTATGAAGGGGCATCTAAAGTCAAATAATCCAAACTTCACACTTACAGAGGGAAGTTTGGGAGCCTTAAAATGAAAGAAGAAGAAAATATGGGGAAATACCTTATAAGAGTAGATGAGTTTGTCAATGCCAATAGAGGTCTTGAAGGAAAATTGAAATAAAGAGAAGTGGTTAACAAGGTACTAAGATCATTTCCAATGAAGTATGACTCAAATGTATCCACCCTAGAAGAACAAGATGATATTGACCTTATGAAAGTAGATGAACTACATGGAATCCTCACTGCATATGAGATGAGAATGGGACTAAATGAATCCTCAATAAAATAAGCAGCATTTAAAGCCTTGTCCAAAAAACAATCAAACCTAGATGATGAAGAAGCTCTTTTTATTAAAAAACTTGAGAAAGGTACTGGAAAATATAAAGGAAAGTTACCCCTGAAATGTTTTAACTGTGGAAGAAATGGACATTTTGCTTCAAAATTTACTTACCCTAAAAAGGAAAGCTTGGCCAACTGGAAAGCTAAGAAAAATAATAACCAGTATGAACAAAAGAAGAAGGATTTTGTGCCCAACAGAAATTCTAAGAACAATAAGGCCAAAAATTATCCTAATAATAAGAACTTCCAAGGAAATAAGAATAATTCACCCAGCAATCAGAATAATTCTAAGGGTAAGGAAATTGCTAATAATCATGGAAATTTTACCAAGAACTTTGAGCGCAAAGAACCTATAAAGTGCTGGGAGTGTAATGGCCCACACTATGCTTCAGTCTGTACTAATCGGAAGAAGACTGTTAGCAATATTCATACCATACAGGACGAGATGAACATTGGGGAACTAGCGAGGACCATGCCCAAAATCAACGCAGCCTTGGAGAATCGACAAGAAGAATATTAGACTTCCATGGTGGAAGTAGAAGGTATGATAAATCAAACCCCTGTAACTATTTTGATTGATCTAGGAGCTAGTCTCAGTTATATTGCACCTAAAATGGTAGAAAAATGTAATTTATCTGTTGAAAAATTTGAGAATTCTTGGTTGGTTCAGTTAGCCATTGGTGCTAAAAGAAAGGTAACTTGTTTTGTAAAAGAATGTGCAGTAGTTATGGATCATTTTGAAACTGTTGTCAAGGTTAATGTATTGCCTCTTGGTTCTTATGATTTGCTGATTGGTATGGACTAGTTAGAACAACATAGAGTAATTTTAAATTGTTATGATAAAACCTTCACATGTTTAAATAGTGATGGAAAACCAGTAAGTGTAAAAGGAATCCCTAGAAAAACCACCATAAGGTAGATTTCTACCCTACAGCTTAAGAGAGCTGTTAGGAAGGGATGTAAAGCTTATGTAGTAACAATAACTGATGAGGAGAGTCTAATCAAGACAGATAAGTTAAAATTGGAAGACATACCAGTCTGGGACTACCTTTGAAAAGGGAATTGGATTTCACCATTGAGCTGGTACCGGGTGTAGTACCTAACTCAAAGGCCCCTTATAGAATGAGCATACTTTAACTTAATGAATTAAATTCTCAATTAAAAGAACTAATTGATAAAAAGTATATTCGACCAAGTGTGTCTCCCTAGGGGGCACCTCTGATCTTCGTTAAGAAAAAGGACGGAACCATGTGACTTTGCATAGATTACCGTCAGTTAAATAAGATGACCATTAAAAATCGATATCCATTGCCCCACATTGATGATCTATTTGATACACTACGTGGAGCCATGGTGTTTTCGAAAATAGATTTAAGGTATGGATATCATCAAGTCAGGATTAAAGATGAAGACATCTTTAAGACAGCTTTCAGAACTAGATATGTTCATTACGAATTTGTCATCATGCCATTCGGGCTTACTAATGCCCCAGCTGTTTTCATGTGTTTAATCAACAACGTTATGCATAAGTATTTAGACAATTTTGTGGTCGTGTTTATCGACGACATTCTAATCTATTCAAAAACTGAAGAAGAACATAAAGAACATCTAAAAATTGTTTTGAAAGAGTTGGGAGATCATCAACTCTTCGCAAAGTTTAGTAAATGTGATTTCTTCAAGGATAAGATTCAGTACTTAGGTGATGTGGTGACCAAGGAAGGGATTTCAGTAGATCCTGAAAAGATAAGGGCAATCGAAGATTGGCCGGTTCCTAAGGATGTGACAGATGTTCGATATTTCATGGGCATTACCGGTTACTACCAGAGGTTCATTGAAGGTTTTTCAAGGGTTGCGAATCTGATAACTTCCTTACAGAAGAAGGGAAAGAAGTTCAACTGGAATCAGAAATGTGAGGAAAGCTTTAAAAAGTTAAAAACTTTATTAACCAGTGCACCTATTTTAAGAATAGTTGATCCTAATAAAGAATTTGTAGTATGCATTGACGCTTGCAATGATGGCTTAGGCAGTGTTCTGACTCAAGAAGGGCATGTTATTGCCTATAATTATGCAACATATGATCTGGAATTAGCAGTTGTTATACATGCTCTAAAGATGTGGCGACATCACCTAATTGGCAGAAAATTTATTTTAATGACTGATAATAAAGGATTGAAGTATCTATTAGATCAGCCTAATTTAAATGCCAGACAAGCTAGGTGGCTAGCTTTCTTAAGTGAGTATGATTTTGAAATTCAGCACATAAAAGGTAAAGAAAATAAAGTTGTTGATGCATTAAGTAGGAATGCAAGGCTGAATTTTGCAGCAGCTATCAGCACTTATGCTACAGATTTGGATGAACATCTTAAAGAAGGAATAGAACAAGATGAAATTTACCAAAGTTTAGAAGCTAAAACTAAAGAAAATCCAACAAAAAGATTAAGTAAAGGTTACAGTTTAAATGCAAAATAATTTTTATTGTATAAAGATAGAATGTATGTACCTAACGTACCTAAATTTAAGCTGTTAATTCTGGATGAAATTCATAAAACTCCATACTCAAGTCATCCAGGTTATCAAAAGACTATAACTATGTTAAGAAAAGAGTATTTTTGGCCAAATATGAAGACTGAAGTAGCAGAATATATTGCTAGGTGTTTTGAGTGTCAACAGGTGAAAACTGAACATCAACACCTAGCTGGATTGCTTCAGCCATTACCCATTCCTAGCTGGAAATGGGAGATAATTAGTCTAGATTTTATTACTGGGCTGCCTAGAAATCAGAATCAAAATGATTTTATCATGGTAGTAGTCAATAAGTTAAGCAAAGCAGCTCACTTTATACCTGTTAAAACTACTTATAAAGCTGCAAACATAGCTGATATCTTTCTAAAACAGATTTTCTGATTGCATGGAGTACCAAAAGTCATAATCTCAGATAGAGATCCTAAATTTACAGAAAACTTTTGGAATTCTTTGTTTAAAGGGTTAAACACTACATTAAATTTTAGTACTTCATTCCATCCTCAAACAGATGGACAAAATGAAAGGGTAAACCAAGTACTAGAAGATCTATTAAGAATGTATGTGAAAGACCAACCAGGTAAATGGGAGGATTATTTGCATCTGGTAGAATTTGCTTATAATAATAATTATTAGACATCAGCCAGATTTAGTCCTTTTGAAATTTTATATGGACGGAAATGTAATACTCCTATCTCTTGGAGTAATCCAGTGGATAGATTGGTATTAGGTCCTGAACTGTTAAAAAAAAATGGAAGAAATTGTAAAACAGGTGCAAGGTAATCTAAAAGTTGCACAGGATCGGTAGAAAAGTCAAGCAGACTTAAAAAGAACTCCAAAGGAGTTTCAGGTAGGTGAACATGTGTTCATGAAGGTAAGGCCCAAAAAGAGCTCTCTGAGATTGGGGAGTTGTGCAAAATTGGCACCTCATTACTGTGGTCCATTTGACATTCTGTCCAGGATTGGACAAGTAGCTTATCAATTAGCATTACCACCAAATTTAAGAGTACATAATGTTTTTCACATTTTGTATTAAATAAATATGTTCATGATGCTACTCATGTTGTTAAATTGAATAATGTACAGGTGGAACCAGAAGGAGATTTTCTAGTGGAACCAGACTGTATACTCAGGCAGAGGGAGATCACACTTTAGAACCACACCATTAGACAGGTGAAGGTGCAATGGAAGCACCTTAGTCCAGAGGAAGCCACCTGGGAATTGGAAAGTAATATGCGAGATGCATATCCATTTCTGTTCTAGGGGAATTCTGAGGATGAAGAATAAATAACATCGACGAAGATGTTATGTTCTAAAGGGGTGTGTATGTCACATGCCCCAATTTTGGAAAAATAATATTATCTTATTTGATTTTATTTCAATACATTATGTTAAATTTTATGCTAAGTTGTAAATGATGACTCAGCAGAATCAAGGATATTGAATGTAATTCTGAATAATTTAATTATAAATAAATAAAAGTGGAGACAACATCTTAGGAGAGCTGTTAAAAGAGTGTTTACTGGTCAAGTTGGTGGAGGAGACTGGGTGGAGAGAAAACAGACAAGTGGCAGCATCCTCAAACACTTCCAACTGTTGCAGGTGGCAACCTCCCTACATTTGTGATCATGATCCCCCAAGAAAGTGGGATCAGAGTAGGTGGTTCAATTAATGACAACTGACCCAAAAGACTTAGGCAATCTTTATAAAAATGCCCATTGAAGAAAGATGAGGCTGCTCATTCTAGGGAAGTGATCATTCAGGTGAATGAACTTCAGAAAATTCAATGGCAAGGGAATTTTTGGAAAGTGTTTGAGGGGATTAAATTGCTGAGTGATCTAGTGTAGCTTTTCAGTTGAAGGATCTTACTACTGAGTGCAGTATCATTATTGAGTCATTGGACTAGTCTATTGTTTGCTTGCTCCACCAGTTCTCAGCCAAGGAGACCAGGAACAGGCTCGAGGGTCCTGAGGAGATGCTATTTGAGCGATCTCTGGGAGTTGGTAGGGAGGAACGGCCTCCTAATGCTGTTGTTGTCTAGCTTAATCAGGTTCTACAATCTTTTTGTTTTACTGTGTTAAATGGTCAAATGTGAGACTGACTGCTTAATGAATGTTTAATGTTTAGTTGTGAACTGATAGAGTTAGTAATCTTTTAGTTTATTGAAAAACTGAATCTGAAATTTATGAAAAATAATCCTAACCTGTGTTTTTCCACATTTGGAAGGACCAGACTGTACTTCAGCATAGGCAGTGTATTTTAAAATAGATGAAGGATATGATAGAAATTTGAAATGAATAAATGTATTATGCATTTCATAATATCAGAGTAATCTATTTATGTATGTAGCTTGTTATCAGAAAAGAACATTAACCTGTTTAGTTAGGTTTATTGTTTAACCGGATTGTTATTGTAAGAATGCTAGAAAAGAAATAGCCATAATACTTTATGGGTAGCAATTTTATTATATTAATAAGTTATTCAAGTATATAAGTTATTATTCTTACACAGTACTTTATTTTGTAATTATACTATTAACCTATAACAGAGAAAGTAGAAATAACTCAGATAAAACACTTATTTTATTCTGCTAAGTAAAGATTTAAGTCTGATATACTTAGTTTATTTACTGTTAATAATAACTGACTATATATACAAATATTCGAACCTCAAGTAGGGTGTTATTAACATAATTAAGTTCTAAAGGACAAGTTAAGTACAGAGTTTATGAACATCTTATCAAAGAACTTTAATAATCCTATCTGTATTTTATTTAATAAAAACAACTAGAATATGATAATAACTAACATTAACAAATTTTATTTATAAAATAACTAATTCTTTTAACTATTATAAACAAAATTTACTTGTAAAAGAAAGTACAGGGTTGAAACCCTAATAACAACAATATATGTAAATGACAATCATTTAAACGATAATCCAAGTATTTGGATTATTTATTATTAAACAACTAAACTATTGTAGATTATTACAGTCCTTTAATGACATTGAAAATACAACTGTGGTAATATAACTCATTCTATGCCTGTAACAATAATTAAATCAATTAAATTAAGTAACTAAAACTTAAAGAATAAATTGAAGAAATTATTTTACACACAGGTTACCTATAGGAAACCCTAGCTCGAATATCTGAGCCTGTAAGTAAATAATTATAATATGATGGTATAGCATTCTTAAAACCATTAACAATATTACTAATGCGAAATAAATAATATACAGCAAAATTTCTATTACATGGGCGAATAAGGGTAAAAATCCTAGTTTACAAAATCACCATAAGAGCTTAAAGTTAAAATAAGTTTGAACTCAAAAAAGGGAAAATCTCTTTTCTTTAAACAAAACTATGTATGGCTTGATAAGCCACAAAGGCTTTAAACATAACATTGTATAAAAATGAGAAACAAACATTTACAAGTCACGGCTTGAGCCGGAGTACCCTGCTGTAAGCAAGGGTTTTAACAAAAACCCAACTAGTAATTTGAAGAACAATAACCCAAAACTGGGTAACAACCATGCCGTAACTTTCTAACTAGAAATTGTCCCCTAAGGATTGCACAAGCAGGGAATGCCATTTGATAACCAGGGCTTACCCGTAGCAAGAGCGCCAGTCCTTTGTAAATTGTTTTCTGCCAAAGGTTGCGAACTGTCACCTACATAATGAAAATCAAAGTTCAGTTAAAAACTAGCTTTTAGAACTATATACTAAAAACAAAATCTAGTTTTAAAAACTTTAAAATTGTTTACTTTACCTAGAAGTTAAGGTTATGGAGCCATGAAGGAGCAACAACACCGCAACCAGAGTAATGAGAATCCAAACCTTCATACTCGCAGTGACAGAGATGACGGGGACTCATGTATAAGCCACACTGACAGTAGTTGCAAGAACGAGCCTGGACAAGACCATGAAAGAGTTAATGATGAAGCTGGAGCTGTCACCAACTTCAACAGCTCTCATGAAAACTCTCAAACCCTACGATGAGGGCAGAGCTTAAACCAACAGCAATAAAACCTTAACCTATCTCTACAATGATAGGCCACGGATGAACAAGTAAGGAGCCACATACAGGCCGCAAGCCTTATGCTACGAATCTCAACAAACCCTTACAGAGATAAGACTCACAGTACACAGAAGGAGTTTTGAGACCGAATGGTGGAGGCTGAAATGACTTAAACCAAGACTCTGAGCATATCTAGCAAACAGAAGGGTAACATGGCCTCCATGAGAATGGTTGGAAAGAAGCCTAAAGGCCCGAGAACTACGGAGGGAAATGACAAAGAGTAGGGTTACAAAGAATTTATATCTCTAATGCATGGACAAGAGAATTCCACGTG
>LPNX011020963.1:0-84981 GCA_001517045.1 Pseudotsuga menziesii | reverse complement strand
ATTGAAATTCTATTGGTTCTTGAATTCCAACTCACAAAAACTTATTTTGGCACATTTTCTTATAAGGCCCATTTTAGACCCCAAATTTCCTCTAATGCCATGTGTATACGCGGGAAAGGGTTAAAAAGTCGCATATAGGAAATAACAGCGGTTTTTAGGGATGATTTTGGAAACATTAAAGGTACAAAAATGGTCCATGGGGTGCATAGAGTCTATAGAGGGACAATTTAAATGATGCATGGGTCGAGCTCTATAGTCACCTGCATGCAAATAATTTGCATTGATTCATGAACAAATAATGCAGGAATTATATCGATCAATCGTTTTATAAAGTTCACCTTTCATATAATATGTTTATAACATAATGTCATTTGGGAATTACATGACAAGAAACCTCAGATCGTTGACCAATTCGAAGGTATAGTAATCCTATATTTCAAAACTATTATGTTTGATTTTTTAAAACAAACCCTTCACTCATAAACCAATCAATTTAGAATGGAATTGATTCATCAAATCATATACAAACGCCGATATTATAATATGAACTTTATGATTTCCATGTTTGTCAACGTTAAAATATAATAGCGATTTGATTATTGTAATGTCCAAGTTGATTTGTGCAAATCGTCGAACAACTATATATATTTATGTTCCATATACATTACGGTTAACGCAAGATGAGACTCCTCTAAACCCACAACTCCAATGGAGATTATGATAAAGGTTGATTAGCACATTATAGAATAGAATCATATATTCTTTACAAGATCAATGTTGTTTAGACTTGTTTAGGAACTTCAAACTAATGGCAGAATTGTATGTTTATAAACATAATATGTGTGTGTGTGTGTGTGTGTGTGTGTGTGTAAAACCAACATTGATTGGGAATAAACAATAAACATGGCTAGTATGATAAAATATTATATACAGAACTCTTTTACATAATCTAGTTGGGAATAGATTTTAATAGTCATAGGTTGTTTCTAAACATGGCAGTCTGCTGGTAATTTACCATGTCTTATACTTAGTAGAATGATTTTATGCTTACACAAAATAACTGGTGCTTAGCATAGAATAGAAGGTTGATAATTATAGAAACACCAACCTTAGAAATTGTTGGTAAACAGTAACTTAATACAAGAAAAGTATTATAAAGTAATAAGAATTAAAATGGTTTGATCCTACTCGAGTCTATAATCAATAGAACCTCATGGTTTGACATAGATTTAAGAGATGTAGGCAACTGCATTTTCTTATGAAAAGATACTGTCGTTGTCACACTAATCAACTTAACTGTAAAAAAGTTACAGGCTGTAATTTTCACTACAGAAGATAAATATCGATCAACTCGATACTCAAGTGAGTGGTATGATAATGTATAATAACCCAAAGTACAACAGTATAATGTTGCAAGTAATACTTATTAAATTAGAAGTTATCAAGCAACTAAGATTACAAGTTTAGATCCACAAAAATTATTTTACTGTCGCTACATACATTAAAGAAAGGAACTCAAACATCTAAACTTCGATTACAAGAACAACTGAAGAAAACAAACTGTTTTTACCTCATGGAAGTTCGTTTGAAATATAGAATCTTTTTTACTAAGCTTATTAATTGTAGATAGAGATACTGCTGGATACTTTATGAAATTAAAAATGTTACTCGATCATTCATACCTGTAACCTATAAGAACAAGTAATCTTTCTACGTTAGCATAAATGCTAAGTAAGCCCAGGATTTCAAAGTCAGATTCCACCTACTTGTCATAAAGAAAACTCATCAGTAAACTGAAATAAAAACAATGCGCAAGTTAAACTTAATTTTGTTACAAAAAGGAAACTGTTGAGTTAACATAATTGAGATTATGTAATACTAATCTTTTAACTGTATCTTTCATTGCTAACCTTTAGCTGTTAGTAAACCGTAGTTTCAGCATTTTATGTTATCTCAAAATTTTAAATTTTTGTGAAAATTTTGGGTTTTGACAAATTACATCATGGACTAACCATTACAAGGATGCTCCAAAAACAAGGGGCAGGAGGCCCGAATCATGACCAGCAAGGAGCTATGAGCATAGGTGAAGCATGGGATTCACTGGAGCTCGACCTGAACTTGATGGAGGCTGAAAATAACTTTGACTATCATTCAATGTCTGCAAGCTAGCACTACACACCTGCAATGGAAGAGAAGGGGATGGAAGGAGAGGGGAATGTAAGGCTAGGGCTCATCTCCTAGTAGTCTGAGGCACAACACTCAGAAGTTATGCTCACATAAGAATTCAACAATCAAATCATCAACCAAACTAAATAATGGAGTTGGAATACTTCTTTTATATAATTAATGTTGACCTGTTGAGCAAGTTACTTGGCTTAGTGACCTGTGAGAATAGGTCACCCATGAGTGGACATACTTTCCTTTCTTTTCTTTGCTTTTCCTTTTCTTATTTTTCCTCTTTTTCTAACTTTCCTCCTTTTCTGAACTTTCCTTCTTTTCATACTTTCCTGCTTTTCCTGTTTTATCCTGCTTTCTGGATTTATGCTACTTTTCCTGAAATATTCCTCTTTTCTCATTTTTGGCATTATTTTTGGGCTCTAGTGCTTACTTGACTTGGAAAGTTTATTTCCACATCATTCAATTGCACCAATAATATTAAATGCTCCATAATTATTTATTCCAAGTGGGTAGCAACTATGGATAAATTTAAATGCACACTCCTAATTAATTAATTTCCTCATCTTAACCCCTTATTAATTATTTAATTCAATCTGTCACTAGGATCCATGGGGTTTGATCTACTTCATGGTGCTGTCAAAATGGGAACATGAGAGTCCTCCCTTCCCAATATTTCTTGTCCTCAAGCAAAGTATCCCAAGAGGCCCGTCGTGCTTTTTCTGCAATACTCTGATCATAATCCTCTCTCCAAGAAAATATTCACTACAATATATGTAGTTGAGCATGCCTACTTCTATCCAAGTGAAGTAACTAGAAAGTGTACCATGATCCCATAAGAACATTAGAAATGAAAATATACCACTACTATGTAAACTATAAGTCCATCCAATGAGGTGTTCCCTATGTGGGAAATTGAAACCAAGTGCAACATAGATGAACTGGTGCAAAAGAGGGTTGGCTTGCTCCATCATACCAACATGCAAACAAATTCTCCAAGGACAAACAATGCCAGGATCCCATTGCTTGTATGGAACCCCCATGTATAGGAATATCATCCAACAAAATCTATTACGAAAAAGAGTGCATGGATACCATTGTTCATGTTGCATCTCCCCAAACATTAGTAACAAGAAAAAATCAGCATTCTTTGAAATGTTGGGAAAGATGAAAACAACATACCACTATATTGGAAAATCATCCTTTCCAATGCAAACCTGAAGCTTTGAGGGCCCCTCAATCAATATATGCAACTCTTGAACGTAGGGATGAATCAAAGAAATGCTATGCATCCCCAAATATTCCTCCAAAAAGTGAGGCCACAATTCCACCAGGTGTTCCATTCCAACTGAAATGTTCTCATGTGACCAATGAACACAAGGAACAAGTGTGGTATACATGAAACTCAAGTGACAAGGGTGAGGATCCCATGTCATAAAATGCTGCTCCAAAAGAGAGTAAGTTGTATCAAAATCAGTCATGTTCATGTTTCCCTCAAATAACGAGGTATCATGGTCTCTATGGAACTCAACAGGTGCTCCCCTCTTCATCCAATGGCTCAACTCTTTGCCATTGATCCAAGGGTTAAAAACTCCATCAATTGACCCACACATTGAAAGTAAGTGTAGATATGATTCCTTCTTGTCAAAAGTGGCTGCACACACATTCCTTTTCTATTGCTTGTAAATCATAGAAAAATCAACAATATTAAAAACAATTTTCTTGCAACAAGACATAAAATTTTTACCTTCTAGATTTTCCTCTTCAGTGATTCCTCTATCCAACCATCTAGTGGATGAATCATAGATATTTCTTGTTGTTTTATATGATCTATAATCATACATCCCTTCTGCAATAGGATATATCTCCCATGGGGACAAATCATGATCCCCTTGTTGTACATGTGACACAAACCAGAAAAAATTATTCACCCATTGTTCATTCCCCATTGGTGTTGTTGAATCTAGGACATGTGGGAAGGAACTGTGAACCTTATTTGCATGTCTACAACCTTCAGTAATAAGACTTATGGCTGCAAATTTTTCTTTATTTTTTGGCCCAAATTGGGTGCTCTCATCCCACTCTTCCATGGGAGAGTGACTATCTTCAAGGAACATCTCAAGTTTCCTTGGAAAGAAATCAAGTGCTTGGTTCTCATCAAACTGTTTTGCACACTCTTCAAGCACATACCGAATAGAATGCTCCTCATGGTCCACCCACTCATGAGGTTCCTCCATGGAATTTTTTATGCCATTTACCCAAAAGGGATGACTCTCAGCAAATATTAAGGATTGAGTCAATTCTTGCCACTCTTGTTGGAATTGTTTTATCTTCATTTGTGATTCTAAGAGGGAACTTTGAGTGTATCTCAAAGAATATTGGGTGGCCAACAAATCACCTTTGAGCTTGTAGTTCTCTTCTTCATATATGAAAATAATTTCTTGATCATGCAGTGATGCTTCATGCAATAACTCAACAAGCTCAAACATGTCATTTCTATCTGAAAGCAATTGTGAGAAAATACCTTTGATTGTGGACATTGCTTTCTGGATATTCTCCATGGCTTCAAAGGAAGATTGGTCTTCCATTAAAGCAAATTCCCAACACATATTTGACATTGAAGCATGAGTGTCATGGATAATTTTCAGGGCCTCTTGGATCTTTTGTTCATTCATCTTCAATGACCCTACACGAAGATGAGGTTCTTGTAGATGTTCCTCCTCTTCATTTTCCATCACCGGATCAATTTCATGCAATGCACTCGAGGTTTTGAAATCTGATCCATATGTTTTTGCTGCAATATATTCATCTTTTAAGTCCTCAACAACATAATTTGGGCTGCAACTTAAGTGCTCATTCATCCCCGATGAACCAGAAAGATATTCTCTTAAATTTTCATCCTTCATACTGCATTCATTTTTAACACTAGAATTATGAACCTCATCACTAAGGGACTCAACCATTCTAAAATTTTCACTGGAAGTGGATTCCATATCATATTTACACAATGACACATAAAAATCAGAATTTACTAACTCACCATGTGTCATGTTCTCCTCCTTATGTGGTGGAATTATGATGGCTTTTTCACCCACCCATTTCTCTGCTTCACACCCTACTAAGATGTGCTCAATTTATGCTTCCTTGTGAGGCTCAAGGGGTGATTGTAAATATGAATTGTGTTTCTATTTTGGATCAGATCCAAAATATATCTCACCATCATCAATCTACCCCATCTCTTTTGCACTTATCTTGAAATCAACCACAAAGAAATTTTGAGTCATTTCACCTTCCACGTTACCAACAACTAGATGTTGGACTGTTAGATATTTAGTTGTGCATGGATATTCTCCATCTCCTTCTGAAGAAGGATTTGGTGACTCATCATCCTCATGGATGCTGCAAATAGGCTGATCTCTCTTTGGGGTAAACCCAAATAATCTCTCAAAGAAACCATGTATAGATGGCTCTAATTAATCTTCACTTTTAGTCCTCTTTTCTTCCCCTTTAGTTTGATAACTGGAACAACTTAGTTCCTTTATTGATGGATTATTGGTATTCAAAGAACCTACATGTGTTAATTTTCAATGAAAACATAGACTCTCCATATTTATTTCCTTCATGCTGAGAGACACTACTACTCCCTTCTCCATGTTTGCTTGCCAACTGCTTGGAAAGGAATTCTCTAGTCTCTTTATCTGACTTGATGATGCTTTGAGATACATATTTTAGCCCTTTCAATGTTCTTTGCATCAAAATTATTAAATATTCTCGATCATCCATTTCTAAATGCTCTTCTTCCTCATACAACTCAAAGTCTAAATCTTCCATGACTGGAACTAATTCCACAACTGCAACTTGAAGATATTGCTAAGCTACTTTTACACTGACAGTTACTTTCCATAGGCTGAGCCAAGGAAAGTGCTCTGATATCACTGTGATGTCCTAATCCTGGTGTGCAGACCTAAACTCTTTAATTCTGTAATTTTCGGTTAAGCAATTCTGAAATTTTAATTGGTTCACATAGAGCCTTCTCGGATTGGGAAAAACAGAGGCTTCTTTAGGGAAATTTTGCAAAGGACAAGAGTGATCAGTGGGAAGTTCTATAACTAGATCTTGTTCTTAGTTTATCTGTTCTTTTTGTCCTAATTTTCAACCATTGGTTTAAAATTATTTTACATTTTATGTTGATTTTAAGAATTTTTGACAATCAATAATTTTTGTTGGATTTAATGCTTTTAATGATTCAATTATTTCATTATTTTAGTTCTAAGGTTTGTCTTTTGGGTTTGTTAGTTAATATGTATATATTTAAGCTTTCAAAAAAATAGAATAAAATTTTATTCCAAGTTTTGCTTTATAATCTAACCCTCATTTTTGAGTCCTTTGTCAAATATTTTCATGAGGAGATTCCTGTAGCAGCTCTGTTTTTCCTTTTTTTGTCATTATCATTGGGAGCATATTACGAGGTGGTGGAAACAAATTATAGAAAAAACAAGAGTTTTTTGTCCAAAATAGACTCATTCACAAAAACCTCTCTCAGTTTTGCAACAACTATTATCGTTTGAGAGATTCAAATTCATATTTGTGGCCTATTTTCAGGGTTTGAATTATTTAATAATTTCATGTTTTAGTCACCAATTTCCAACACGTATTCCGATCAATTGAAGAGTAATTTTAAAAACCAAGAGAGTTTTTTGTTAATAACATAATAATTTAAAACAACCTCTCTCATATTTTGTATAGGTGTCCCGGATTGAGAGATATGAAGGCGTCTTTGAGACCCAAATTTTTAGAAATTCACCAAATTTCCCCAAATCCGATTTGCTATTTTTGGGTTAATTGTCTTTAAATATTTTGAGTTATCATGTAACTAATTGATGTAACTATTTCAAATTTAGACCTAGAAGGTATTTATGGAACTACTTTACCTTTGTAATGATAAAAGGAAGACAACATACAGTTTTGAGGGGGGATTTTTCACTGAAGGAGAGGCTTTTGGAGCTTTGATTTCTAAAACTAGCACTTATAACTCTTATGTAAGTGAATGACTGTTATTGATTATATATAAACTGATAAGCCCTTTTTACCTATCATGCTGTTTCATTTCTGATTTGGTTGATTGCCCATTCTACAATTTCATTTCTTGTTTAAAGGTCTTATTCATGTAAATGCTTGTAGCCTGTGGGTGGAATTAGTATTTCATGTGTAATGTTTATGGATTATTGGGATGTGTTTGATCCCCAGTTTATCTAACTTGTGCATGATTAAGTTCTGTATTATCTTGTGAATGTTTATTACCTCCTTGCTGATGAAGTTTTAAACCAAAACCCTAAAAAACCAATTTTATTCTATTTATTTTTGAGATTGTGTTAGCTTATTCTTGTGGTAGTCTAGGAACAACTTCTAGAACTAATAGGAAGAAAAAAGAGAGATGTTAGACATGTAATTTACTCTCCCTAACACATTTATATCTAGTGCCATTTAGGGTCCAGAATCCGCACCGTGAAAACCTACTACCACGCTTCTAGCCAGGCAAACCATGAAACTGAGAGTAGTTCGATCTGTTTCAACCAGAGGATTTTGGAAAATTGAAAATGTTTGTTCCAAAATTAATGTAACATAATAAATTATTTAGACATTTTTCTGAGGTTCTGGAAATTTTTAAGGAGATTTGGGTGAATTTGAGGATTTCTGGCAGTTTTGGTCGAGGGAAACCCTGCGCAAAGGAGGACCCAAAAATGTGGTACAAACCAAAAAAAAAAAATTCTGGAGATATGTATGTAAATTTATTCCTATTACTGACCCACAGGAACTGACAGATCTCATTTTTAGTTTACAGAACTTGTTTTACATCAGTTTTAGTAAAACTAGGTATTAAAAGCTAGTAATCTAGCCAGGGTCTAAAAAAGCAGTTAAATAATCTCAAATGCATTTATGTAAAACATGAGAACTATAAAAAAGGTAAATATAAGTTCATTTAATATGTAAAATCCCTTAAATCATTTCCCCAACCTAACATATTCCTTATAGCACTCATTTTTATTCAATTTTCCCCATACATGGCTAAAATAGGCCTTTTAGGTAAAACTGAAGACAAGATTCTTTATGGAAAGAGATGTTTCAACCTGATACATGTAATTTTCAGAATATTATGACCCTACAGAATAGAAATTACATCATGGAATGACCATTACAAGGATGCTCCAAAAACAAAAGGAAAGAGGCCCGGATCATGACCAGAAAGGGGCTATGAGCATAGGTGAAGCATGGGCTTTACTGGAGCTCAACCTAAACTTGATGGAGGCTGAAAATAACTTTAATTATCCTTCAATTTCTACAAGATAGCGCTCCACACCTGCAATGGAAGAGAAGGGGATGGAAGGAGAGGGGAATGGAAGGCTGGGGCTCATCTCCCATTAGTCTGAGGCACAACACTCAGAAGTAATGCTCACATAAGCATTCAACAATCAAATCATCAACCAAACTAAATAATGGAGTTGGAATACTTATTTTATATAATTAATGTTGAACTGTTGAGCAAGTTACTTGGCTTGGTGACCTCTGAGAATAGGTCACCCATGAGTAGACATACTTTCCTTTCTTTTCTTTGCTTTTCCTTTCCTTATTTTTCCTCTTTTTCTGACTTTCCTCCTTTTCTAAACTTTCCTGCTTTTCATACTTTCCTAATTTTCCTGTTTTATCTTGCTTTATGGATTTATGCTACTTTTCCTGAAATATTCCTCTTTTCTCATTTTTGGCAACATTTTTGGACTCTAGTGCGTACTTGACTTGGAAAGTTTATTTCCACATCATTTAATTGCATAATTAATAAAAATATTAATTGCACCAATAATATTAAATGCTCCATAATTATTAATTCCAAGTGGGTAGCAACTATGGATAAATTTAAATGCACACTCCTAATTAATTAATTGCCTCATCTTAACCCCTTATTAATTATTTAATTCAATCTGTCACTAGGATCCATGGGTTTTGATCTACTTCATGGTGCTGTCAAAATGTGAACATGACATAACCATGGGCATATGGCAATAGATTGTAAACTGATGACTCCTACAAGGAAGATTGTTGCAATTAAGTCTCCAAAAAAAAAGTATTGGAGGGAAAAGGAAGAAAAGAAAAGTTGCATGATTGCTCTATGTGAAAAAGAAAACCAAAACCTATGGAACTTGGATAGTGGGTGTTCAAAACATATGACCGGTGACCCAAAAAAATCCATAACACTAAAAGATAATAAGGGTAAAGTCACTTTTGGAGACAATCTGTCATCCAAGATATTTGGAAAAGGAACAATTGTTGTTAATAACAAGATCAAAGCATAAAATGTATTACTAGTAGAAAACCTCAAGCCTAATCTCCCCAGTGTAAGTCAAACATGTGATCAAGGGAACATCTGTATTTTTTACTCAGAGAAATGTGAAATCAGGAAAAAAGGAATCAGGAAGAATTGTTATCATTGCTATAAGAAATTCAAACAATGTGTACATCCTAGAAAATGAAAATCAATGTTACTTAAGTATGATTGATGAAAGTTGGTTATGGCATAGAAGGTTGGGATATTTAAATTTTGACAATCTTGTCAAAATAAGTAAGAGGAAGCTATAAGAGACTTGCCTAAAATTGTAAAACAACTAAACTCAGTTTGTAAACATTGTCAACATTGGAAGAAAACTAGAGGAATTTTTAAAACAAAAGAACATATGACCTCACATCCTCCCGTAATAGTGCACACAGTTCGTTGTGGACCAACAAGAACTAAAATCCTGCAAGGAGAATATTATTTCATGTTGCTCATTGATGATTACACAAGGATGACTTGGGTGACATTTCTGAAGGAAAAAACAGAAGCATTTGAGAAGTTCAAAATCTTCAAAGCAATGGTTGAAAATGAAACACATGTGAAAATCAAATGTCTTAGATCCGACAATGGAGGAGAGTTTACTTCAAGTGATTTCAATGAGTTTTGTGAGACACATGGAATTAAGAGACAATTTTCAGCTGCAAAAAATCCTCAGTAAAACGACATTGTTGAAAGGAAAAATAGAACAGTCCAAGAGGCTTCCAGAACAATGGTAAATGAAGCAAAGTTGTCATATGCATATTGGAAAGAAGTAATATACACAAATGTCTATATACTTAATAGAGGACAAATCAGAGTGAATAAGGACAAGACCCCTTATGAACTATCATATGGAAGACCAGCCTCAGTCAAATATTTCAAAATATTTGGCAGTAATTGTTACATTAAAAGGAACGAGGATGACCTTGGAAAGTTTGACTCTAGGACTGATGAACGAATATTTCTAGGATATTCATCCACCAAGAAGGAATATAGATGTTACAATAAAAGGTTACACAATATCATAGAAAGTGCAGATGTAAGAGTAGATGATATAAAACAAAGAAAATAAAGAAGTTATGACAGTGTTGAAAATACAAATAATGAAAAGGAAGAGTTGCAAGAGGAAGAAAGTACTCATGATGAAGAAGAAGGAATATAAAAAGAAGACACACAGGAAATTGAAGAAGACTCCCCAAGACCTGATACAAAAACTCCATCTAGAAGGATACAAAAGAATCATCCAGAAACACAGATCATAGGTGATAAAAATGTTGGAGTCAGTACAAGGAGACAACTAACATTTAATGAACAAGCCCTACTCTTAATACTGGAACCTAAGAACTTTACAGAAGCAAGTAATAATAATGAATGGGTCAAATCCATGAATGAAGAATTAGATCATATTGAGAAAAAACGAGACCTAGGAACTTGTCCCAAGACCTAAATATAAGAATATTATAGGGACCAAATGGGTTTTCAAGAACAAATTCAATCAGGATGGTCAAGTGATAAGGAACAAGGAAATATTAGTATGTAAAGGGTATGCTCATGTAGAAGGGATTGATTTTGAAGAAACTTATGCTCATGTGGCAAGACTTGAAGCAATGAGAATGTTTCTAGCACTCTCATGCCATAAAAAATTTAAAGTCTATCAAATGGATGTTAAGTGTATGTTTTTGAATGGAAAAATAGAAGAAGTGGTTTATGTTGAACAACCTGAAGGTTTCCTATTATCAGAAAATAGAGACTATGTTTGCAAACTAAAAAAGGAACTCTATGGTCTCAAACAAGCTCCAAGGGTCTAGTTTTCAAGACTAGACAACTATTTAAAACAACAAGGATTTAAGAGAGGGGTCATTGAAATTAATCTCTACTTAAAAATCGAAGATGAAAATATGGTTATTGTTTTTTTTATGTATATGACATCATATTTGGAAGCAAGTTACAAACACTAAGTGTAAACGTTTCTTCTAAAATGAAGAAGGAATTTGAAATGCCAATTTTGGGTGAACTAACATTCTTCTTGGGGTTGCAATTTCACCAAACAGACAAAGGAATATTTATCTCTCAAACTAAGTAAATCAAAGACATTCTTAAAAGATTTAAGATGAAAGACTCCAAACCTGTTAGTACTACTATGATCATAGGGTGTAAATTAAGCAAGGACGTTGAATCTCTGGAAGTAGATCATACCATGTACATATCCATGATAGCCAACCTGTTGTATGTGACAACTACAAGAAAAAATGTGATTCAAGTTGTAGGTTTGGTTGCTAGTTTCTATTCAAGACCCAAAGAAATGCATGTAACTACAGTAAAAAGAATTTTCAAATATTTGAAAGGTACTATGGAGTATGGGTTATTGAACCCAAAGAGTCAAGACTTTATTTTAAAAGCATTTACTGATGCATATTGGGCAGGAAGTGTTGATGATAAAAAACGTAGGAGTGGAGCAACATTATGTAAATTTGAGCATATAGATCTGTAGACAAATACACAACTCACAAAGAAGATCTCACAATTTACTCAGCAATTGAAGAATGAAACAGTGCAAAAGGATTGCAGCTGTGAATGCTTTCATTAATCAAAAAAGTAATCCGATGATAATTACAAAGAAGTAAAATGTCTTTAATTGCCACAAGCAATTCGAATCCACATGAGGAAGTTTGAATTGATTAGACTCTACTTGACTGTAGGTAACCAAGACCTTGTCTAAATCACTATCGGAGGACTCAGTGGTTAACTGACCTTGTCTAAACCATAACCAGAGTTCATCGGAGCTCTAAAACACAACTAAAGTGTTACATTCAGTGTTGACTAAGGTTAAATGACTATGGTAGGTGAGAAATGTGCCCCAAATGTGTGCAGTCAAGTAAACCTAGCGCTAACTGAATGTAGAGGACTTGAACTGAATGTAACTGACTCCTAACTTAGCTTGACTAGTCATTAACTGAAGTGAACTAACCTTGGTTGGTTTTGGCACTCCCAGTGGCTTCCTAAATTGTAGGGATTGATCTAGGAGGCTCCTAAACTTATGCAATCAAAGGCAATAAGTGGCAGTGAGCCTCAATTAGTGTTCCCCACACTTTAGTAACTGAAACATGTGCCCCAATTAGGTCAAGTGGACCCAATGGTGTTAATGACTATAAATAGACTGGATGGACTCCTGATTTAGACATGACTCCCAATTTAGACATATGACCAAATTTGGACAAGGGAGGATTAATAATCCTAACACCCCCCCTGAATGCTAACTTGGACAAACTATGGGCCCTGGTAACTAAGACCATAGGTGACCCATTACATCAAGTAAAATAAAGTAACTGCTTAATACAAGGAGTCGGGGCAAAAACCACATGGGAAAAAAGCCTTTCCTCTATCTAAGCAAGTAGAATAAGGTCTCAAGTTTGAAAAACTTGAAAATATGTTGCTGCAATCTTCATTTATGTGAGGTAGTGAAGCAGCATGCATGGTGTGCTATGCACAGGTATTCTGGGGCCTGGCATGTAGACTTCTCTTTCTTCTCAAAAAATGATGATGAGAGGAAGGAGGAATGTAATCTTTGTCTCTTGCTGAATGAAGAGGTGTATGATCATATCCATTCTTTTGAATGTAGTAAGACTGAGCCCTTGCCATATTGCATCTTACAGGAATTCTATTGCATCTCTCTGAAGGAGGTGAAATAGTATGACATAGCGCAAGATTCTTTCCTTTCTGAGTGTCAGGTGAGTTTCCAGTCATCTTCCTAGCTTCCAGTTTGGAAGTAGGGACTGAATCTAGATCTGAGTCACCCTAAATCTCAATGTCATAAAATGATATAGATGGATCTGCAATACTAGTAGAAGCTATAAAAGAAGTAGATGCAATGTTTTTACCTTCCTTTGCAGGTGGCTACTGAGAGTGCACTAGTTCTGAAGGAGCCATGAAATGTGAGAACTCATATGCTTTTGAAGCATGATTTGCAGTACCCTTTGCTATGATGCTCCCAGTAGAGATATCTGTGATCTCTACTGAGTTAGGACCAAATATCACTCGCTTTGGAGATCCACTATGGGTCATCTGATAGACAGATAACAGGTTTGAAGCTAGGGAGGGAACAAATAGCACATCTTTGAACCTTCCATGTTCAAGTTGGATAGAGCCCTTCCCTTTTGTTTTGACTTCAATGTTATTTCCCATCTGAATACTAGGACCATCAAAGGACTGAAAATAAGAGAATGATTCTATGGATGCAGCCATATGGTTGGAAGCTTCAGAATCAATGAGGAAGACAGGTGCTGATGTGCAGCAAGCCTTCAGTGCATGTACTTTCCTTTGGTATTCTTCTTCTTCTTCAGAGTCTTCCTTCCTTGCGCTAGCAGGTACATAAATGTTGTGATTTTTCAAGAGAAGGGCCATTTCATCAAGTTGTATTCTCATACAGGAGCTTTCTGAATGGAAGCCCCTTCCACAGTAAGAGCAGAGGTCCTTTCCTTTGCCATTCTTCTTGCTTCTCTTCGATCCTGAAGGTTCTTTTGACTACTCTTTCTTCACAGGGCACTCATATCTTTGCTTTCCTTTTTCATTCACTACCTTATCTCCTCTTGCAACTAGAGATAGATCTTTGGGAGATCGGATGATCCCCATTTGGATCAATTTATCATTCTCAGAAATAAGAGATTGGATGAAGGCATTAAGAGTAGGCATCTTCCAATTTGGAGTAGTGAGCCTTACTGTTTGGAAGGTGGATACAAAGACTGAGTAGTCTGCATTGAGCTTTGTGAGAATGGTTAGGATGAGCTGATCTTCATCCTTCTTCACTTTCCATTGCTTCAACTGATATATCAGGTTCTTGAAATTTGAGAAGAATTCATTTAGAGATTCGAAATTAGATGGATTGAGAGTAATCAGATCATTTTCTAGATGATGGATCCTCATCTCATCAAGCTTATAAAATAAGGAAGAAAGCTTGACCCAAGCCTCCTTGGGAGTGTCCAAGTATTGGATGTGAAATCGAAGATATCTAGAGACTGAGGAGAGAATGAGACCAATGGATTCATCAAGCCTGTTCATGTACTTAGCTTTGTCTTTATCTGATTCTGGCTCTTCCTCTGTTTCTTCTATGAGTCTGAAGAGATGCTTGGTGTGGAGCAATACTGCCATGTCATCCTTCCACTGGTGATAGTTGAAGGGAGTGAGAAGCTCTATTTGATGAGCCATTTCGAATGTAATAGGAAGAACTAGGTTGCTGTAGCAAATGCAGTGAGAAGAAAGGGTTGCTTGTAGCAAATGCTGTAAGAGAAGCTGATAACCTGTCACACAACCAAAAATACAAAGTAAGGTCAACAGTCTGCACTTTTGGAATTTCCTTCACACCCAGCATAGTTGATCAAGCAAGCTTGATCAACAATTTCTTAACTTGGGATATTAAGTGGTAAATTCTTCGCTTCTGGTGCAGTACTTGAAAAAAAATTGATCTGGCTGGAGATCTGAGGAGGAAAGGAGTCTTGTCCACCGAGGCTCTGATACAATGTAAATTTGAGAATATAGATTTGTAGACAAATACACAACTCACAAAGAAGATCTCACAATTTACTCAGCAATTGAAGAATGAAACAGTGCAAAAGGCTTGCAGCTGTGAATGCTTTCATTAATAAAAAAAGTAATCCGATGATAATTACAAAGAAGTAAAATGGCTTTAATAGCCACAAGCAATTCGAATCCACATGAGGAAGTTCGAATTGATTAGACTCTACTTGACTGTAGGTAACCAAGACCTTGTCTAAATCACTATTGGAGGACTCAGTGGTTAACTGACCTTGTCTAAACCATAACCGGAGTTCATCGAAGCTCTAAAACACAACTAAAGTGTTACATTCAATGTTGACTAAGGTTAAATGACTGTGGTAGGTGAGAAATGTGCCCCACATGTGTGCAATCAAGTAAACCTAGCGCTAATTGAATGTAGAGGACTTGAACTGAATGTAACTGACTCCTAACTTAGCTTGACTAGTCATTAACTGAAGTGAACTGACCTTGGTTGGTTTTGGCACTCCCAGTGGCTTCCTAAATTGTAGGGATTGATCTAGGAGGCTCCTAAACTTATGCAATCAAGTGCAATAAGTGGCAGTGAGCCTCAATTAGTGTTCCCCACACTTTAGTAACTGAAACATGTGCCCCAATTAGTTCAAGTGGACCCAATGGTGTTAATGACTATAAATAGACTGGATGGACTCCCGATTTAGACATGACTCCCAATTTAGACATATGACCAAATTTGGACAAGGGAGGATTAATAATCCTAACACATTATTCTTAGGAAATTGTTTGGTTTCATGGTTAAGTAAAAAACAATATTCTATTTCACTCTCCACATAAGAGGCCAAATATATTGCTGCTGCATCATGTTGCACCCAAGTCATTTAGATGAAGCAGACGCTAGAAGACTTACTTGTGAAGTATAAGCACCCAAAAATAATAAAATTTGATAATACCAATGCCATAAAAATGTCATAAAACATTGTCACACACTCCAAGACAAAACACATACCAATAATATCACTTCCTAAGAGAACAAGTATCCCTGAAGGTTGTCAAACTAGAGTATGTTAACACAAAAGAACAGGTTGTTGACATTTTCACCAAGCCACTACCTAAGGAAGCCTTTGAGCATCTTAGACAGAAGATGGGAGTGATTCCATTTCAAAAGTTGTAGAGGAGGAAGCACAATCTCAGGGGGATATACGATGATAGGGGGAGTTATCAAAAAGAAGAAAGACAAGAAATATTTAATGGAATAAAAATTTATCCTTCGTCATTGTTGTCAAAGGGGGAGAATGTTTAGATATTGCCATCAATGCTAAAGGGGGAGATTGTTGAGAATATAAGTTGCCATTGATCTCAAAGGGTTCCATGTATGACAAAGGAATAACCAGTAGATATGGTAGCATGATGAACTCAGTAATGAAATGAAGGAAAGTCAGTACTAAGGAATTAGGGATTCTGAGAGTAAGAGAAGACAGATATTGATTGATCGATCACTGTAAGGATCGATGATCAACCTGTAGTCCTAATTATGTGTAGGTATTAATGGTTTAAATAATGGTAAGAAAAAATCCATGACTGAGTTTGAATATCGCTAGTTAGAGTTGCGAATGAGATAAATTGATAATCCTCATTCATATGCTTGAAGATCGTGCGATGGAAATTAAGGGTGGAATAAAATCAACGAATGAAGAATATTCCATTGATAAAAGAGCAAGGAGGATAAAAGGTGAGTCGGGTTGCAAAATCAAAACTAGTTGTTGGGAATCAGATTGAGATCAACAACCAAGATCGATCATTAAAATAGATTGACGGTGCACATCGATTCCACTAGGTAGATTTGCACAGTTTGGAAAACTTTTCATGTCCGTAGACTCTTTATGAAATCTGCTTCATCACATTTGAAGTTTATCGTTGATCTAGTGGGGACACATATCTAACGGTCCTTAAGGATTCCACCGATTCAACCAGTAAGGTGGTTAACAGTAGATGTTGGATGCGGAATTTTTAATGTAATATGCTCTATGATATTTGGATTCCACCATTGATCTAGATCTGATAGTACTCATAAATTTTGTAGATTTAACTAGAAGTTGAGTGAAATTTCATTGAGAAATAGTTTACTGACAACATGGATGGTCCAGATCATTTAAGATAAATTACAAAAGTCGATCTTGAGAAGATCGACGGTGGTGGATGATTTTCACACAAAGAAAAGGGGAGATCCACAAATCCACATTTGATAATAGATCAATGGTTAGGATTTAATCTGCGAGAAAATCTATGGTGGTGAATGATTTCCACAAAAGAAAAGTGAAGGCCCACAATCCACATTAGATCATAGATCGACAATTAGGATTGAACCTGCAAAAGAAATCAACGGTTCAAAAGGAAAGCGGAAGGCGAAGAATTGTGAATGCAACATTTGAGTTTTTGAGAACCGGCATTCTGCATCCTGTGATCCGAAAGATCGACAGTAAAAAAGGCATCCATAAAAAATCGACAGTGTGGAAATATTAGTGCGAAAAGTGAAAGGCAAAGAATTCTGAAGGCAACGTTTTAGTTTTTTAGAACATGCATTCTACAACCCGCAATCTGGAAGATTGACGGTTAGGAGACATGTGTAAAAGATAAATGGTCCAAAAAGATTGGTTCAAAAAGAGGAAATAGGGAAATAATATTTGGAAAAAATCACATATTCGATATCTGATTTCCACCTTAGATTGAGAGTCACGAAAAGCTTGAAGGAGATCAACATTGTTGAATGGTTGAGGTGGAAATCTAAGTGCAAAAAGACATTTTGAGAAATGTCATAGTTAGGAAATCCACATACCGCATCCTATCTTAGATCTATGGTCAAGAAGAATCCCGATATAAAATCAATGGCTCAGGATGGGTGTGGAAATGGAGACTATGGAAGGTCGCGACTGGAATATTAATCAGCAAATCAATCAATAGGGAATTGGCTTAGTTGTTTTGAAGAGGCACGATTGGAGAATAAAATGGAGCAATGGTGAAGAGATGCATTTGAAGGAATTGTGAAGATATTTATTTATCGAATGATTGAAGGAAAGAACTTTTCTTTGTGATCAACGCATGACAGATTCCAAGAAGTGAATAGAAGACTGATAAAAATCAGTCCAGGGTGGCATGGTGGCACTAGGGTTGTAGCATCCTTTTATGTTGCAGCTGACAGAAAACCAGGGTGTTGTATCATCATTATCAGTTGTAGTAGGCATAAGCTCGGCGTGTTGTAGAATCCTTGTCTATTGTAGCAGGAAGAAACCCAGGGTGTTATTGCATCCTTTATGTAGTAGCAGATAAAGCAATTTTGTAGATTCATATTTTTAATGAGTTTGAACTGGTGGTTTTATCTTTGAAGTTTCCAAGATAAAATTTGTGTCTTAACATGTTTGATTCATTTGTGTTAAAAGGAAAAAATACAATACTGATTCACCCCCTCCCTCTCAGTATTGTGGGATAATCCAACAGATCTTAGTTTATTTTCCTAGGTAGCACATTGGGTACTTGCATAAGTTATTCTATGAGTATCCTAACCAGGTATGGGTAGGAAGTCACGGTTGTTGACACAGATCCACCCATAGGAGTTCGCTCTTTGTTGACACCCTTAACTCAGCAATCTCCCAGAGCACTGACCCAGACAGGTTTTATCCTATTCAGCAAAACCTGTGGAGAAGATGAGGTCTCACCTAAGGTGTCCAAGGGAGAAATGTCAGAACCACATTTCTGCAGTAAGAAGGATGGGTTTGCACATCTACTGTTCAACTATCACAACATTACTTCACAGACCTGAGAATTGGTTTATTTCTCATAGATCCATATCATTACTCATTAGATCACATCACATATTCATATCGTAGCAGGAGAATGATGCATAAACATATCAACCAACATAAAATAATTTAAAACATGAAATAATCACATCATTCAGAGAGAAGCATCATACTGCGGCTCATTTACATTATATCATAGGAAAACAGGAAAGAAGTAGAGACAAAACACAATGTTTTCATCACAACTCCGCCATGTCATATCACTTTTCATCAAATCACAAGTTATCAAAATAGTTCCACAGTTGCAACAACATAGACAACAGTCTTTTGCTCTTGCATTGACTCAAAATATCAATATCACATATCAAGGTCGATCACAAGGTGATTCAACATCAAAATTTTTATATCTATATATAGGCTTGCACATTTTACAACATGGTCCACTTAGATCAACTTCTTAATTGCTTGGACCAAAAACTACAAAATAATAACCAAAATCTACAAAATATGACCAATCTTCCTTTCGCACCATATTCTACCTTGCACGTCAACTTTGACCTTGTGCATCATCCTTGGTGTCACGCAACTAATTATCCTCAAAACTGCCTACCAACAGGCCCCAAACACAATCTTGTGGTTCACCCTCGAGCCACGTTAGCTGGAAGCAGTGTACTCTATTGTCTTGATTTTGAAATCCTTGTACTGTTGCTTTACTTCTTCCACCTCAACCTTCACCTTGTTGCTAATGTCTGTGCAATGGGCAACATCCTGCTAAGATGAATGATCCATGGTCTTAGCGAAGACTTCATTACGATAGCCATGCACTACCTGAAGTGCATTCACTACCTTTAGCACTAGTTTCTCGCCAATATCCTGGAATTATTCCAGCTGCTTTGTTCAACGTTGTTGTCGTTCCCTTACCTTGGTGACATGCTATTGAAGATCCTTCAACTCTACTATGTTAGTCACCTGCACTACCAGGTTCATTTCTTGGAGTGACATATTTAGTGAATCCAACTGAATTTCATATTCCCGTAGTTGTTTATTTAGCTAATCCAACTACTCGTCCTGAACCACGCTTCCCCAAAATTTCACAGTTGCATCTATAATCATCTTAGCTTATTTTCCCCTATATTTGAGCTGCGTCATTGTATCTTCGATGGCACTTTTTCTCTCATCAACTACCTCTGGTAGTGTACTAGGGTTCATAAGTACCTGTAAATCCTCTCTGTCTCTCTTAAAACCTGCAATGACCTAGCCTAACTTCTGTGCTTTGGCTGCCACATCTAGGTCCTTCTCCATAGCTGGGACTTCTTTGGGACTTCTTGATAAGCATCAGAAACTACTTTCTCCAACCTTTCCCTGTCGTCCCATAGTTGCACCTTTTCGACAATGAGCATGTCCTATGCCTTCTTCAAATTCTCAATCTTTATTTTTGCAGTTTCTTCCCACTCCCATGACTTCAAAAGGTGATCGTCGATGATCTGTTCTTGGTCGACCAACTCTTGACTCACAACCCTCAACAATTGTACCAATGTTTGGGTTGACAGACCATTGACATCCAATGAGAGCTCCTGAAACCGCTGGAGTGAGGCGTTAACATTCTCACTGTTAGTCTTAATCACGTGCCACAGAATCTATACAATCTATACCTACTTCCCTATTCTTATCTCTCCTACCTTCTATAAAATGTTTGTATCAGACACCCTTTTCAAAATTGAATTAACTAAAGAACTCAGTCAAGTGTTTACCTCTTCAAAGCCTTCAGTAGACTGTTTCTTCAACTATTCTTCACTCACAGTTGTCGTTGTTGTGATGGTCACGATGATACAGGTCACTTGCTCCTCTGTCACTAGCATTGTGTCACTAGCCTCACCCTGCTCCAGTCACTTCTTTGTTATGGATTCCTAGAACCTCCGATCCATTTCCAAATTCATTGGGGTTCTTGAGGATGCTTCATTAGACTCTTTCTCACTCTGGTGGTTGGGCGCAGTATCCACTCGAGCATTAGCTAGTGAACCCATCACTATGTCCAACACTTCATCCTCACTAATTGGTTCTCACCATGCCGTAGGCCAGTCATCCATGACAACATCTAGATCTGCATCAGTAATCTTATAGTGTGTGGCCAATCACTGTTTTTTCGGGTCCCTTTGTGCCTGCATGTGAATTTCTTGTGGCCCCATTGCAAACCAGACAACCCATCGATATTTTACTACTACTTCTTTCAATAAGCGTGGGATCTTCATGGATTCAGCCTGCAGCACATACCAATACAACCAAAACTATCTTGAGTTGTCCTTTAAATGTTCAACTTCTTTGGCGTACCAGATATTTTGATACCTCACCCCTTTGCATACTTTAGCGATGTCAACATCCATCCCGTAGTAGTCCTCGGGCTCCATCCAAGTGACTAGCATGATCAAAATGATAAACTAGCTATAAGTGAATGATTGCTTCCTTTCCTATACCACTATCACATATTCTATTAACTAGTTCAGCTGAAACCTTGACCAGTTCATTTGTACACCCTATGCGCATTTCTCAGCACACGCGATTACCTCAAAAGTGGGCACAACTAGGATCTTTGTTGTAATGCGCACATCCTGCTCATTAATTATATCCACCACATATGCCCATTTATCGCGTTGAATCCCAAACTTCTTCTTCAACTTTGCATCCATTATTTTATCATTATCCTTGTTGTGAAAGTATTGCGACGAATCAGGACCCTGCATGGGAAACCCCATGATCTACGAAATCAACTCTCGAGTGACTGGCACCAGCCGATCTAGCCACAGATAGGCCCCTTGAAAACATGCCAATAATTTTTTTGCACATGCATTGGCTTCCATCAACCTTCCAAAATGCAGCATATTTATGGGGCCTAAAATCCTCGACCTCTCCAATCCCCGCGCCCAGTCATGCAGAGTGCACACTATTGGGTCATTTTCTTCCCCTATCTTCAGTACGAAAGGATATGTTGTGATATCAGTTGATGCCAACAGATCGTGATATTCATACTTCATATTCATGATGTAGGGAATGATGTCAACAGTGCATTCCATCCCTTGTGGTATTATCAGCATCCATACCGGATACCTCTATTTCTTCGTCAGCTTATGCATCTTGGAACCAGAACTGCATGGAGGAGCATATCCAAAATGTCCACATTGGACACCCCAGTCCTTTCCATGGATTACTTAGCTCCTAATGTTTATGGTCCCTCTTGCTCTACCGCTTATTCATCTTCTCGCATAGAAGTTTTCGTCGTCTTCTTCTTTGGCACTAGGGAATTAGGCCGATGAGACACCCTATTCTTATTTGGGATTGGTGACGAGCCCACCAGCATGCTGGTTGTTTCCTACTCAATAGTAAACCCAAAAACTAGTGAATCTCTCCCACTGGAAATATCTACCGGTATTGGCTCACTCGGCATTCCTCACAATTTCCCAACAAATTCTCAACACTGCACCTCAACCTCACTTTGCTCTACAACAACTTCACCATCTCAATATTCAAAATGGTGAGTCCAAGCCACGTCCTACCAATTATTATAGTGCTGAATCAACCATGTGAAATAATTATCCATCATTTTAACCAAATCCTCCATTTATCACCTGAATCCATCGTCGATCCTACGAATATAATGGTTGGATCTGCCATTAATGCGTGTCTTGTCCAACAACGCCGCCAGATAAATGGTTTAACTACTACATTTACTGATGATATGAATCTATCATGTCCCTGCAAATGTCGCGACATTTCTCCCTGACTGTGACCTTTCCACTTATTCCTAATGCGCCAGCCTCCTCATTGCCATCTTAACTATAAACAATATTTTTTTTTCACTGCACAATGTTCAAGCATCGCGTAGCACCGAGCCCATCCTGTAGGGATTCAGTCGAATTCCATTCACTAACTTAGGAAACATTACACCGTCTAACTGTTGCAGCTATACTGTGCCTCCCTCAATAATGAAATTGATAACATAGGGACCCAGCCAATGCATTTGCAACTTACCAGGATGTTTCACAAACTTACTATCATATAGCAGCACCAGGTCTCCTTGCTGAAAGTTCTTGTTCTTGATGTGATCATGCCAAGCTTTCTATAGATCCTTCTCAACACACTGATGAAATCCCATGACAAACAAGTCTTCCTCTAGTTGCACCAACTAATCTAGGCATTCCTCCAGCGCTTCTTTGTCATCCATTCTTGTTGGTGCTGCTCTACACAAACTTGGAACAATGTACTCCAACGGTATCACTGCTTTGTACCCATTTACCAACTTAAATGGTGTCTGTCATGTCAACCTTTTGCAAGTAGTGTGATAATCCCATAATACTGTCGAAATATTCACATCCCATTCATTGCGGTTCGCATTGCAAATATTCATGAGCGCATATTCAAACACCATATTGAATGCTTAGACTGTCCCATTAGCTTTAGGATGATAAGGGGTACTCTTTTGGTGTTGTATCTTAAACTCCTATGTGAGCGCACTAAGGGTGTGATTGATGAAGTGACTCCCTTGATCACTCATTAAGATCTTTGGACAACCAAAATGAGTGACAATGTTTATAAATAGAAACCTTGTTGTCGTCACAGCGATGCAATCTACAACTAGTGCAGACTTTGTCCATCTCATCAAATAATATTTTGCTGTGATGATATATCATGCACCAGTTCTCTTTCCTGGTGGGTTGATTGGTCTCACAAAATCCACTTCCCTTTTATCAAATGGTTGCAGTGTCACCTGAGGTACTAATGACATCTCATCTCTCTATGATGGCTTCTCGGTTCTTTGGAAAACATCGCAAGTCCATGGATAGTCTGTTGCATCCCGTTGAGAGTTGGCCACCATAGTCATACGTGGAGTACCTTCAAAGCAGTAGTGAAACCTATGTAGTGTCCACCTACAACTCCCGTATGTGCCTCTTCTAATTCCCTTTCATGTTCATGTGGTAGGACACATCGTTGTAGGATCTCATCAAGTCCCATCTTATAGAGTTCTCCAGCAATCGACTGGAAATCCACAACTCAAACAACCAAATGCTTCTTCTGATTTGTAGTGAGCCCTTGAGTTTCAAGTATTTCTTTTTTTTGGGATAGTGGGGTCCATCAAAATTATGTAGTTTGGGTACTCGTTGGATGCGGAATTAAATTCTGCATCCAACGAATGCATCATCACATTTTTTCGGTATTTCTTGTTTTTGGGGTAGCGGGGTCCATCAAAAGTATGCAGTGTGGATACTCGTTGGATGTGTAATTAAATTCTGCATCCAATGAGCTCTCCTACTTGTTGTATGTAGAATTTAATTCCACATCCAACGAGTACCCAAACTGCATACTTTTGATGGACCCCGCTACCCCCAAAAAAAGAAATACCTAAAAAACGTGAAGATGGCATCCAACGAACCCTCCCGCTCGAACGTTGAGCAAAAACAAAGGGACATATGTTGAAAATACGAACAAAAAAATTAATTTTTTTATGACAAATATTTCAAGTCAACCATTATGGTTGACTCATTTTATTGAAATTCTATTGGTTCTTGAATTCCAACTCACAAGAATTTAATGTTGGCTCGTTTTCTTATAAGGCCCATTTTAGACCCCAAATTTCCTCTAATGAATTTTCCCGTGTGGCCTAATGTCTCTCTAAGTTTCTTCACATTCATGGGTGGTGGTAATTTAAGAATCAATGCAATATTTCCTGTATCGACCTGTAATGTCCCCATTCAAATAATTGCATAGTAGGAAAATTCCATCAATCCTACTAGTTCCCTAGGTTGGGTGGAAACATTGGGAAGTTAATAAGGGAGCTAATAAATGGTGTTTAGAAATTAGAATGAATAAATATTTATTTAATGTATTAAACTAAATGAATTCAAGTGAAAAATGAAATGGCTATGGAGAATGGAGACACATGGAGACTATGGGGCCCACTCAAGCTAGAATTCCTATGTTAAATGGCATCCTCCTCTTGCAATCTCGAATCTATGGGAAGCCTAATGTTTTTGGATGGATTATAAGGTTAATATACTTGTCCATATACTTCATAGGTAAAATTTGGGATGAATTTTAACTTACATGGGGAGAGGAAGAGCCAAATGGGAGTTTCATGGACACTTGTCTAGATTCCCCTTACATTTATGACATCTATGACACCAATGATGGAGATTCTATGACATTTATGACACAAAGTAAGATATTAAGGGTGAAATATAACATATCTAACATTTCAGGCATGAATAGAGCATCTTAGAGGGCTCTCATGGGAGTTGAATAATTCCAAGAGGCTCCTACTTGAATTTGGGAGAAGAGGGAAGGTGAAGAGAGAGGCCACATGTCATAGCATGAGAAGCCACACCAATTCGACTTGGATTGGTTTATGGATGGATTTGGAACCTTAGAAGACCAATAATGTTTATAAAATTCAGGGATTATACATGATAAGGCTCTTTTTATCATTTGTGAAAATTGTTATTGTGAAGAGAGAGAGCTAGTGGATGACTAGTTCATGCCTTAGCCAATTTCGAGGGGGAAAGATTCCCATCCTAGTTGGTGTTTGGAGAGGCCACTAAAGTATTTCAAGGAGATTAAATTGATTCATAATTTATAGGTGCAATATATATCAGCTCGTGTACATATCAATTTCAGCTTGTTCATCCTTTCATCTCAAGTTTTCTCACCATATTTCAGCTCTATGGAGTGAGGCGCACTTGGTGAGATATTCATCTCTTTGAGGGAGATTATCTTGCTCCAGTATTTTTAATTCTGATTTAAATTTTATACTATTTAATTTCATAAATATATCAGGTCTAAATGCCAATAAATATAATGTATTATTGCTCAATAATGAAGAAACAGTGCAATTTCCCCACTACCTTGTTGTAAACTCTTGTAATCTTGATGGATTCGAATGAATGTATAAAATATTGATGATTTATGAATGAATGTACTGTAATTAAAGTATATTATGTGTTTCATGTTCAGTAACTGAGAATTTGTGGCCAGTGGGTCGACTTTCATAGCAATTGGAGCAAACTACACCTCATTTCCCCAAGGGTCCAAAACTAGTTTTTTATATCTGATTGAAAGAAGTGATAAAAGGCATGGGAGGTCGATTTGTTATGAATATGAGTCTATGATAATATATTATACACATCACATGCTTCAATTTAATAATTTTAGTGGTATTTTTCACATTTGGGAAGCCATTTCTACCACTTACCCTGGGGGGGATTTGAGCCCAAAATTGCCAGTAAAATCATCTATCTTGTTTAGAATTTAGTAAAGACTTGAAGTAGTGATTGGAGGGCCATAATACATCCCTGGAAATAATAATTAATTTATTATATCATTCATACACCTTCTCTGAATATTTGGGAGCAATTGGGCTGATTTGGAGACTAAGACACTAAAACTAGTCAAGAGCCAAAATTGTGAAAAAAATAGAAAATTGGGCATTATGGTAAAAATTTTAAAAAGGGAAATTACAAGCAGTATCAGAGCATGTTATTGGAACCTGATGGTTTTAAAAAGGATTCAAATAAATAAATCACCACCCTTAGAATCTGAATTGGAAGGTGCTCGGCTTGTAGAAGAAGAACTAGAAGAAAAAAAAGGTACGTTTGACTAAAGCTATGGCTCACGAGGGAGAAGACTACACTAAGGAGAAAATGGAGTATATCATAATTATAAAACCCCTGTTTGAATAAATATCTAAGGGAATGACCCAACATATGGTATACATGACCCAACACATATCAAAATGATTCGAATTGACGGCTAGTCAAATGGGAAGCAAAGGGATAATAGGAGATAGTGGTAGTTCACAATCAATAGAAAAGAAGACAATGGGTGAGCACGTTTTCTCATGAACAAGACCTCATAATAGACCCCATGAATTTCAGAGCACACCAAGTCCTACTGCACCTAAATTTCTTATTCCCAAAAAAGAGGCTAACATTCAATTTGAAATTGATACAGTAACAAAAGAATGGGCTAAATTGGATGAAGCGTGTAGTAGAAGTATAACATTTGAGCAGTACTTCACCATGGAAAACAAAATCAAAAATAAGGAGGACAATAAGTATCTACTCCAAAACAAATATCTGAATTGTGCCATAGGTAAAGTGCCACTTCCTACTTTCGATGGTTCATCTCAAAGTTCTACTAACACTTAGGTGCAAAAATTGGATGTGTATTTTCAGTTGAATCCAATGGTGGAAGAAGATGCTTTAAAAATGGCTATTTTGCACTTGGATGGAGATTCCAATGAATGGTGGTTCCATGGCCTGAAAAAATTAGGTCATGATCAGGATAAAGAATATGGGGAATTTTTTGGCAGGGTATTAGAAAGGTTTGAGCAAAAAGATCTAGAATTGTCTTTCAAAGAACTAGCACAATTGAAGCAGGTAGGGACTCCTATTGAGTATATGTTGGAATTCCAAATATTATCAGTTAAGGTGACTAATGTATCTATGGGAAGGTTAGTATTTCTATTCACTGAAGGTTTTACAGAAACCTTAAAAGGTTTGGTCAAATCCCACAAGCCTACTAACTTAAGTAATGCAATGAGCTTGACTAGAGATCTTCAAAATGTGCTTCCTAGAACAAGATTTCCTCCCAATCCTAACTTCATATTTGAAAGAAAGCATTGGAAAAAGGATGCACCTGATAAGAAGTTTTGGCAAAGAGATACATCTGAAAAGAATAAGAAAGAAGGACAAAACAGGGATGAACTTTGAAGGAAAAAATTGTGCTTCACATGCTTCTAACCATGGATACCGGGGCATAAATGTGCTAAAGGAAAAGCTCAATACATAGAAGTATTTTCTGATAATGATAAGTATGAAGGGGGTATGGATGAAGAAGGGAAAATTTCATATCAAGAAGAGGCATATGAGATAGCAGCTGAAGAAGAAAAACAAGAAGATAATCAGCCTTCACCGGACAAAGCAAGAATGGCAGTACTTTCAGCAGTTCCTTGCTATCACACTATTCGATGCAAGGGTGTGGTAATGGGACAAATAGATTCAGTTTTGGTAGATGGAGGAGATACAAATAATTTCATTGATGCATATATGGTGGAGAAAATAAATATACCAAGTGAACCATTCGATGGCTTCACAGTTGTCATTCTAGGTCACAACACAATGCAATGCAACACATGGGTTCCAAAGCTACAAGTCGCCATAGGTAACTATAATTTTGTTGATATTTTTTATGTGGTTGATGTTGTTTATACTAATGTGGTCTTGGGAGTGCAATGGTTTTATTCTATAGGATAGAATTCAGTAAATTATCAAATTCCTGAAATGAAATTTCAAGATTCAACAGGTGTACTAAGGGTTGTGAGAGGGCAGCACACTTACCCAAAACAAGTAGTAAATTGCAATAGTATGAGATCTATATTGAGGCATGGTGATATATAATGGGATGTTGAATGTTATATCACCTCTCCTAAGCCAAAAATCAGAGTTGTTAAACACCCAAAGGAGATAGAGACACTTTTTCACAAATATGAAATTTTTTTCAGAGATCTTCCACATGGTAGACCACCTGATAGGGGGGTTGAGCATAACATTGTTTTGGAGGAGGGTAATTCACCCATTTAGATACCACCTTATAGACATCCCAAGAATTTTAGAGATGAGATTGAGAAGGCCATTCAAGAAATATTAGAGTTGGGACTCATTTGACCAAACTCTAGCCCTTATGCTGCTTCAGTAGTGTTGGTAAACAAAAAAGATGGAACTTTGAGGATGTGTATAGACTTTAGAGCTTTGAACAAGAGTACCATCAAGAATAGATATCCTATTCCTAGGATTTATGAGCTCATGGATGAGATATTTACAGCTAATTACTTTTCCAAAATTGACCTTAGATCTATTAATCTGTCACAGTAATCTAGGGACTAAAACATAGTTTCCTAAGAGATTTTAGACAATTAAGCATGAAAATGGCATAGTGGTGTTGCAGTTGGAGTAGCAGCTTTGTTTATTCAATAAAGAATGAGTAATACAATACAATGATCATGCAAGCTGAATGAATTCCAAGTCAATTTGAATTCCCAATGAGGTCATTCGAATTGAATGAATGGGTGTAGCTTAATTGAATGTAAGCCACAGTAAATGCACCTAGTTAACCCAATGATCAAGTCCAGATTGACTCAACTGAGTCCTAACTGAAGTCGGAGTGCAATGGATGATCGATTCTAACTGAAAGTAGTTCAAACACTTGTCATTGCATTCCAACCAACAAGTGGTAGTTCATCATTAACTCCAATGATCCTCGATGAGGTTAACTGAAGTCAAACTAGTCATCAGAGGTGGTTGGAGGTGCCCCAGTTGAATCCAATTCATAAATATTAATAAAAATAATAAATATAATGAATGGAGGTTCCTTCACCACTTATCTTAACTGATTGCAACAATCAATTAGCAATTAGGTGCATTTATGACACTCAGATCACCCCCGAAATGCTCCTTGTTTGAAGGAGGAAGCCCAGTTAGCCTCCCCAAATGAAGGAGAAGGCTTAGTTGGCCTCCTTGATTGAAGGTAGGCATGGGTGTGCTCATGTTGATGTCATGGTGTGATCATCTGATGCCAATTAAGTCAATAAAACTTAGGATAGTGGTTTAATAAGGCCAAATTGACCAAATTAAGTGTGCATGTTGGGTAAATGTCTCCAACACCCCCCTTAAGCTATACTTAGAAGAAGTAAAAATAAAGT
The DNA here is from genome assembly GCA_001517045.1 of Pseudotsuga menziesii. NCBI lineage: Eukaryota > Viridiplantae > Streptophyta > Pinopsida > Pinales > Pinaceae > Pseudotsuga > Pseudotsuga menziesii. The sequence goes on along the minus strand of LPNX011020963.1, from coordinate 55,379 downwards.
GCATGAAATGCTAGGGCCTTGACAGCAAAGGACATAGGTCACCCTATAAAATAATGTAACTCAAACAATGCTCAAAAATAAATCTAAGTGAGGAAAAGAGGGAAAACCCAGTGGGAGAAACCCCCCCTCAAGCTGAACACTGAAAGTAGTCTGATCACCCTGATGAACTCACCCCCAATAGTGAACGTAGGTAAGTGAAATTATTTTCTGAAAATATCTTGGTGAAGATGTCTGCAATCTGCTCATCAGTGGGGTAATATTGTAGAATGATGGTCCTGTCATGCACTAATTCCTTGATATAGTGCATGTGTATCTCTACATGCTTGGTTCTCTGCCTGGTAACTAGATCTATGGATATCTTAATAGCACTTTTATTGTCATAAAATATGACAGTGGACAAATTACTACCAAGATCAAACTCTGAAAGAATGCCTTGCAACCAAACAGCTTGGATGCAAGCATTCACCGCTCCTCGGTACTCGGCCTCTGCTGAAGACAATGCTATGGCGGCCTTCTTTTTGCTAGACCAGAAAATGGGTCCACCACCAAAAATGAAGACATATACAAAAGTATACTTTCGATCAATAGAATCACCTGCCCAATCGGAATCTGTGTAACCAACCAGCTCTAGCTCGGAGTCTGCAGCATAGTGAATGCCGTAGGTCCTAGTTCCCTGAATATACTGGAGGATGCTCTTGGATTCCTTCCAATGAAAATAATTAGGCTTCTTCATGTATCTTGACACAAAATTCATGGAATAATAGATATTAGGCCGAGAATGAGTCAAGTAGAGCAAGCTACCTATCAGTTGTTGATAAATAGTGCAGCTAATGGGAGGTGTGCTTTTTCCTTCTTCAAGGATGATTCCTGAAAGGAAAGGGAATGTATCAGCCTTAAATTCAGCCATGTTAAAATTAGCTAATAGGTATGATATGTATTTGGACTGAGTGACCATTATCCCATCAATATTTTGCTCAATTTCAAGCCCCAGAAATTGCTTCAAGAGCCCCAAATCGCTCATTTCAAATACATTGTGGAGAGCAGTTTTGATGACTAAAATAGAAGTAACTGTGATACCTGTAATCAGTAAGTCATAAAAATATAAAACAATAATAATCAAATGACCATCATACTACTTTATATACACATTCAGATCTGATTTACAGCTTTGGATTTTTTGCGAGAGAAGGAAGGCATCCATCTTTGCAGGATGGGAGAACTCGTAGGATTTTGTATGATGGTTTGCAAGTCCTTTTGCTACAAGTATTCTGGATGAAAGTTCTATGATATCTACATCATATGGGATAAAGGAGAATCTCTTGGGATCTCCCGTATGTGTCATTTGATAAACACTTAGGAGGTTTGATGCAAGAGATGGTACATACAGAAAATTGGAAAAATAACCATGCTCAAGATATACAGTACCTTATCCTTCGGATATGATTGTGGAGTCATCTCCCATGTGGATGCAAATGGATTTGCCAATATCTAAAGATGAGAAATATTCTCTTTTATCCATCATGTGATTCGAAGCTCCAAAATATATCAAAAGAGCTGACTTCAAAGTGCTTGCCATGAGATCATGACCTCTTTCATGCTGTGGTTCTCGATCTTGCTGATCTCTCCTCTGAAAGATTTACGGAATATTGATGTGATTTTTTTCAAGAAGAGAAGTAGCTTCATCAAGTTTCTTTTTCATGCATGCATGTTTAGGGTGGAAGCCCTTCCTGTAGTATGAACACTTGACTTTTTCCTTTCCATGATGCCCTTTGCTTTTGTTCTTCTTCGAGCTGAAAGGCTCTTCATGCTGCTGGTATTCAACTTAGGCTTAGGAGCTTCAAATTTGGTTTTTGGGTTCTTCTACTGATTTCTTTACCCTTCATATATTTGGGACCCGAAGCATAGAGAGCTTGATCACGGGAGGATTTGATGATCCCCATCTAGACAAGCTTATCATGTTCACTTATTAGGGACTCAATGAAGGCATTGAGTGAAGGCATATTCCATCCAGGGGTATGGTGAGCTTCCCCACACAGAATGTAGAGACAAACACCAAATAATCAGCTCCAAGTTTGGAAAGAATGGTGAGGATGAGCTGATCATGCTCCTTCTCCACGTTACATTGCTTCAATATTAAGACAATGTGCTTGAACTTTGTGAAAAAATCATTTAAGGTCTTGAAATTGGAAGGTTGGAGAGACATCAACTCATTTTCAAGCTGGTATATTCTCAAATCATCCTGTTTTCCATACAAGGTGTCCAATTTGTCCCAAATTTCCTTTGGATTCTTCAATCCCGAGAGATGGGAAAGAAGATCCCAGGAAATAGAGAGGCACAAGACTCTGGATGCTTCATCTTTCTTGTTCAAGAATCTAGCTTTATCTATCACATGAGTAGGCACTTCTTCAGTGTCCATAGTGACCCGGTAGATTCCTTTGGAACGTAGCTAGATCTCCATATCTCCTTTCCATGAATGGAAATTGAATGGAGTCAAGAGTTCAACGGAAGAATCCATCTCAAACTGCTGTAGCGAATGCTTTCACCTTTTAAAACCTGCAAATCACAACAAAAGGGGCACCGTAAGGTCGAACATCCTGCACATTTTAGGCTTTCATCACACCCAACATAGTTGATCAAGCAATCTTGATCAACAATTCCTTAACTTGGGGTATTAAGTAGCAAGCCTTTGCTTCTGGTGCAGTGCTGGAATTTTGAGCTTTGCTCAATTTTTCATGCAAGATCTATCAAAAACCATGTTTTTGAGAGATCTGAGCTTCATCCCTCTGTGAGCTCTAATACCATATTAATCTGTCACAGTAATATAGGGACTAAAACACAGTCTCATAAGAGATTTCAGACAATTAAGCGTGAAAATGGCATAATGGTGATGCAATTGGAGTAGCAGATCTGTATATTCAATAAAGAATGAGTAATACAATACAATGATCATGCAAGGTGCATGAATGCCAAGACAATTCAAATTCCCAAGGAGGTCATTCGAATTGAATGAATGTGTGTAGCTTAACTTAATGTAAGCCACAATAAACACACCTAGATAACCCACTGATCAAGTCTAGATTGACTCAACTGAGTCCTAACCGAAGTCGGAGTGCAATGGATAACTAAGTCTAACTGAAAGTAGCTCAAACACATGTCACTGCATGCCAACCAACAAGTGGTAGTGCATCATTAACTCCAATGAACCTCGATGAGTTTAACTGAAGTCAAACTGGTCATCAAAGGTGGTTGGAGGTGCCCCAGTTGACTCCAGATCATAAATATTAATAAAAATAATCAATATAATGAATGGAGGTGCCTTCACCACTTAGCTTAACTGATTGCAACAATCAGTTAGCAATTGGGTTCATTTATGACACTCAGAATAGCCCTGAAATGCTCCCTGTTTGAAGGAGGAAGCCCAGTTAGCCTCCCCAAATGAAGGAGAAGGCTTAGTTGGCCTCCTTAACTGAAGGTAGACATGGGTGTGCTCATGATGATGTCATAGTGTGCTCATCTAATGCCGATTAAGTAAATAAAACTTAGGATAGTGGTTTAACAAGGCCAAATTGACCAAATTAATTGTGCATGTTGGGTAAATGTCTCCAACAAGATCTGGTTATCACCAAATTCGGATGAAGGAGGAAGATGTGCAAAATACTGCTTTTTGATGTCATTATGGTCACTTTGAGTTTCTTGTTATGCCATTTGGGTTGACTAATGCTCCAGCTACATTTCAATCGTGTATGAATAGAATATTTTGAAAGCAGCTTAGAAGGTTTGTTTTAGTCTTCTTTGAATAAATTCTCCTTTAGAGTAAAACTTGGCAAGAGCACTTGCAACACCTAGAGATTGTGTTGAAAACTTTGCAAGAACAGTCTTTGTATGCTAAGATGTCTAAATGTGAATTTGGGATGAAATAACTATTATACCTTGGGCACATTATTAGGCAAGATGAATTGAAATTGCACATGGAAAAGATCGGGGCTATCTTAGAATGGCCATCACCAAAAAACATCACAGAATTAAGAGGCTTCATTGGAATATGTACATACTAGAGGAAGTTTGTGAAAGGGTTCTCTAAGTTGAATTCTCCACTCACTGATTTTACTAAGAAGGATTGCATATATGTGGTATTGGATAGATTGAATAATTTTTCTCATTTCTTTGTTGTTACATCCTCTTTTAGTGTTGCACAAGTGGTTGACCTTTTTTAAAAGAAATCTTCAGATTGCATGGGCTCCCCAAGATCATTGTGAGTGATAGAAATGGTAGATTCATGAGTGATTTTTGGCAAGAAATTTTCAAATTGGTGGGCACTTAGTTGATTCCAAGTACAAGCTACCATCCCCAAACTAATGGACAAATATATAGGGTGAATAAATGGTTGGAATGGTACCTCTGAAACTATGTGGGAGAACAGCAAAAATCTTGGACAAAATGGCTACACTTGGGTGAGTTTTGCTACACCACCTTTCACATGTCAATAGGGATGTCTCCTTTCAGAGAATTATATGATTATGAAGCACTAAAATTTTTTGATATTATATTTGGTGATAGTATAGCTCCAAAATCTAAATATTGGGTGGAAGAAAGCCAAGCAATTTTAGAGCTTTTAAAAGACAATTTGCAAGTTGCCCAAAATCAGCAAAAACAATATGCATATAAACATAGAGAGGAAAGGACCTTTCAGGTTGATGATTTAGTGTATTTTAGGTTGAAACCATACAAACAAACATCTCTCAAAAGGAATGGAGCGGAAAATCTAAAGCCAAGATACTATGGGCCCTACAAGGTAATCCTGAAGATTGGAGAAGTAGCATATGAGTTGGAACTTCCGGAAGGGAGTAAAATTCATAATGTATTTCATGTTTCTTATCTCAAGAAATATTTTTTTCAGCAAATTGTCATTTCATATACACTCCCTCCTTTGGATGATGAAGGAAATATCACACTTATTTCGGAAAAGGTTTTGAAGAAAAGGGAGAGAAGATTGAGGAGCAGAACACTCAAAGAATACTTGGTGCAATGGAAGGATCTACCAAGTCAAGACTCCACATGGGAAGAGGAGAATATTTTGTAGAATCCAAATCTAAAATTTCTTGAGGACAAGCAATATTGGGTGGGTATAACTGTAATGTCCCTATTCAAATAATTGCATAGCAGAAAAATTCCATCAATCCTATTAGTTCCCTAGGTTGGGTTGAAACATTGGGAAGTTAATAAGGGAGATAATAAATGGTTTTTAGACATTAGAAGGAATAAATATTTATTTAAGGGATTTAATTAAATGAATTCAAGTGAAAAATGAAATGGCTATGGAGAATGGAGACACATGGAGACTATGGGGCCCACTCAAGCTAGAATCCTATGTTAAATGTCATCCTCCTCTTGCAATCTCAAATCTATGGGAAGCCTAATGTTTTTGGATGGATTATAAGGTTAATATACTTGTCCATATAATTTGTAGGTAAAATTTGTAATGAATTATAACTTACATGGGGAGAGGAAGAGCCAAATGGGAATTTCATGGACACTTGTCTAGATTCCCCTTACATTTTTGACATCTATGACACCAATGATGGAGACTCTATGATAGTTATGACACAATTAATATATGAAGGATGACATCTGACATATCTGACATTTTAGGCCTGAATATAGAATCTTATAGGGCACTCATGGGAGTTGGAGAAGGCCAAGAGGCTCATACTCGAATTTGGGAGAAGAGGGAAGGTGAAGAGAGAGGCTACATGGCATAGCATGAGCAGCCACACCAATTTGACTTGGATTTGGTTTATGGATGGATTTGGAACCTTAAAAGACCAATAATTTTTATAAAATACAGGGATCATCCATGAGAATTCCCTTATGATCATTTGTCAAAATTGTTATTGTGAAAAGAGAGAGCTAGTGGATGACTAGTTCATGCCTTAGCCAATTTTGAGGGTGAAAGATTCCCATCCTAGTTGGTGTTTGGAGAGGAAACTCAGGTATTTAAAGGATATTAAATGTAGTTGTAAGTTACAGGTTCAAGCTACAAAAACTCACATAAATATCAATTTCATCTTGTTCTTCCTTTCATCTCAAGTTTTCTCACCATATTTCAGCTCTATGGAGTGAGGCACACTTGGTGAGATATTCATCTCTTTGAGGGATATTATCTTGCTCCAGTATTTTTTATTCCAATATAAATTCTCTTATATTTAATTTCAGAAATATATTAGGTCGAAAGGCCAATAAATATCATGTATTATTGCTCAATAATGAAGAAACAGTGCCATTTCCCCACTACCTTAATGTAAACTCTTGTAATCTTGATGGATTCGAATGGATGTATAAAATATTGATGATTTATGAATTAATGGACTGAAATTAAATTATTTTATGGGTTTCATTTTCAGTAACTGATAATTTTTTTCCATTGGGTCGAATTTCATAGCAATTGGAGCAAACTACACCTCATTTCCCCAAGGGTCCAAAACTAGTTTTTTATATCTAATTGAAATAATTGATAACAGCCATGGGAGGTATATTGGTAATGCATATGAGTCTCTCATAATTTATTATACACATCCCATTATTAAATTTAAGAATTCAAGTGGGTTTATGCACATTTGGGAAGCCATTTCTACCACTTAGCCTAGGGGGGATTTGAGCCCAAAATTGCCAGTAAAATCATCTATCTTGTTCAGAATTTAGAAACACATCCAATTATTAAATTTAAGAATTCAAGTGGGTTTATGCATATTTGGGAAGCCATTTCTACCACTTAGCCCAGGGGGGATTTGAGCCCAAAATTGCCAGTAAAATCATCTAACTTGTTCAGAATTTAGTATATACTTTCAGAAGTGATTGGAGGGCCATAATAAATCCCTAAACATAATAATTAATTTATTATATCAATAATACACCTTCTCTTAATATTTGGGAGCAATTGGGATGATTTGGAGACCAAGACACTAAAACTAGTCAAGAGCCAAAATTGTGAAAAAATTGGAAAATTGGGCATTATGGTAAAAAAATTTAAAAGGGACATTGCATGACCAACATACTTTCCTTGAAAACAATGTGCCCTAGTAACATCCCAAAACGTGCACAAAATATGCACTTATTTGAATTCAGCACAATCTGATGTTGTCGACACCTCTCCAACATCAGTCACAGATTTGCAAGATGATCCTTTACCATTCCGTAAACCGTCCAATCATCCATGTATACCTCCAAAAAATTCTATATAAATTCCTTGAATGCAACAACTATGATCCTGAAGAATATCGTAGGTGCATTCTTTAGTCCAAATGGAATCACCGTGTACTGATAACATCCCCATTCAGTCACAAATGTTGTCTTATGTTGATCCTCTTTCGCAATATTGATCTAATGATAGCCAGAAAAGCCATCCATGAATGAATATATCTCTTGAATGCCTAATCCTTCCAATTATTCGTTATTGAACGACATTGGAAACATATCATGAAGTCACACGTCATTTATCTTCTTGATATCAACGTAGATTTTGAACCTCGCCTGTCTTCTTATCTTGCACCACCATAGGACCGATCCACTCAAATTCCTCAATAGGTTCTATGATTCTATCATCCATAATTCTATCAAGCTCAGCCTTTACTCTCTCCTTGTATCACGTATTTAGGTGAACGGTTGCTGCTTTATAGGCTTCACATATCCCCTTCATTTCAAAAAATTTCGTTGAAAACAAGTATTGAAAATCATGCAACAGATCAATGATCTTTGTCATTGTTTCTTCATCCCAGTAATCTCCAATATTCATGAATTTTGGTTCCTCCTCCATCCCAATGTTGACCTTCTAAATTTTCAATGGTTGTTGAAATTTGTTCGTCAGCATCTCTGGTGCTGCGATGTCCCGACTTCCTTCAAATTCTAGAATATTGATAGTCCTTGGGTCATATTCATCCTTAGACCCTCTTGTCACATTGTAGCACTCCATCATTGACTGCATTATTGGTGCTTCATGCGGATCCATGGGATATGTGATTGGAACTACCTTCAAAACAATGTCGTGGATATGTTGTAGCGCACTATGGATCACAGGATCAATATCTGCAAAAATAAAGGTGTGACTGAAATAGATTGACAACTCTTCTCATGTTGTAATCTCTCTATGAAGCTCAGCTAATATATACCACTATCGCGACATTTCATCAAATGTGTGTACAAAAACATGTACCCACTCATTCTTTGGTCGCAACACCCACATGGTTTGACATGCAATCAAATGATCATTAAGATCATTATGCCCATCATACTTCTCAGCTTGGTATTGTTCTATTCCACCAAAGAGAACCTCCATCAACCTGTGACATATCGACCATCCGTTTATTGAATTCTTATGGTTTTCCCACCACCGTGTTGGAGTAGCCTTTAGTGCTTCATCCAACGCAAAAAACCTATGTGTTTCTGACACCCTATCTTCAAAATCAACCAGAAATTCAGGTAAATTGGGTAGTCCCTAATAGGTTGGAAAATCAGCAATATCTGTTGTGACTCGTTGTAGTGACTGGGTAATCATACCACAGTTCCGAATTGATACCTCATGCATTCGATTCTGCTAATTCTCGAATGCGTCATCAAAATTCGAAGATGAGGAAGTAGAACTTCGCTAGCCCAGCTATCTGTAAACAGTAGGTTGGATATAGTCTTTTGAGATGTTGTACGCATTGTTGAGTGTATAGTTTCATTGATGTCAAAGTTGTTCATGAATGACAAAGGAATAACCAGTGGCTATGATAGCAAGACAAACTCAGTGAAAGACAAAGGTAGTGATGACATGGAATGGATGATGATATGGAAAATATGATGGCATGGCATGGCATAGTTGATGATATGGAATATGATGGTGTCCTAATGATGATTTCATAAGATTTCATTAATAATAAATGCAATAGATGAAATGGACATGGATGATAAGACAACATGAATGACTGATCTGAAGACTTCCAAGATAGTGTCGACAGTATGTGTAACAATGGTTAAGGAAATGTCAATAGTATATGTAAACAATGGTTAATGAACAAAGAACAGAGGTTGAGTGGAAGTGGAGATGCAGTATGAATGAAAAAGCTGGTTAGACAAATGAAGAGTGGAAGTATAGAAGAGTGAGATGAACGGGAGATAGAGTATATGTAACAATCGAAGAACAAAGAAACTATATCTATGAGAGTGTTTATAAATTCTTTATAATCAGAAATATGATGAAATTCTCTGTGTGTATAAATATTCAAAACTGTTAGAAATGATTGTAGAGTATTTTCGCAAAGAAATCGTGCAGATCCGCAAAGTCATGGTGAGATCCACATTCGATCTAAAATCGATTGTCAGGAAGTATCCCACACGAGATCTGACAGTTAAGGATCAGTTCCGTAAAGGATATGAGGAAAAGATGAAGTTCCACAAAAGAGTATAGATCGACAGTAGAGATTATATCCATAGATGATCTAAGGTCTAGAAGAGTTCCACAAGTGTACGAATATCTATGGCTGAGGAGTGTTCTGGAATAGATCTACGGTCGTAGGAGGGTTTCGCAAAAGAAGGAGTGCGAAAGAAGAAATCTGAATCTGATCAAGAGATCAATGGCCATGGTTGAACCTGAATAAGAGTTGTGAGATGGCAAACGGATGATCAGGATTTAACCCACAGTAGATCGTAGACGGATGGACAGGAGTGAACATGCAAAAGAAATCAAAGGTTCATAAGAAAAGAAGAAAACGAAAAGCGGAAGATCAAGTCCTAGGAGAATATGGTATTCTACAAACTGAAGTCCAAAAAGAGAAAAGAGGAAGGTAGAGAATCATGAAAAGAATGTTGGAAATGTCACAGTTACGCATTCATCTGGAAGATCAATGATTAGAAAGATATCCATGAAAGATCGATGGTGTGGAAATATTAGTGCAAAAAAAGGAAGGCGAAGAATTGTGAAAGAAACGTTTGATTTTTTAAGAACCCACAATATGCATCCCGTGATCTAGAAAATCAACAGTCACGAAGAAGCCCACAGGATATCAATAGTGAAAAATGATTGGTGCAGAAATATTAGTGCGGAAGAAGAAATCTTGAAGTGACATTTTTGAAAAGTCACAAACCTGCATTTTGCTATCTGCATCTTATCTCAAATCAAGGGTCATGGAAGATCCCGCAGGAGATCAATGGTGCAAAAATATTGGTTCAAAAAACAAAAATCATGGAATGATAATTTCACATATCCGATATCTAATTTTCACCTTAGATAGATGGTCTCAAAAATCTTGAAGGAGATCAATGGTGCAGAACGGTTGAGGTAGAAAGCTAAAAGTCTGGAAAGACATTTTGAGAAATGTCATAGTTAGGCAATTTGTGGTCTAGGAGATTGACGGTCATGAAGAACTTGAAAGAGATCAATGGTGCAGAACGGTTGAGGGAGAAAGATAAGTGCAGAAAGAAATTCTGAGAAATGTCATAGTTAGACAATTCAGATACCGCATCCAATATTGGATCTAAGGTCAAGAAGATGCCCGAAATGAGATCAATGGATCAAGGTGATTTTGGAAATAGAGATTGCGGAAGAACACAACTATAATATTAACAGGAGCTTAGGTAGCCCATAGAGGAGTAAAAGAAGCCCACAAGCATGACAGAAAGAGAATCCTGAAGGACTGAAGACAAAGTATCCCCGCTGATGGAGGAGAGGAAGCCCACAAACATTGTTTCGATGAATCCCATGATTAGAGAAGAAGGGAGATCACAGATAAGAAATGATTAAGAATTTTTTAATTAATTATTTAATTAAAAATCATTAATATCATATTTGAAAGGGCATGATTGTGAAAGGGCATGTTTCGAGAATGAAGAGATGTGTCTGTAGGAAATCTGAAGGTCTTTATACACAGAGGGATGAGTAAGATAAGGTGTCTCTGGGGTCCATATCATAAAAGTAGAGACCAGTGAGTGCAACAAAGATTGAGGGGTAAATAAATCTGAAAGATTACTGAAAACATATTAGGGTGGCAAGGTAATACTAGGGAAGGAAACAGGCCTACAGGGGGTTGTAGACTCCTTCCAGTAGTAGCTGGTAAATAGGGTTTAGTAGCATCCTATCAGTTGTAGCTGGAAAAACTAGGAGCTTCGTACCCTCCTTCTAGTAGTAGTTGATAAATAGGGTGTAGTAGAATCCTATCAGTTATAGCTGACAAAAACAGGGGGGTCATAGCCTCCTTCCAGTAGTAGCTGGTAAATAGGGTGTTGTAGCATCCTTTGAATAGCAACTGATAAACCAGGGGTCATAGCCTCCTTCCAGTAGTTGCTGGTAAATAGGGTGTAATACCATTCTTGTCTATAGAAGCAGGAAAAACCATTTGTAAATAACAATTTTGTAGTAAGAGGAAGTATTGGTTGTTTACCCAATTGGATTTCCACAATAAAAATATGTGTTTTGTGTATCTTTTTGATTATATGTTTTGATTAAAATTTAATAAGTTGTTAAAATGGTAAAAACTTAACAATACTAATTCACCCCCCCCCTCTTAGTATATTGACCAATATTGCAACAATTGGTATCAGAGTAGGTTCCTTCACCATAGTTTAACCACTGGAAGGAGATCCTATTAAAAACCACTATGGATAAATAAGAAGGGATGGATTCCAACATAGCTCCAACACTTAATAAAGGAGAATATGTAGTATGGAGAAAAAGAATGAGTGTATACATACATTCATTAGGATTTGGTGTATGGAATGCATTTATGTATGATTACATCCTACCAAAAAGAGTAAGGACCACATCTCAGAAAGAGTTCAAGAAAAATAACTCAAGGGAAATAAAGGCCATACTTGATGGATTACCTCAACCCATCAAAGAGAAGATAGGACAATGTATCTCAGCTAAGGAACTCTGGGTCAAATTAGAAAAAAAATACTCAGTTGAACAAAGAGTAGAAGCAATAACTGCTATTCTCAAAGAGATTAGTGAATATGAAGAAAATTCATTCATGGAGATAGTAGCTTCAAAAGATGATTCAGATATGGAAGGAGAAGTGGACCTAAAGGAAGAACTCATAAGCACCCTTGAAGAATTGAGAAAGAGAAGGATGAAGAACAATTATTTGAAAGAAAAATTATCAAAGTGTTAAGAATAGAAGAATTTAAAAGAAGGGGAAGTCAAGACCCTCCAAGAAGAGCTGCACAATTCAAGACAACGAGTGTTGGCTAGAAAAGAAGAGGTCGAGAGCTTAAAACAAGAAATTGCTAAATTCAAGGAAGAAATAAAGAAGCTAAAATATATGTAGACTATTAATTAGAATTTCAAGGAAAGTACTGAATATCTTAATAAAATCCTCAGCTTATAAATATCCTCCAGGGATAAAACAGGTCTTGGAAATAATCATAAAGAATGAAGATCCATCACTCAAGAAGAGGTTGGAAAGGTTAAAAGTCAGGATGATGTTTCAAAAGACATATCCAGGAAGCAGAAGAATCACAAGGAAATGAATTCTGGTCATCGTAATTATTCTCATCCTCCTAAGATGAAAAATTTCAGAAGACATGCCAATGAAAAGAGTCATTACAAGCAGAAAACCTAGAGATTCTCCAAACATACATTCTATGGATATTGTCATTGTTGTCAAAAGTTTGGTCGCAAGTCTAATGATTGTAGAATCAAAGAAGAATATCAAGGTATGAAAAATAAAGAATACACCAACATCTCAAATGGAAAAAGACTTATTATATGTTTCATATGTCACAATATTTGACACTTTGCAAAACATTGCAAGATTAGTACATGCAGATTTTCCAAGGAAACTAGGGAAAAGGTATGGAAGATTAAAACCAATAAACAAAGAAATGAAAAACCAGTAAGCAGAGTACCTCATGGAAATATGTGGAGAAGAAATAAATATTTCAAACATCAGTGAGGTCTCCAAAGATGACGATGAGCATAATAGTGCCATAAATAAGGATGACATCCATTATGAGAAAAATCAAGATGGAGATATAAAAGAATACACCGATGAAGATGAAGGTGATGAATAAGGATGTAGTGGTGCTTGTGGGATCCTTTTCTAAAATATATCTCATGATTTAAAAAGAACCCTAAAAATAACATTAGAATGGATCATATACTTAGGGGGGAGTTAAAGTCAGAAAATTCCAATTGGTATCTAAGAAAAAATTCAATTGGTACCTAATGTTAAAGTATAATGAAAGCTATTTTCCTCAAAGACAATAGATGATAAAGGTTAAATGATAATATTGGTGTATGGTTGACATAGAGAAAGTGAAAGACCTATGAAGTAACATGAGAACAACAAAATCTATGATTCATGAGGACCATGAAATATGCAATCCAATAGAAGATAAAGATTTTATGTTCACTTAGAACTTGAAGTCATGACACATAAAAATTGTTGACAGTGGAAGAAAACTCAAGCAAGTCCAATCAAAGATGTATCAGGCTTAAGGATATCAGAACACATGTTCTGAGAAAATTTTATATGTACAGTTTCATTGGGTGAACGAAAAATCCTATTTTGGCATAATCTCTATCTGAACGTGTGATTTCATAAGAATATAAATGAATGATTGATTAAATCTCTGTTAATAGTTGATAATCCTGTGTATGAATTCAGGGATTCTAAGAGTGAAATAATATTGAATAAATTTATCTATTCTCTGATCAATCGAAAGAGGAATTTGCTAGTGTTTCAGCATTAATCTAGCATTATTAGGATCTTTAACTGAGAGAATAACAAGCACAACAATCAAACACAAGAAACAATGAACACAGTGTTTTTCCTTGGGGAAACCATAAAGGAGAAAACCCCGCAACTTCCTCAAACATAGAATCAGCACCAAAATAGAAAATCCCAAAATAGTAAGTGATATCCTGACAGCAATAATCTTCTTCTTGTCTAGCCCCAGTGTCTTCTCCTTCCTCAACTATTGGCTCCACTTGAGTGTGGATGAGTTGTGTGATAAATAGAGACTCCTGTTCTCTATTTATACTAATCCCGGCATGACTAAAACTCTACTAGCTAGGGCCGACCTATAATAGGAGAGTCTAATAACCCTAGTGCCCTGGAACTGCGGGGACTTTAACCCTTAGACAATCAGAGGGTTACCCACTATGACTTGACATGACTTGTTTACATAATAGATCCTCCTGATCGGAACATCGAGGCATAACAACATGTCTCAATTACATAATAGATACATTCCGGAATAAACATCGAGTTACAATACATAAGATACATAGATGAATACTTTCCGAAGTTACAAATACATCAACACTCCCTCTTAACTAGGAAGGTATTCTTTTGACACAATTTTCAGCACTGGTCTTCTTCACTGCATCAACTGGATCATCTCGTCATCTTTAAGACTTCTTCATCTTTGAGTCTTCAAGTCATCTTCTTTCTCTTCAAGTCTTCTTTGTCTTCGAGTTTTTAAGTCATCTTCTTTCTCTTCATCACAGGATCTGCATCATCATGACTACTGGCTCATCACTGCTGGATCATCACTCGATCTGCATCATCATCAAGTATGGATCATCTCATCTAGATCACTTGATCTAGATCATCAAGTCTAGATCATCATCACAACTGGATCGTCACTTGATCTGGATTGTCATCAAGTCTGGATCATCTCATCTGGATCATCATTAAGTCTGGATCATCATCTTCTATCTCATAATGGTGCTATCTCGATTCTTCTTGTCACATGAAGTTCTATAGAGTCAATCCTGTAGGCCTACCTTTCATGTAGGTCTTCATCAATGCTTATATCTAACACTTAAGTTAGAATGGCCCGCCCAGCTCTTACATCTAACCACATCTTGTCAGAAAGGCACGCCCAACACTCACATCTAACCTCATCTTGTCAGAAAGGCCCAACACTCACATCTGACCTCATCTTGTCAAAGAGGCTCAGCACTTATATTCGATCATGTGCAAGCACATCGCATTAAAAAGGCTTTGCACTTACATCCGACCTCATCTTGTCGAAAAGGCACAGCACTCACATCTGACCATGTGTAAACACATCGCGCCAGAATTGCTCAACACTTATATCCAACCTCATCTTGTTGGAAAGGCTCTGCACTTACATTCTGACCATGCACAAGGCATCGCATCAGAAAGGGCATGCACTCACATCTGATCATGGAGGAACTAATCCTACCATTGCATCAGAATGGTCCCCAGTCCCAGACTGAGCTACCTGGTAACTGACCAGGTGCCTCCATTCCTAGAATGGCAGTTTCCCTTACATCCGACCTGCTCGTCGGAATGGCCAACACTCACATCTGACATGGAAGGAACCTAATCCTTTAGCCACGATAGAATGGTTCAACCCTTACATATGATCAAGTGGGAACACATCCCTCTATCACATCAGAATGGCTACTCAGTCCTAGACTGAGTGTTCCTGGTACCTCACCAGGCAGCTCCATTCAAATAATGGCAATTTCCCTTACATCTGTCCTACTCGACAGAATGGCCAGTACTCATATCTGGCATGGAAGGAAGCAATCCTCTCACCATGACAGAATGGCTCAGCCCTTACATATGACCATGGAAGGAACCAATCCTCTCACCATGTCAGAATGGCTATGGGTCTCATCACTTTCTCTTGGAGGAAACCTCGATCTGGAGAACACCAAGCTTCTCCCTGAAGTACTTGAACTTCAGCCTAACCAATGGCTTCATCAATACATCAACTATCTATTCCTCCATCACAACATACTGGAGCTTCACTGCTCCCCTCTACACCATAACCCTAATATAGTGATACTTGATCTCGATATGCTTAGACTTGTCATGGAACACTGGATTCTCTGACAAATTCACGCAACTCTGGTTGTCATAATGTATACAAGTAGCATCCAACTGGAGATCAAATATATCAGATAGTAGCTTCCGCAGCCATACTACCTCACAACTAGATGAACAAGCTGCGACATACTCTGCTTCAGCTATACTTAGTGCCACACAGGATTGCTTCCTACGTTACTAAACCAAGAGATCACACCTGATCCCATACTAAAGCAACATCCTGAAGTGCTTTTCCTATCAATGGCACTGCCTGCCCAATCTAAATCAACATAACCCTCCAGTTTAATCTTCTGATTTGCATCGTACTTGAGCCCATAATCAACTGTACCCCTCAAGTACCTCAGAATATGCTTTCCAGCAATCAAGTGAACATTTCTTGGATCTGTCAAGAACTACCTCAAGGTGTTCACAGCAAAGCAAATGTCTGGTCTCGTGTTTGTCAGGTACATCAAGGACCCAATCATCTGACGATACATCGTGGCATCAACCATCTCTAATGAAGCATCACTCAATAGCTTCAGGTTCGATGCCATAGGTGTGGCCACAGTCTTGCAGTCCGTCATCCCAAATCTCTTTAGGATCTCTACTGCATACTTCCCTTGTCCAAGGAAGATTCCACCTGAGCTCTGCCACACCTCCATACCTAGAAAGTAATGCATCATACCCAATTCCTTCATCTTGAACTCAGCAGCAAGCTTTCTCTTCGTATTAGTAATCAACCCATCTGTTCCTGTCACAAATAGATCATCTACATATAGTAGAAGCATCTCTAGTTTGCCATCCTCAACCTTGTAGTAAAGGTTGGAATCTGCTTCACTCTTGGTAAAGCCCAAACTGGATATAAAGCTATCAATTCTGCTGTACCAGGTCTTGGGTGCCTATTTCAAATCGTAGAGGGCTTTCTTCAATCTGCATACATGAGACTCCCTGTCATGTGTCTCAAAACTGAGTGGCTGCTCTACATACACTTCCTCTTCTACTACACCATTCAAAAAAGCATTCTTGACATCCATCTGGTGTATCTTCCATTTCATCACTACAGCCAGAGCAAGTACTGATCTGATGGAAGTGTATCTGGCTACAGGTGCAAAGGTTTCTTCATAGTCTATTCCTTCTTTTTGAGATAAACCTCGAGCCACAAATCTTTTCTTATATTTTTCAATGCTACCATCTGCACCATGCTTGATCTTGTAGATCCATTTGGAAGTCACAACTGACTTCTCTTTTGGTCTTGGGACAACATCCCAAACATCACTCTTCATGATCGACTGATATTCTTCGATCATAGCATCCTTCCATTCTTTCTGTTATGTCGCTTCTTCATAACTGGAAGGTTGTTTATCAATGAAATCACATAGTAAAGCTACATACCTAGAGCAGGGTCTGGTTCTCTTTCTTTCTCTGTGATTCTCTTTTGGAGCCCCATATCTTTCCGCACCTTGGATAAGTTCTCGTACCCAAGCAGGTTTCCTCTTGTGAGGATTCTTCTCTAGAGGTGGATCTACAGGTCTTTGTGGTTCTTCAACTTCTCGATCTTCTTCTTAAATTTCTTCATTCATGGTTGTGTCATGGATTTTGGGTGCTTCTGCTTCTTTAGGTTCTTCAGTAGGTCTCTTTCTAGATTTGTTGTAAGCTATGTCTTCCTCAAATGTTAGATCCCTGCTGATTTCAATCTTCTTGTACCCTGGGAAATAGATTCTGTAAGCCTTCGAGCTTTCAGAGTATCCCACAAATATGCCCTTCTTTCCTGAAGGATCTAATTTTCTTTTCTTTTCTTTTGGAATGTGCATGTACATAGGACAGCCGAATATTCTGAGATCGTTGACTTCTGGTTTCTTGCCAGAGAAGACTTCTTCAGGAGTCTTGTTCTCAAGTACTCTATGTGGAGTACGGTTCTGTACATACACTGTTGTTCTAGCAGCTTTCGCCCAAAGATGCATAGGAAGATATTGATCATGAAGCATTGCTTTAGCAGCTTCCATGATAGTTTTGTTCTTCCGTTCTGCAATCCCATTCTGTTGTGGATTATAAGGAGTGGACAACTCCCTCTTAATCCATGATTCTTTACATAGCTCTTTGAATTCATTTGAAGTGAATTCTCTGCCATTATCTGATCATAAAGTCTTAATCTTCTTTTCAGTATGGTTCTCAATCAAGGCTTTGAATTCCTTGAATTTTCTGAATACTTCATCTTTGTTCTTCATGAAGTAAACCCATGTCTTCCTAGAGAAGTCATCAATAAAAGAAACATAACATGCATACCCGCTTAGAGAGTTGGATGACATAGGACCGCATACATCTGAGTGGATGATTTCCAAGATTTCTTTTTCCTTGCTTTCGCTACTTGGAAATGTCTTCTTTGTGTTCTTCCCTTTCACACATCCTTTGCAGACCCCGTCATGTTTTGCTTGCATTTATGGAAGACCTTCAATAGCTTTTCTTGCAAGAGGTAGTGCTCTGTAATGCACATGTGCAAGCCTTCTATGCCAAAGTTCATTTGGCTCTACTGTGTCATGGACCAAGGATTGTTCTGGATGGCCCTTTAATTTGTACAAACCTCCTTCTTGTTCACCAATCACTATTGCATCATCAATAGTCTTTCCTTTTGGCCACATGATGACTTGACCATCTATGAATGCAACCCTCATTCCTTTTGCATCCAATGCTGATATAAAGAGAAGGTTCTTCTTGAGTCCTAGCACAAACAATACTTCCTTCATTGTTAGAGACTTACCAGAGTCCAGTTTATAGGAAGATTCCCCACTACCTTTTATTGGATATTTATAGTCATCTCCTAGCTTCACCTTGTGAGGTGATTCATGTTCTGAGAGCTTCACAAAGGATTCCTTGAATCCAGTCATATGTTTGGAGGCCCCACTATCAATAAGCTGATCATCACTTCCATGAGTAATGTTTCCCATGAGAGCAGAGATCAAAACATATTCATCCTTGCTTGAAGAATCTTCACTTTCATATCTGGATCTCTTCTTGGATGGTTCATCATCCTCTACAACATGAGCATGATGTCTTCTTTTTCTTCCCTTCTTCTTGGGAGGACTACTTTTGTTCTTAGGAAAATCTCTAGAAAAGTGTCCTTTTTCATCACATGTATAGCAAATGAATTTAGACTTATCTCTAGGCTTTCTATAGTTATTCTTGTGATGAGAGTACTTACTTCTGTGATGGCTGGATCTGGATTTCTTGGATTGTATTGTGAGAGATTGATCTTCACTTCCCATCTTCTCTTCTCGAGCTGCTATCTGAGCTTCTTCTTGAGAGCATTCTTCCCACAGTCTGCTGAACTTGACTAACTTCTTTCTAACACAGATCCCTTGAATGAAAGAGTCCCATGTCCTAGGGAGACCATTCAAGGTGGTCATCGCAATTTCTACATTCTCCACTTCTTCATCTACTGCTTCCAATTGTTCCTTGATCTGAGAAACCCTTGTGAAGTAAGACTGGATGGTCTCTGCATTCTGGATCTTCACATTCTTCAGTTGATTTCTCAGAGTCATCTTCTGATTTATGTTCTTCCCTTCAAACAATTTGGTTAGGGCATCAAACATAGCTTTAGGTGTCTTGAGAGAGGACACCTGTGGGATAAGGTGATCCTTAATAGAATCAGCAATTATCCTCTTTGCCATAACCATATTCTTCTTATGTAATGCCTTTGCTTCATCTCCCTCTGGAACTGGAACCTCCTCATGGATGTAGGAGTCTAACTCATTTTCTTCCAAGACCAGGAAGATCCTATACTTCCAGGCTCGGAAGTTATCAGCTCCCTCAAGCTTTTCATCAATATTGGTATGAAGAGACATCTTAACTGAGAACCTCAAATGGAAATACAAAATATTTTAGATCTTACCAGGTTCAAGATGTCAGATTTGGAACTTGAGATGAAATCCTACAGTATTGGATTAGGAGCAAATTAGGGTTTTGCTTTTCCATAGTTCTGTCCTCCCAAATTCCTTGAAATTTGTCCCTAACTTCGATTTTGGGGAGGAGATCAATCCAGGCCTGGGATCACTGAAAAATTACTCTTCTGTGAAAAGCCCTAATTTTTGACAGTAGTGACAGGTCCAAAACTGAAAAACCTTAGAATTGGATTCTGCTTCGATAGAAAGATGCGGCCTAGGGAGGAGAGTTATTCCACCTTAATTTTGCTGAAAATATGTGGAGGAAGATCCACAAACTAGGAATCCCTAGTTCCTGCAGCTGCACAGTGTCTTCTTCTTAGGTTAGCTCTGATACCATGTTAGTGTTTTGGCATTAATTTAGCATTATTAGGATCTTTAACTGAGAGAATAACAAGCACAACAATCAAACACAAGAGACAATGAACATAGTGTTTTTCCTCGGGGAAACCATAAAGGAGAAAACCCCACAACTTCCTCAAACATAGAATCAACACCAAAATAGAAAAGCCCAAAACAGTAAGTGATATCTCGACAGCAGTAATCTTCTTCTTGTCTAGCCCCAGTGTCTTCTCCTTCCTCAACTATGCGCTCCACTTGAGTGTGGATGAGTTGTGTGATAAATAGAGACTCCTGTTCTCTATTTATACTAATCCCGGCATGACTAAAACTCTACTAGGGCCGACCTCTAATAGGAGAGTCTAATAACCCTAGTGCCCCAGAACTACGGGGACTTTAACCCTTAGATAATTAGAGGGTTACCCACTATGACTTGACATGACTTGTTTACATAATAGATCCTCCGGATCAGAACATCGGGGCATGACAACATGACTCAATTACATAATAGATACATCCCAGAATAAACATCGGGTTACAAGACATAAGATACATAGATGAATACATTCCGAAGTTACAAATACATAAACAGAATTAGGTTTACAATTATTGAGATTCATCAAATGAAATTGTTCAGAATAACCTTGTTGCAAGTTTATGGATATGAGATCTCTATGTGGAGCATCACAGGAAGGAATTGATCATTTCACTGATCAATTTAGCTGCAAAGTATCAGAGTTAAAGATCTATATCTTGGACAGATCCATGACTGTAATCCAATTCTACAAATAAGAGTTATTCCCAATATAACCATAAACTAATCATCCATATGAATGGAGATCGTAGGGTGGAGATTAGAGGTGGTTGAAGATCAATGGCTAAGGTGGATTCCATTGGAGAAAGAATGTGGAAGATAAAGAAGGGTCAATCTTGCAAAATCGAAGATGATCACTGCGATATGAGATCAAGATCAGCGGTCTAGATCATTCTCCAAGTTAAATCAATGACGTACAACGATTTTTCTGGGAGAATTTGTGAGGTCTAAGAAATTTTTGATGTGCACAAAATTTCTATGAAATTTTCTTCATCTTATTTGTAGTCCACTGTTGATTGATGGGGATCCTGATCCGACGGTGGTAAATACATTTCACTAGGTAAAGTGACAAGAGGTTAACAACTTTTGATGTGGGCGAAATCTTTATAGAATTTGCTTTATATATTTTTTAATTCCATCGTAGATTTGGTTGGGACACCGATCCGATGGCCAAAGTGGATTCCACAGATCTAACAAGAAAGCTTGTTAAAATTTTGTAGAGCTGCAAAATTGTGTTTATGAAAAAAAGTTTACTATGGATTTGAAATCCGTGAATGACTTGGCTGATAGCTCAACGACTGGTTGCTTGTTGACTGGATTAGGTATCAGACCTGTGTCTCCTACCTAGCATCACATTCAAGAACATGTTGCAAGAAAGGAAATGTTAAGATAAATAATAATACATTGGTTAAATACCATGTCAGGTTAACAAAGGGGAGATATGATGACAAGGGGAGTTGTCAGAAAGAAGAAATATAGGAAATCCTATATCAAAATAGGTACAACATTGGTATATCAGGTTATCCTTTGTTATTGTTGTCAAATGGAAGGAATGTTTAGATGTTTCCATTAATTCAAAAGGGGGATATTATTGAGTATATAGTTGTCATTGATGTCAAAGGTGTTCATGAATGACAAAGGAATAACCAGTGGATATGATAGTAGGACAAACTCAATGAAAGACAAAGGTAGTGATGACATGGCATGGATGATGATATGGCAAATATGATGGAACGGCATGGAATAGTTGAGGATGTGGCATGTCATATATGATGATATGGAATATGATGGTGTCCTAATGATGATGTCATAATAGTTCATTAATGACAAATGTAATGGATGAAATGGACATGGATGATAATTAATAATGAATGAATGATATGAAAACTTCCAAGATAGTGTTGACAATATGTGTAACAATGGTTAAGGAAATGTCGACAGTATATGTAAAAAATGGTTAATGAAACAAAGAACAGCAGTCGAGTGGAAGTGGAGATGCAATATGAATGACAAAGTTGGTTAGACAAATGAAGAGTGGAAGTGTAGAAGAGTGAAATGAATGGGAGATAGAGTATATGTAACAATCAAAGAACAAAGAAAATATATCTGCGTGAGTGTTTATAAATTCTTTATAATAAGAAGCTTGATGAAATTCTCTATGTATAAGTCTTCAAAATTGTTAGAAACGATCACAGAGGATTTCTGCAAAGAAATCATGCAGATCCACAAATTCATGGTGAGATCTGCATTCAATCTAAAATCGATGGTCAGGAAGCATCCCCCATGAGATCGGGCGGTTAAGGATCAGTTCCACAAAGGATAGGCGGAAAAGGTGAAGTTTTGCAAAATACTATAGATCGATGGTTGAGATTAGATCCATAGAAGATCTAAGGCCGACAAGAGTTCCACAAGTGTACGAAGATCTATGGCTTAGTATCATTGCGCAATAGATCTACGGTCGTAGGAGGGTTTCGCAAAAGAATGAGCACGAAAGAAAAAATTTGAATCTCATCAAGAGATCAATGGTTTTGGTTGAATCCATAGAGGAGTTGTGAGATAGCAAACAAACGGTCAAGATTTAGCCCGCAGTATATCATAGATCGACGGACACGAGTGCACCCGTAAAAGAAATAAACGGTTCATAAGAAAAGCAAAAAATGGAAAGCGGAAGATCAAGGTCTAGGATAATATGGGTTTCCACAAACCGAAGTTCGGAAGGCAAAAAGAAGAAGGAAAAGAGTCACAAAAACAATGTGGGAAATTCCACAGTTTTGCATTTTGCATCCCGCGATCTGGAAGATCAACGGTCAGAAAGACATCCATGAAAGATTGATGATGCAAAAAGATTAATACAGAAAATGGAAGGTGGAGAATTACAAAATAAACATTTTATTTTTTGAGAACTCGCACTCCGCATCCTACGATCCAGAAGATCAATGGTCACGAAGAAGCGCATAGGAGATAAATGGTGTGGAACGATTGGTGCAGAAAGATTAGTGTAGAAACAGAAATCTTGAAATGAAAATTTGGAAAATTCACAAACCCACATTCCACTATCCGCATCTTATCTCAGATCAACGATCATGGAAGAGCCCACAGGAGATCATAGCCTCCTTCTAGTAATAGCTGGTAAATAGGGTGTCATAGCATCCTTTTTGTACCATCTGATAAACTAGGGGGTCATAGCCTCCTTCCAGTAGTTGCTGGTAAATAGGGTGTAACACCATCCTTGGCTGTAGAAGCAGGAAAAACTTTTTGTAAATAACAATTTTTTAGTAATAGGAAGTATTGGTGGTTTACCCAATTGGGGTCCCACGATAAAAATATATGTTTTGTGTATCTTGTTGATTATATGTTTTGATTAAAAATTAATACGTGGTTAAAATGGTAAATAGTTAACAATACTAATTCACCCCCCCTCTCAGTATTGACCAATATTCCAACATTCCCATGTTGTAATCTCTCTATGAAGCTCGGCTGAGATATACCACCACCACGGAATTTCATCCAATGTGTGTACAAAAGCATGTAACCACTCATTCTTTGGTCACGACACCCATGTGTTTTGACATGAAATCAAATGATCATTAGTATCATTACTCCCATCATACTTCTCAGGTTGGTACTATTCTACTCCACCGAAGCAAACCTCCATTATCCTGTGACATAGAAACCATCCATTGATCGACTTCTTATGGGTCACCCACCACCGTGATAGAGTAGCCTTTAGTGCTTCATCCAATGCCAACAACCTCTATGGTTCTAACACCGTATATTCAAAATCAACCAGAAGTTCAGGTAAATCAGGTAGTCCCTCATAGGTTGGAAATTCAGCAATCTTTGTTATGACTCATCATAGTGACTGCATAATCATAACACACTTATGAATTGATACCTTATGCATATGATTCTGCCAATTATCCAAGGCATCATCAGAATCTGAAGATGCAGAGCTAGAACTTTGCCACCCCAGCTCTTCATCATTAGTAGGTTGGATATAGTCTTATGAGATATTGTACGCATGGTCTCATCCCCTTACAACTTCTTCCTTAACTAGTTCGACGTGCCTTCTTCCTTCATTTGGATCCATCGGGGCTATGAGTCTAATGCCACGATTCTCAAAGGTCATCACACGCTTCTTGAAATTAATCACCGCCAAGATGTCATTAGCCCATCTAATCCCTAGTAGTGTGGAATACGAGCTTCCTCCATTGACAATATCAATAACATCAAAGTTTGTGTAAGTATTCATTCCTTCAACTTCCAATGCTAGATGCAGAACTTGCCCAATTTGTGTCACTCTCTCCTGGTTAGGAAATCGCAGCTACACAGGGGACCAAACAAGATGTCGGCTCTCCATATTCTTCCATGTTTTCTTTT
This sequence comes from Pseudotsuga menziesii, assembly GCA_001517045.1. Taxonomy (NCBI): domain Eukaryota; kingdom Viridiplantae; phylum Streptophyta; class Pinopsida; order Pinales; family Pinaceae; genus Pseudotsuga; species Pseudotsuga menziesii. The sequence continues at coordinate 30,813 of LPNX011020963.1, read as the reverse complement.
TCATAATGTTGACATCCGATCCTAGATCCAAAATGACTGAATCTACCTCATAATCCCCAATTTGAAAATTCATTCTCCTCTCTTTCCCAGTTTTATTCTTGTACAGGTAGTTCACAGCAGACTCCCTCTACCCTTTCTCTGGTCAATGCAATAGAATCACAATCTTGGTCTGCACATTAGGGTATTTTTTGAGCAACAAACAACATTCAAATAATTTTTTCAAGGTGCCATGTTGTCGCTATGGTCCTGCTACCAAAGTTGAATAAAAATACGTGGCAATTCATAAACAAGCAACTTACCCATATCTCTTCTTATCGCATCATGTTATTCAAAGAATGTGTCCCTCTTAGTGTCGACATAAAATTGCACCTTCTTTTAGGGAAATCAGACTTGTGGAATTGGGCCATCATTCCCTCTTGGTACACCTCCATGAGCAATGACAACAACATCAGCAGACTGAATGCTAGGTTTTGCTAAGATATTCACAACCATTGGTCCTTGGTTCTAGTTTGGTGGAAGATTCACTTGTTGGTTTGCATTCTAATTTTCATTCTGGTTCTGATTCTGAGTCTGGTTCTGTAGCTATGAAGTGTTCCTTGCTTTCCACTCTATGATCAGTTGTAGACAGACCTCAACAGTGTGATCTGTAGTGGAAAAATAAGTACATTGTGCTTGTAGGTTCAGGAATTATATATGATAATGTCCCAGTACTCCACAATTATAACATTGCATAGGTCTACGACCTCATCCTCCTCCTCTACCAAAACCTTCACCTCGTCCTCCTTAGAATCCTTTATGGAATCCTCCTTGCTGCTGATACTGCGGATGATTTAATTTTTGTTGTTGTATTGGACTTAGTTGGGGTTGTGTATACGATGCCTTAGTATACTATGGTTGCTGCAAAGCATACTGCATCTAGTTGTAGTGTGACGGAGGTGAAGCAAACTGTGGTTGTGGCACAAACTATGTTTGCAGTTTTGGCTGTGGTAAGAAATATGGTTGTGGTTTTGGTTGTACCACCTGTGGTGGCTACTACAGTGGCAGTCTCTCTGTTGATCGATAGTCTTCTCCGTTCACATAATATGCATCCATCATCCTCTCCTAGAGCAAATCCTATGCTCGAAAGTCCTTGTTTTCATGCCCAACAGATTGAAAAGACGTGCAATAAAAAAATTTCGGCTTCGATACCATCCTTTTCATAAACACATAGTCTTCATGTCAATTTCCATGAACTTGGAAGAGGCAGCACCATGGCATGATGCCATGACTCAATGGATTCAAAGCTCCTAACAGTAGATAATTCTGAAAATCTGGGCACTGATCCTTATGATGTTCTTTCGCATGACATCGAGTACACCATATTTCTTCACAATGCTCTCTTCCCTTATTTATATCTTGCAATTAGATCCTCATGCTTACAAGTTTCTATTGAATCTAATTCATACCAACTCCAGTTTCACCAATAGGTGAATCTTCCAGCTTCATCGCGATTTCTAGAACCTCGCTCTATGTCACAATATTTTGCTGCATCAAGGGAATCCTAATATGTTGTAATAATGTTGCGATGAAACATTCCTTGTGATGTACATCACTCATTCCAAAGCTGACTTTTTCCATCAGCATCTTGAATCAGTGATCAAAATCCCAAACAGTCTCATTTGGATATTGCTTGATCTCCTTTAACTCTGTGATATATTGTGCTTCAAACTTAGGATTTATGAACTCCTCGATCAATCCTTTTCTTATCTTGGCCAGACTATTCGCTAGAGTCCCTGTGGGAACTTGTGTAAACTTCATGTACCAATCCAATGCACGGCCTCAAAAGGTCGTCGCCAACTAACCCTTCTTAAGATCATCATCTTGAGCTTTCTTTATAGTCCAAACTGCTTCACACAGAAATCAGTATTGTTTGCGATCCTTAGTCCCATTCCCATGAAACAAATATAACTTTACATCATCGCCCACCATCCTGGGCCTTTTTCCTACGTTTGTTGATTCGCTACTATTAGAGTGTTGATGACATGTTGGACAACTTGGTGTTGAGCTCGTATTTATTCCTGAGTGTGTCACAGTGCATAGAGGTGTGGGTACGTTGTTGCTCTAGGTTGGTATTTCTTTAGGATCAGTTGTATCCTAGTCATCTCCTTCACCGCTATAGAGTCGCTTCATCCCTTGTGATATTCTCTTGTAGTCTCTTGTTCCAGTCGTAGCAGAACTCTCTCTTATCCCCTACCTCTTCTCTTGCTGAAACCTTACTCCACTTTGTAGAAGACCACTTCCCTCACAGTCTCGTCGTAACTCACATCCATCTACCCCGTATCAATCCATCCAACCCTTGTCTCTGTGGTACCCACATCCTATGAACACCAAGGCTCTACTCATCATAATTCATCTTCAATATTCATGTTTTACAGATGAGCATCTTAATCTACAATTGAAAAGATAACAGAAACCTACCTCTTGAAGAAATCCCTTTCCACGTCATTGTAATATTTGACTTTGTCGACTGTGAAATCAGTGATGTAGCCTTCCAAGATGTTTTCAATCCAAACTTTGACAGCCCTTGATGCTCTCTTATCTACCTCCTGCAACTGTTGGATTAGCTCTAGGGTTCAGTAAGTGGGTTCTCCTCATTCAAAATTTGTCTTCTGATAGGTTAACTGCATTAACCACTCATACAAGATGAGCAGAAACTTAGAGAAGAAGTATTTATAGAGATCAGAATCTAGGTACCTTCCCAGCCACTGTTATGTCTTCAATCCTGGGTTCTGATTCTCCTCTGTAGCGAATTCACGAGCCTTCTGGTTGAACCAATATTGAATCTCCGGTCTTGTCAGATGCCACAACATGTCCTCCTTATCCATGCACTATGGTCCCAACAATGGAACCATTGTTGACAGAGATCCGTCGACAGGGGTTCACTCTCTGTCGATACCCTTAACTCAGCGATCTCCCTAAGCACCAGACCATACAGGTTTTACCCTGTCCAGCAACACCTGCAGAGAGGATGAGGTATCACCCGAGGTATCTAAGGGAGAACTGTCGCAACCATGTTTCCACAGTAATAATGAGGGGTTTGCGCATCTGTTGTTCAACTATCACATCATTGCTTCACAGACCCAAGCATTGGCTTATTTATCATTAATCCATATCATTACTCATTAGATCACATCAACATATTCATATAGTAGAAGGAGAATTACACATAAACATATCAACCAACATAACATTATTTAAAACATGAAATCATCGCATCATCCATGAAGAAGCATCATACTGTGGCTCATTTACATTATATCACAGGAAAACAGGAAAATAGTAGAGATAAAACACAGTGTTTTCATCACAACTCTGTCATGTCATATTACTTTGCATCATATCATGGGTTCTCAAAATAGTTCCATAGTTGCAACAACATAGATAATAGTATTCTGCTCTTGCATTAACTCAAAAGATCAATATCACATATCAAGGTCAATCACAAGGTGATTCAACATTACAGCTCCTAGATCTATATATAGTCTTGCGCCTTTTACAACATGGTCCACTTAGATCAACTTCCTAACTACTTGGACCAAAAACTATAAAATAATAACCAAAATCTACAAAATATGACCAAAATCTACAAAATATCATACCAATCTTCGTTGCACGCCATCTTTCGCCTTGCACATCATCCTCGATGTTGTGCAACTAATTATCCTAAAAAAATTCTTGCCAACAATATTTGCTTTATGCGTTGAAGCTGAGGGCCACTATAATTCATTACACACCTCCACTTGTAGTGTATGGGAGTCTTAGGCCTCTCCTAGGAGAGACATCTCTACTGCATTCATGAGCTCATCTATCCTCATTCCTTTCTTGTGTGCATTTGTCCTAGATTATTTATGGGTGTGATCTATGTTATCTAGTTGGCCTTAGGGATCATGGTTACTTGAGTCTCTCTTTATAGGGTCATTTTGGATCGAGTTCTAGATCCTTTTCGGTCTCATCGTTTAGTGGGTTTATAACCTTTTGATCCTACTTAGCCTCTTTACAAAAGATAGAGACGTGACACCAATCCTCTTTCCCATGTGGAACTTATTAAAATTTTAGGGATGAGTACTATATATGACGCTCTAGATCTCCCTCTTTCCTCATCATCTATGTTGGGAGGAGATTCCCATGGGGCTTCTTCTACCACTACCTTATGGATCCCAAGGACTCTGGCTTACACCAACCTACCTTTTTCTGTTGAATTATTGTAACTTCGAAGAATATTCTATATATATTTTAATGGTCCCCAATTATCCTATCGGGAGAATCACTTGTATTTATTTATACCTCGATGTTCCTATTCGAGAGAATTAGTAAGAGTCATGAGGAAGTCCCCTCCATTGTAAGTCAGGTCATTATTACCCCAGTTGTGGTTACTCGATCCTACATAAATGAGTTAAATATTAAGTGAACGAAAGAATATAAATAGAGGTGAGGTGCTTCTCATTTGAACACACTCACACTCACTTGTGTAGCACATGAGAGAGAGAGAGAAAGAGTTGTAGCTGGAGAAGAAGGAGGATCAGTCTTTTGGGTTTTACCGTTTATCTTTTTGGGGCATCTATATTGAAGAAGCTTTTGCTGGGTTTTTTTTCCTTTAGGGTTTTCCCAGGATAAATCTGTGTTGTTCTTGTGATGTTGTTTCTTTCAGTGATCCTATCTATATAATTTTGTTATGAAATTGAAATTAAATGCTGATAATATAGCTTAGCATATGGAATTTTAACATGGAATCAGAGCTATCCTGAATAGGACATCTTTCACAAGGTGAAAAATCCCTCTCTCTCCCCAGAAGAAATTAGGGTTTTAAGAAATTTTTTGATTTTTGAAAAATTGCTTGCATAGAAAGTTGCGCCCTCCCATAGTGCATCTATTGAGCCTGGAATCAAGGTTTTTGGGTGAGTGAGTCTCTGAAAAATTCAAACCCTAGTTTGACAGCTGCACCAGAAAACTACAGAACCAAAAAACAGCTGGAAGCTGCAAAACATGAATCTCACAAGTCTAATTTGGAAGGTGAAGACTTGAGATCTCCAGAAACTAAGCACATTAGTCAACTCACCTCAGTTAAGCACATCTCCTGGTAAGTTCAGTTTCTCATTCCGCAAAATTTCATTTTTTTGTGATTTTTTGACAAGATGGCCCCAAGCACTAAGCTTGAGAACAACCTATAAGGCATAGAGAAATTCTGAGCATGAAAATACAAGATTGGTCTCATTCTCTAAGAGAATGATCTTGATATGTATATCAAAGAGGAAGTTGTAGAACCTGAAGAAGCTAAACCTAAGGAGAAGCACAAGAAGGATATGATTAGGGCATAAATGATTATTGCTGACTCTATCAAGGATCACTTGATCCCTCAAGTGTCAACCAAGAATACTCCAAAAGAAATTTATGATGCCCTATCCAAAATGTATGAGGGCAGAAACATCAATAGAAAGATGAATCTAAGAGCTCAACTGAAGAGCACCAAGATGAGTCAGGGAGAATCCATCCAGGACTACTTCACAAGGGTTTCTCATATCAAAGAACAACTAGAAGCCATTGGAGACAAACTTGATGAATATGAGATGGTTATGACTGTTCTCAATTGTCTCACTATACCCAGGGAGTCATTCATCTAGATGATGTGTTCCAGGAAGGAAAGCATGAATTTTTATGTGGTATGGGAAGACCGCATTCAAGAGGAGACTAGATGGCAAATAGAGAAGCCTTACTAAAGGAGGATGATCAAGCCCTAGCCACTCATACCAAGAGAAGAAGAAGTCAACCCAACTTCAAGAAGGGAAACAAGAGGGAGTATCAACCTCCCAGGAAGTTCCAGAAGACAAGAGAAAGTCTCCCCGATAGGGACTACTCTGGCTTTCAATGTTTTCATTGTGATAAGATAGGACACATTGCCAGAAATTGTCCTATGAAGAGACAAGAATATAAGAAGAATATCAACAACAACAAAAGACATCATGCTCATCTAGATGAAGATGAGGACAAAGAATAAGAAGAAGGACCTCCAAGCAAGCAAGCAAGAGAAGAAGATGCAGAAGAGTAAGTATTATTCTCAGCACTCTCCGGATCTATAAAACTTGGAGAAGATACTTGGCTTATTTATAGTGGTGCTTCAAAGCACATGATGAGACAAAATAAGAATCTATCAAGACTTGAAGAAAATAACTCTCCTCAGAAAGTATCTCTAAAAGATGACTATCAATATCCGATCAAAGGAGTTGGGGAAGCAAGCTACAAGGCTGATTCAGGAAATGCCCTGAAGATGAAAGAAGTACTATATGCACCAGGTCTAAAAAAGAATTTACTTTCTATCTCAGCTTTAGATAAGAAAGGATTCAAAGTTGCATTCATAGATGGCCAAGTACTCATGTGGCCCAAAGGGAAGAATATTGAAGATGCAGTTATCATTGGTGAAGAAGGAGGCATGTATAAACTCAAGGGACATTCAAAAACATCCCTTGTTCATGAGTCCACTGATCCTAGTGAACTATGGCATAGAAGGCTTGCTCACATAAATTACAAAGCACTACTGCATGTGAACAAAGTAGTGACGGGATGACCAGACATGAAGATCAAACATGAAGGCATTTGCAAAGGATGTGCAAAAGGGAAGAATCATTTTCCAAAGAGTGAAATAAAAACCAAAGGTACGTTGGAGTTTATTCATTCAGATGTGTGTGGCCCAATTTCCTCCACATCTTTGAGTGATTTCAAATATTACATTACATTTATTGATGATTATTCAAGAAATACATGGATATATTTCTTGAAAGCAAAGGGCGAAGTGTTTGAGAAGTTCAAGGAATTCAAAGCCTTGATAGAGAATCTCTCAGACAAAAGGATCAAGACACTTCGATTAGACAATGGCGGAGAATACACTTCAAAAGAGTTTGAAGCCTTTTGCAAAGATGCTGGAATCAAGAGGGAACTAACTACTCCCTACAATCCTCAACAGAATGGAGTTGCGGAAAGAAAGGACAGAACTATCATGGAAGCAGTAAAGACAATGATATATGATCAATATCTTCCAATGCATATATGAGCAGAAGTAGCAAGAACTGTTGTATATGTACATAATAGAATATCTCACAGTGCTCTTGGATTCAAGACTCCATAAGAGATATTCATGGGAAAGAAGCCTGAGGTAAGTCACCTCAAAATATTTGGTTGTCCAATATACGTTCTTATACCGAAAGAGAAAAGAACCAAGTTGGACCCTTCCGAAAAGAAGGGGATATTTGTTGGATACTGTGAAGTATCCAAGGCATTTAGAATTTACATTCCTGGATTCCATCACATGGAAATCGGTCGATATGTAACATTCAATGAAGAAGCAGCCCTCAAGAGATCTAGGAAGTGCCAACATGAAGAACTGTATGAGGAAGAGGCACCTCCCATAAATGAAGAAACTACATGTCTCCCTGAAGATGAAGCTCCTAAAGAGCATGACATGACAGAACCAAAAGAACCTCCTATGATGGATATGTCACGAAAGAGAAATCCTACTTGGGAAATAGAGATTATACAAGAAGCAGAAAGATATGGAGCTCCTGAAGGATCCACAAGACTAGGTAAGAATCCCAAGACATTTTCCAACTATGTAGCTTTGATGTGTGATATTGTAGATCAAGAACCTACAAACTACGAAGAAGTGGTACAGAAGAAAAAATGGGTAGAAGCAATGACTGAAGAATATCAATCAATCATGAAGAACAATGTGTGGGATATAGTTCCCAAACCAAAAGGCAAGAGTGTAGTATCCTCCAAATGGATCTACAAGATAAAACATGTAGCCGATGGAAGTATAGAAAAGTACAAGGCAAGATTCATGGCCAGAGGTTTCTCTCAAAAAGAGGGAATTGATTATGAATAGAATTTTGCACCAGTAGCATGGTATACTTCAATTAGAGCTATCATGGCACTTGCATCCATGATGAAGTGGGACTTACACCAGATGAATGTGAAGATAACCTTCCTAAATGGTGTGATTGAATAAGAAGTATACATAGAACAACCACAAGGATTTGAAGTTGAAGATAGACATACTCACATATGCAAGTTGAAGAAGGCCCTATATGGCCTAAAGCAAGCTCCCCAAGCTTGGTGTGGAAGGATAGATAGTTTCCTGACAAGCATGGGATTTTCCAAGAGCAAATCTGATCCTAACCTTTACTTCAAGGTTATAGAAGATGAACCTATCATACTATTACTATATGTGGATGATTTATTTTTGACAGGGAATGAGAAATAGATTGTGGAAAGCAAGAAGAAACTCGCTCAAGAATTTGAGATGAATTACCTTGGATAAATGCATTATTTCCTAAGTTTGGAAGTATGGAAAAGTTTAGAAGGAAACTTTCTCAACCAGGGAAAGTATGCAGTAGAGATATTGAAAAGATTCGATATGTTGGAATGCAAAGCCATGGCCACACCCATGGATTCCAACCTGAAGTTATTAGTTGATGACTCATTAGCGTTAGTTGATGTGACTCAATACAGACAGATTATTGGGTCATTGATGTATCTAACAAATACCAGACCAGACGTTTATTTTGTTGTGAACACCTTGAGTCAGTATCTAGTTCAACCTAGACGTGTTCACCTAATAGCTGCAAAACATATGATGAGATATCTGAAAGGGACTATAGAATTTGGCCTATAATATGATGGAATCCATGAGTATAGACTGTATGGATATAAGGATGCAGATTGGGCTGGAAGTGTATCAGACAGGAAAAGCACATCAAGTGGATTTTATAGTCTGGGAACTGCTATGATTTCATGGTTTAGAAGGAAACAATCTAGTGTTGCTCTTAGCACAACTAAAGCATAATATATAGTAGCTTTCTCTACTAGTTGTGAATCCATATGGCTTCAGAAGCTGATGTCAGCTTTATTCAACCTGGAGTTGGACACTAACATGATCCTATGTGACAACCAAAGTTGTATAAAGATGACAAAGAACCCAGTTTTCCACGATATATCGAAGCACATAGAAATCTGGCATTTATACATTCGAGATATGATGCAGAAGGGAGCCATAAAGATCCAGTATGTGAGTACTGATGAAAAAGTTGCTGATGTGTTAATGAAGCCTCTGTTCCAAATAAATTTTGAATACTTTTGAGACAAGCTTGGTGTTTTTTAGAAAGACCTTCCTCGAAAGGGGTTGCAGTGATGTTGCAGTGGGATTGTATCATCCCTGGACACTTTTCCTAAAGTGATCCGGTGACTTCGGCCCTCGAGAATGAAGAGGGATTGTATCATCCTGGGACATCTATCTAGAAAAGATCCAGTGACTTCAGTCCTTGAGAATTTGGTGGGATTGTATCATCCCTAAACTTCGGTTTAGAAAGGATGCGGTGGCTTCAGTCCTTGAGAATGGGGTGGGATTGTATCATCCCTGAACTTCGGTTCAAAATGGATTCGATGACTTCGGTACTCGAGAATGTGGTAGGATTGTATCATCCTTAAACTTTTGTTTAGAATGGATAAGGTGACTTCAGTACTCGAGAATGTGGTAGGATTGTATCATCCTTGAACTTTTGTTCAGAATGGATCCAGTGACTTTGGCACTCAAGAACGTGTTAGTATTGAATCATCCTTGGTCTTAGTCCTAAAGTGAGAGGGAGTGATTATCTCATAATTGAATATGGTGACTTTAGCTGTCAAGAATGTTGTGGGATTGCATCATCCCTGGACTTTAAGTCCAAAAGTGATCTCTGTTGATGTATTTGTAACTTCAAAATGTATTCACTTGTATATCCTATGTATTGTACCCCGATTTTTATTTCAGGAAGTATCTATAATGTAATTGAGTCATTTCATGCCCTGATGTTCCAATCAGAAGATTCAATAATGTAAACAAGTCATGTAAATTCATTGAGGTTAACCCTCCATTGTAAGTCGGGGAAATAGTCCCCACAATTGAGTCAAGGTTAACCCTCCTTGTTGATCGGAGGGCAAAGTCCCCACAGTTGTGGGGAACTAGGGTTATTAGACTCTCCTAGAGAAGTCAGCCTTGGTAATTAATTGTTAAGTGAGGCCAACTTGTTGGAGTGGACATAAAGTGAACGGAATAATATAAATAGAAGTGAGGCTCTCCTCATTTCTACACATTACACACACACTCGTTCACTGGGGCGCATGAGTGAGAGAGGAGAAGCTCTCTCAAGTGACAGAGAGAGAGAACAGTTGTGGAGATCATATTTTCTATATTTGGGTTTTACTACTGCCATTGGTGCTCATTCTATCTCTAAGGAAGTTGTGGGATTTTCTCCTTTATGGTTTCCTCGAGAAAAATTCTTTGTGTCTCTTGTCTCTTGTGATTTTTTTGTTGTGCATGTTATTCTCTTAGTTAAGGTCCTAGATCATATTTCTTAAATGATAAAAATATAACATGGTATCAGAGTTACCTAAGAAGAAGACACTATGTAGATGCAGAAGCTAGGGTTTCTTACTTTTTGGGTCTCTCTCCACAATCCATCAGCAAAAGGATGCTAGGATAACTCTCCATTGAAGGGTGCATCTTTCTATCGAAGCAGAATTTGATTCCGGGCATTTTCTATTTTTGCTGCAGGAAATTAGGGATTTTCACAGAAGAGGAATTTTTGAGTGAGCCCGACATAGGATTACTCTCCTCATCAAAATCCAATTTTAGAGACCTGGGTCAATATTTTTGGTTGGGTGAAACTCTAGGAAAGTCAAACCCTAGTTTGACCCCGGGCCTGAAAAAAAACACTAAAATACCAAAACTATACTATATCTCAAGATTGGAGATGTCTCAGGTGCCAAAACTTTCACAGGTCGAAGACAAATTTTTGATGTACATTGTGTCCAAGTTTCAGCCTCAGATTCTCTATGTTCTAGGTGATATGATTCCTCCAAGTTAGGGTTCCATCCTTTCACAAGATTCCTCCCCAAACAGGACACATGGGGATCATTGCTATATCTCGGGCTACAAAGGTCCAAATGAAATTTCTCAAGATGTTATAGAAAGGGATCAGACTTTACTTTATGTGGTAAAAGTTTTAGGCCTTGAAGATGAAACAGTGACACATGGAAGTCCATACAACTTCGCTATACTAAATAGTCCTGAAACAGGTCACCTTGAGAAAATGCTCATAAGTCCAAATTGGTGAATCCTGTGGTGTTAAAATAAGAACAGACAAGGATACCTCAGTATGAAATTTCATACATAGAGAAGCAGTAATTTCAGAGATACCACAAAAACAATATCAGGCATTTATGCATAAGAAATTGGTAAACTAGGGTTTCCTATTCCGAGAGCTTCCCTCCACTATTTTCAGAAAATGAGTACATTGGATAGCTCAACTTGAAGAGGTCTATCTTTCTATCGAATCAAATCTAAAAGATTCCAAGTTTTGAAAATTAGGGTTTCTTTGACAAACCCTAGATCAACCAGCTCTGGAACCAGGACAGACACCTCAAATCGGTAAGATCTAATATTTTGTTATTTACATTTGAGGTTCTTATTTCAAAATGTCTAATCACACCAGCTTGATGACAAGCTTGGTGAAACTGACAACTTCCAAACATGGAAGTATTGGATCACACTCATTCTTGAAGAAAATTAATTAGACACCTACATAAGTAGAGAGGTTCCATTTCCAGAGGGAGATGAGGCTAAAAGTCTTACACAAAAAGAACTTGGTCAAGGCCAAGAAGATCATTGCTGACTCAATAAAGGATCACCTTATACCACAATTCTCTTCCCTAAAGACACCGAAAGAGATGTTTGATTCCTTGACCAAGCTATTTGAAGGGAAGAACATAAATCAGAAGATGACTTTGAGAAAATAGTTGAAGAATGTGAAGATCCAAAATGCAGAGAACATACAGTCATACTTTACAAGGGTCTCTCAAATCAAAGAACAACTTGAAGCAGTAGAAGAGAAAGTGGAGAATACAGAAGTGGTGATAACCACCTTTAATAGCCTCCCAAGATCATGGGATTCATTCATTCAAGGAATGTGTGTCAGAAGGAAGTGATTACTTTCAGTAGACTCTGGAAAGAGTGCACACAAGAAGAAGCTCGACTCATAATAAGAGAAAAGAAGATGGGAGCAACTGAATATGAATCCCTCGCAATTCAAAGAAGATCCCTCAAGCGATGAGGAATACGAAGAACTAAATTCTTGAAGAAACTCTTATCCATCTAAGCATTTGGATAAGAAATGATGAAGCTGAAAGAAGGAGTCTACCCACGAAACAAATAAAGATAAGTTTTCAATTGTCATTTAATGATATTATTTTGTTATGCATTTTTTTATGTTCAGTTGGTGTGTTATGCATGATAGAATGTTTGCATTAATGACAGTATACTACTAATATGCATGTGATGGGTAAGTAGCTCATGGTTCTATACAACTCTCTATTGCTACTTGTCTATAATGAAACCTCTTTGCTAACATATTGGATTAGTGCACAATCTCAATGATGTCTTGGTAGAGATGGAAGGCATATAGAAATGTTTCCATGAGATATGGATGAATGTTGTATTGGCCAAAATAGTTGCATGATCATATATTTATGCATAAGAATTTGCCACTATGAATATGCCTTATGAAATGTTTCTAACCATACAAATGCCTTTGACTTGTAGGAAAGATCACATACAATCACCTACAAGCAAAGAAGGATGAGACTTGTTCCGAAGAACAAGTGACTACAGTTCAAGATGAAGAATAATATGATGAATGCAGTGACATCATTGATGCAGAACCTTCCAGCTATGAAGAAGTAGCCAAGGAAGACCAGTTCAATAAGAATGATGTCTAGGATGCAGTATTGAGACCTGAAGGGAAGTTCATAGTTCCATCATGCAGTAGATGGAAACATCATGGGATCGAAGGAAATATTTGTAGCATGAGGCATAGACTATGAAGAGACATTTGTAGCCACTAGAAATACACACGACAGGCAGAATCATGTGTGCAAATAAAAGAAGGCCTTGTATGAGCTCAGAAGGCACCCATGCGATAACACATACATGAGGAGCTTGATGATCACCTAGAGTGATGAAGATCTTAACCTTTGCTACAAGGTTCAATATGAAAGCCTATAGAGGATGAAAAGCTCACAGATGGGTGTGAGAAGAATGCTTTCAAGATAAAGGATCTTGGTATCCAGTGACCCTAGATGGATACATAGAATATTAGTAGTAGAGGAAGCTACTTGTCACTCCAGTACATAATGTTTCAGTTCATAAAGTACAAAAGGCAAAGGGAGAATGATGCTCCGCTTCAGAGGGAGTAACTACAGAAGATCATAAGGTTCGACATGATATGACGGGATGGATAGCTTACTGATGACTCTAGGCTTTACTGAAGATTAAAGTGGATTCCAAAATTTACTTCAAGTTTGAAGGTGGAATACTAGTGACGCTCCTATTATATGTTGATGACTTGTTCCTAAAAGAAAAGAGGAACTCATTAAAGTTGCAAGAAGGAGACTTGCTGTCGAGTTCGAGATGAAGGACTTGGATATGATGCACTACTTTCTAAGCATGGAGGTGTGGTAGAATGCGGATGGAATCTCCCTGAGACAAGGGAAGTATGCAGTAGAGATCCTAAAGAGGTTCAGGATGATGGACTGCAAGGCCATGACCACACCTATGGCATAGAACCTGAAGCTATTGAGTGTTGCTTCATCATAGTCGGTTGATTCCACGATGTATCGTCAAATGATTGGGTCCTTGATGTACCTGAAAAACATGAGACCAGATATTTGCTTTGTGGTGAACACCTTGAGCCAGTTTCTGATAGATCCTAAACATGTTCACCTGATTTTTGTAAAGAATATTCTGAGGTACATGAAGGGTATGATTGATTATGGGCTCAAGTATGATACAAATCAGAAGATTAACCTAGAGGGTTATGTGGATTTGTATTGGGCAAGAAGTGCCATTGATAGGAAGAGCACCTCAGGGTGCTACTTTAGCATGGGATCAAGTGTGATCTCTTGGTTTAGCGGGAATCAATCCTGTGTGGCACTAAGTACATCTGAAGCAGAGTACGTCACAGCTTGTTCAGCTAGTTGTGAGGCAGTATGGCTCAGGAAGATACTGTCTGAGTTATTTGATCTCCCATTGGATGCTACCTATGACAACCAGAGTTGTGTGAAGTTGTCTAAGAACCCGATGTTCCATGACAAGTCGAAGCACATCAAGATCAAATATCACTATATCAGGGATATGGTGCAGAGAGGAGCAGTGAAGCTCCAGTATGTTGCAATGGATGAGCAGATAGTAGATGTGTTAGCCAGGATGAAGTTTGAGTACTTCAGATAGAGGCTTATTGTTCTTCAGATAGAAGATACTTCGAGGAAGAAGTGATGGGACACATTTGCAGGATCCATTCCAAGCATGATAGGAGAATCCTTCCCATGGCTGTGGATCTAAGCGTTGTGTGATGAGCATCGGGATGATGCTTCAGTTTCTACTATGATGTTTATCAGGATGATCATATGATGATGATATGCATCAGGATGATGCTGTGATGAGTATTAGGATGATACTCTGTGGATATATTGTACAGATAAGCATGTAAAAGATCCTGAGAGATCCGATAGTCTGTGCTTGGATTCTCTTTCAAGGTTTTGCTACAGGTTGGTTGTGGACAGGTTGTGCAGGTAGCATAGAAAATATCCTGGGAGATCCAACAGTCTATGCTAGGATGCTCTTTCAAGTTTTTTCTACAGGTAGCATAGAAAATATCCTGGGAGATCCTATAGTCTATTTTAGGATGCTCTTCCAAGGTTTTTCTACTAGAGGCATGTAATCAGCCCTGGAGATCCGATAGGTTGAGCTATGTGCTCATTAAAGTCTTGGGATGATCTTTAGAGTTCTTGCAAGTTGCAAGACACTCTTTTAAGGTTTTTCTTGACCACATAGAAAATATCCTGGGAGATCCTATAGTCTGTGCTAGGATGCTCTTTCAAGGTTTTGTGGTGGTAGTCACATAGAAAAGATCCTGGGAGATCCTATAGTCTATGCTAGGATGCTCTTTCAAGTTTTTGTGATGGTCACATGTAAAAGATCCTTGGAGCTCCTATAGTCTATGCTAGGATGCTCTTTCAAGGTTTCGTTGACACATGTAATCATTCCTGAGGATTCCACAGTATGGCCAAATATGATGAAGACCTACAAAAGCCATTCTCTAGGAGAATGGAGGCACCTGGTTAGTTACTAGGAAATTGATTCAGTCTAGGACTAAAGCTCAACTTAGTGCTGAGAGTCCATTCTCTAGGAGAATGGAGGCACCTGTTCAGTTACCAGGAATTTGTTTCAGTCTGGGACTAACACTCAGCCTAGAGCTGAGAGCCATTCTTTGAGAATGAAATATGTAACTGTTGGGTGGGCCATTCTGACATGGTTCTTGGATGTGTTCCTCTCATGGTCAGATATAAGTGCTGAAGAAGATGAAGACCTACCTGGAGGCTAGGCCTACAACCAACATGAAAAGGGCTGGCTCTATAGAACTTCCTATGATGAGAAGAATGAAGAGATAGCACAATTTGATTGAAGCAATGATGATGATGATGATCCAGTGATGATCCATCTTTGATGATGATCCAGATCAAGTGATGATCCATCTTTGATGATGATCCAGATTTGATGAAGATGACTTGAAGATGAATATGAATTGAAGATGAAGATGACTTGATGATGATCCAGATGATACAGAGAAGAAGACTTGTGCTAATAAATTGTGTAGAGAGAATACCTTCCTAGTTAAGAGGGAGTGTTGATGTATTTGTAACTTTGGAATGTATTCACTTGTATATCCTATGTATTGTACCCCAATTTTTATTCTGGGAAGTATCTATAATGTAATTGAGTCATTTCATGCCCTGATGTTTCGATCGGGAGATTCAATAATGTAAACAAGTCATGTAAATCCATTGAGGTTAACCCTCCATTGTAAGTTAGGGCAATGGTCCCCACAATTGAGTCAAGGTTAACCCTCCTTGTTGATCAGAGGGAAAAGTCCCCACAATTGTAGGGCACTAAGGTTATTAGACTCTCCTGGAGAAGTCGGCCCTGGTAAGTAATTGTTAAGTGAGGCTGACTTAGTAGAGTGGACATAAAGTGATCGGAAGAATATAAATAGAAGTGAGGCTCTCCTCATTTCTACACATTAAACACACACTCACTCACTGGGGCGCATGAGTGAGAGAGGAGAATATCTCTCAAGTGAGAGAGAGAGAGAGAACATCTGTGGAGATTATTTTTTTTTTTCTTTGGGTTTTACTGATTCCATTGGTGCTCATTCTATCTCTAAGGAAGTTGCGGGGTTTTCTCCTTTATGGTTTCCCCAAGGAAAATTCTTTGTGTCTCTTGTCTCTTGTGATTTTTTTGCTGTGCATGTTATTCTCTCAATTAATATCCTAGATCATATTGCTTAAATGATAAAAATATAACAATCCATAGACTTTCATCTTCGTATTGTGGATTGTAGGTTGTCGCTGATGATGATGATGTTCCTAATCGAAAGATCAGAGTGTGATGATGATGATGTTACTAATCGGAAGATCTGAGTGTGATGATGATGATGGTACTGATCAAAATATCAGAGTATGATGATGATGATGATGATTATGATCGAAAGGTCAAAGTGTTGATGATGATGTTGCTGATTGAAAGGTCAAAGTGCTGATGATTATGTTGTTGATCAAAAGGTAAAAGTGCTAATGATGATGTTACTGATCGAAAGGTCAAAGTGCTGATGATGATGTTATCGATCGAGCAGTCAAAGTGTTGTTGCTACTGTATGAAGACTATATGTTAAATATGATGAAAGGCTTCCAATGATTTATAGATGTATCACCATGATGATGTTGATGATTCCTTCTCTCTCCTACTGTTGTTTTTGTTGATGTTGTTGTAGAATACCCTTCTCATTAAGGGGGAGTGTTGAATTATTGTAACTTCGAAGAATATTCTATATATTTTTTAGTGGTCCTCGATCCTCCTATTAGGAGAATCACTTGTATTTCTTTATACCCAGATGTTCCTAATCAGAGGAAGTCCCCTCCGTTGTAAGTCGGGTCATTAATACCCCAGTTGTGGTTACTCGAGCTTACATAACTAAGATAGGATTACTCAAGCCTACATAACTGAGTTAAATATTAAGTGAATGAAAGAATATAAATAGAGGTGAGGTGCTTCTCATTTGAACACACTCACACTCACTTGTGTAGCGCATGAGAGAGAGATAGAAAGAGCTGTAGCTGGAGAAGAAGGAGGATCAGTCTTTTGGGTTTTACCTTTTATATTTTTGGGGCATCTATATTGAGGAAGATTTTACTGGGTTTTTTTCCCTTCAGGGTTTTCCTAGTATAAATCTGTGTTTTTCTTGTGATGCTTTTTCTTTCAGTGATCATGTCTATATGCTTTTGTTATGAAATTGAAATTAAATGCTGATAATCTAGCTTAGCATATGGAATTTTAACAGTTTCTAGTCCTTTTTTCCCCATAGGAACAAATCCTTTTGAATTCACATGGATCACATATCGAATTGAGGTGTCCAGGTACTGAGCCTCAAATCAATCCCTTAACCTCCGTCTACTTTTGGCATGTCAAATGTTTTAGCTAGTATACCATCATATGTCCATGTTCCTAGTAGTAATCTTCATGTTGGACTAGGGGGAATGAATGCTCCTTACACTGCATATAAGTTCAGAGGTGGAAAAATCCCTCCTTCTACTCTGTTTATTAGAGGGGGGCCACCCCTTTCATTAGTTCCTCACACTAGTGTTAATCATTTTTCAGGTGGTGGTGGATATGTGAACATTGGGGATGCAACTTATATCTCATCTTTTGTCATATCGTCCACTACACCTATCCTTTCAAATTTTTTTCTCATGACAAATATTCCCCATAGTAGGCCCTTGGGAGGGTATGGTTCCCTTCTCATCTAGCATCTCTGTTTCTAGAGCCTACATGCCTCCCTGGGTGTCTAGGGGTCATCTAGTACACCAAATGGGTAATTTTGGTAATATGGTAATATGGTTCACCCTTCCCAATGAATGCCTTACATGGAAATGCTCATGTACACTTACATGTGTCATATGTGAGGAGGTTACTATCCGACTGGTCAAGGTCACAACCTTTACCAGAACCCTTTGTATCAAAACAAACCTTTCTAGGAAGCATGGAATCAAATGTCACAACCTAGGAACCATTTTTTAGCTGCATTGAATCTTCCTGGTTTATCTAGAATCATGAACGACCTACTGTGTCATGATATGACATGGCCTCCAGTCCCCTTCAATATTCCTTCATACATTCTAAAGTTTGAAGGTAAGAATGGCGAGGATCTTGGTTATCACATTACGACCTTTCATCTCTGGTTCTCTTTGAATTCGTTGAATCGTGATTCTGTTCGATTGAGATCATTTCAACACATCCTTATAGGTCTAGCTGTGAAATGGTATATAGAACTATCAAGGGGAACATACCATACCTTTAATGATTTTCCCATGCTCTTCTTTAATCACTTTTAGTTGTTGATTCACTACAATGCAAGTACGAAACTCTTGTATACCTTTAGGCAAGACAAAGCCACCCATATTTTTGACCATATTCAATAGTGGCATAGATGAACATGATTGATTAAGGCCTACATTCCACAGGAAATATTATTGGAGTGGTTCCTTAAGTCCTTACTACTTTATATTGTGAAGGATGTTTTAATGTCTGGAGTGGATACTGAGGAACAAACCATTTTCTAAGCTCAACAATTAGACTTGATCTATGCTCAGTCCGGTCTCCTTTATGATATTATTCCTAACGCACCAAGGTTGAATCATGACCCAAAATTTAAACTCGGGCCACATGTCGATGGAATTGTTGGTTCTATGAGTGTGAAAGTTGTGGACTAGGTTACACGTCAAATGCAAAATTTGTCTCTAAACCAGTCTGCGGCCAAACAATATGCGGCTTTGCCCACCCCCACCCAATCCTTGGATGTACATTCCGTGAAATCATTAAACCAGAAGGGTAACCAATAACCCAAAAGGAATAGGAAAAGAGGGAAGAATAATAAGAAGGGTGGGAATTAAAAGGAGAACACTAATTATGATAAGAATGACAAAAATGTTGGTGGGGACAACAAGACTAAATGGAATAACAAATTCCCATGTAAAATTTTTGTAGGATACCATCTTCTGCACTTGCTCCCTAGGATTGATGAGGCCTCAAATTTAATTGCATATATTCCAATTGTGTTGACAAATCTGCTTCCTCCTAATCAAAATATTACTTCGAGGACTCTGGCCAATAGAAGTGGTGCTAGTGGGAGTCAAAACTTGTTGGTCCCAGAAATTGTTCATGGTTGTATCAATATGATGTTAGTTGTACATGTTGTGACTCATTCACATGATTATGGTCCGTCACAACTAACCATGGGTAAAGAGTCTCTGCCTCTGTAGATCCCTTTGTATATTGGAAAGCCCGAAACAATACCATGCATATCAAAGGGAGTCCTTAAGTGCTCGACGCACAATCCTAATTCCTAAGCCTCACAACACTATTATATTGTTGAGTATTTGGGCCAAACTCCCTGTGCGATGTCAACCTTAGAGGTGATTTAGACTTGTCCCTACAAGAGGAAATAGTTATTAGCAGCTTTAGGAGTGGCTAACCCGAATTCCCCCAGTTTTGTCAGATTTGAGACTCACAATGTCCAACCTCACATTCCTTACCATGTGGATTTTTAGGTCCATGTGGAGTTTTTGAATAACATCGTTAAACGTATAGTTATTGATGAAGGTGTTGCAACCTTCATGATGTATTTGGATTTGCTACAGCTAATTTTACCACACATGGAAGATCACACATTTATGGCCTTCCCTATCCCTATGCAAATTCTTTGGACCCCATGGACCATTTTTGTACCTTTGATGTTTTCAATATCATCCCTAAAAACACTCATTATTTGTTGCACGTGTCTTTTAAACCCTTTCTTGTGCATACACATGGATATAACCCTTAAACCTACGTACATCGGGATGTGTGCAAAAGGCCGACTATTTTTGGAGTTTTCCTTGATGTGGATTCGAGTTACTTGTCTCCTAGCCTTCCATATTCCTCGAGATCGCTCAGATTTGACCTTCCATTACCCCAGTAAAGCACTATATAAGGAACCCTTTAGATACATTGAAGGGGGAGAATTGAAGAGAAAGAAAACTATAGTCCATTGTTGCTATAGCTTGCTTATACTTGAGTCTGCATCCCTTTGTCCCCTGGAGCACTTGGTGTTCTTCCCAAGCTTTCCTTTGCTTGTGAGCTTGCTATCGAGAGATGGAGGATTGAGGTACTGGAGGAATCAGTTTCTCCAATTCGCAGACGTGCCGAAAGAGGTTGTCATTCATGTAATCTCTGATTTATATTAATAGAAATATATTTTCCTGTCCAGTGATGTGCATTTAAATGAATATTGCATCCATGGATGCTTTTAATTGATTATATATGCTAGAATAGGTTTAATACCATTATATAGCATGCTTGTCTTGTTTGTTGTTGTTGAGAGAGCAAATTGTTAACACAAGCAAGATTGGAAAAAGCTCAACGAGGATCTACATCAACCATCCGAAATAAGGTATGTTTCGAGATCCTTTAGTGTTATATGTTTTATTTCTCTTGCATATTGGGAAGGGATTGATTTCTGCAGTTTCTCTGTCTATTGTGGTACACCCCAATCCATAGGAATTTTTATCCGTAACAGAATTGGAAACCATACTGGGGACATTTCTTATTTTTGTTTGGGGTTTGGGGGCACAATGTGCTTGCTATTATTGACTTACTCTCTGTTTCTACCCATTTCTGTGTCACATCTTATAGTATGTTCATCCATTGACACTCCCCTTTATTGGTCTGACCCTTGGCCTGCTTTTTACCATTGTCTTCTCTGTATACGCAGGTTTTTGGCCAAAAGTTGCATACATACACGGATTTTTGTCCAAAAGTCACATATACATGTAGGTTTTTGGCCAAAATCCACGTATACATGAAGATTTTTTGGCCAAAAGTCACATACATAGGCATCTGTTCTTTAAATAGTCACGTACATCCTCCCTTTTGGTTGAGTTTGATGTTGTGGGAAGTTATTGGGTGGGTTGTGAGTGTGGTTGGGTCTTCTTGGGTTCTGATGTTGTCTATTGGATGCTTCTTTTGTGACCAGAGACCGCTTTTTCATTGATTTTTCTTTGAAAGTAGTTTTAGTCATTTATCTCCTTTTTTGTTTTGCCATTAGTGCATTAGTATTTTTTGTCTTGGTGCCTTGCTGGGCTTGTGTTTTATACTTGCTGTAGAGACTGAGAATTTTAGATGACTTTTATTTGCATTTTTCATTCTTTTATATTGAAAAATAAAAAATAGTTGCATTCTTACTTGCATCTCGCATATGGATTTGAGGAGGTACTTGCATTGGATTTCTTAGATGAGAGTTGTATTTAGGCTTTCATATAGGAATGATTGCACTTACATTTGAAGGAAACATTTCGCACTTCACATAGTAGCATACCCTTTTTTTCATTCTACACAGTGCATTTGCATTGATTGTTAGGTGTGCATTTTATATCTTGTTGCATCATAACTTCATTAGTTGCACGTCCATTTACCCTTTGAGTAATACAACCAATTAAAATCAACGCTTAATTAAAATGAATTACACTCTTTTCTTTTCTAGGGTGCATCAACAAGAATAGATTTTAGGGTCTTGGAATAGTTCATTGTGAGTCAATTCTCCAAGAGCACTAAACAAAACAATTAGGTGTCTGTCCAGGTGAGATAGTGAAATCCTTGGTATAATTAGTGTTTCTCGGGACACTCCTCTTACATGGGCGTTAAGCACAAGGCAATGCACGCGATTGTGATTGGGATGACCCCTGGTCACTTTTCATGAGCACCAGAGATATTTCTAGGATTGTATTTGTATGTGGGGGCTCTTTTGAGTTTCGGGCTTTGCTACCCTGCCCATACGGTCGATCCCGCCTGCGACTGTCCGCCTGAGCATTGGTTATATTGCGATGAAGTTAGGTTCCTCACCTAGGTATCACAGGGGGTACTTGCAGAGGTTATTCTATAGGTGTCACGACTAGATAGAGGTCGAACAGCATAGTCGCTTTATGCATTGAAGCTGAGACCCACTATAATTGGTTACATACCTCCGCTTGTAGTGTATGGGAGTTTCAAGCCTCTCCTAGGCGAGACATACCTGCTGCATTCGGGAGCTCACATATCCTCCCCTTGGTTTGCTTGTATTTTGGCTATATATTTTCTTAGGAGTGTGCTCTTTGTGTGCTAGTTGGCCTTTGGGATCATGGTTACTAGAGTATATTTATGCTCTCTTGAGTTCGGGTCCTTTTATTTTTGGCATGCTTGGTATCCTATCACCCATCCTTGTTTCTATTACGGACGATGGTGTCGGACTTGGGGGCATCACAGCCCCTTACCATGCTCATAGATCTGGGAGTGGTCACATTCCTCCCTCTACTCCATTTGTGGAGGATCTTGATTCTTTTCTCTCGGTCTTTACACTGGTGGTCACCCTCACGGGGTTGGTAGTGGATGCGTGAACGTTGGGTCTACACCTTAATTTCCTTTCTATGTCCCATCGTTCACCACATTATTTCTTTTGGGTGTATCTGTCATGATCATTCCTCCCTATATCCTATAGTTTGGATTCTTTATTGACTATTTTGGGTTGTTTTGGACTAATTTGGTTGTCATGTAGGGTCTAGTTTTTGTACAGTCTCTCTGAGGTTTTGACCCATTCGTTCCTATCATAGGTTTTACGTCTGAACTGGCATATAGGTTAGGATTTCATATCCACCTGCACATTGCATGACCTTATGACCGTTTCATTCTAACCTTAGGTATGAACCCATTCTATCTTGTCATAGAACCTTCTTGTTGCTTTTAGAAGTGACATGATGTGAATGGTAGAGCTTGACCATACATGGGTACTCTAGTTAGCTCCTATTTTGCATTTGGTGCCCATGCTGACATTTTTCCTTTATGGTGTGGGAGTCCTTTGTATAGTATCGCCATGACTTTGCGCAAGAGCTTCATACTCCTCTTGATATTTTTGCTGGCCTTTTCCCAAGGACTCCCTTATGTCAAGTTGTAATTGCATTATCATGAGTTTTGCTTACCTTATTGAGCCTTATGTCGACTTCCCTGCCTTTGATTATCATCCATATAGTCCGAGCTTATCTCATGTCCAGCCAAGCATATCCATTTTATATATCTTTTGCAGCTTGATTCCCCATTTTTTATCAGGAGGGGAGTTTCCCCCGAGTGTCGTTATCCTACACATGTTTCCTTGCATTGAGCATAGGTATGTTCCACTGCTTGGAACTAGTTTGTTTTCCCCTTGACACTCGTTTCCTCCTAGATTTGTAACTATAAATCACTTTTATTCTTTTTCAAGATTTTTAAAATATCTAAAAAAGTCCAAAAAAACCAAAAAACCAAAAAGCCGGACAGGAAAAGATGTTATCTTTGGCAGCAGTCGAGTCATGTCTCCTTTGAACAGAGCACTATATATCACATCCATTGGTTGGGTTAATAGTTTGACTTTAGGAGTTGTACTCATTTCTCTGATTGTATCTCCACCGACTAGTTAAGCTTCCAGTCCCTATGGAGCCTTTGTCGATGCCTCCTGTGTCGCAGAGATGTCCCAGTTTTGTATATTGAGTCTATGCTACCTACATTCAGTCACCATTCACCTTTATGCTCTTGTTCAAAGGAATTCAAAGCCTAAGTCGGTCATTCCTCAATTTTCTTGACTTTGCATGTTGACCATTCCTGGTACTTGTACTGGTTTGAGAAAATTATGATCGAGTCCTTCCACATTATAAAGCTTTGTTGAGTACCTCATGTTGGATGATGGGGGATTCCTTAATGCCCTCCTTCCAGCAGATTCCATCCCATAGACTTCAATCATTTATTCTGGGATAGGAGTCTAGAGTCATTTGAGTTCCTTGAGACTTACAGTCATCAATGGTAGGTTCTCTCACCATCGACAGTTTTGGGAATACATCAATGTCCCCTGATCGATGTATTCTTTCAAGTGTTTGACCTCAACACGTTTATTCGCACTTGTTAGATTGCACTCTAGTACCTTGATTCCCATTTTCATTATCGGTGGGTGATCTCGCGTCTATTAACAGCATACATCAATGACCAGTAATCAGATGATGGACTACTATGTTCAACCTCAACACCTCTATTCACATAGTAGGACATGTACTTGTAGTGGGTTGTGTAGAATACTTTCCAGATTGGTGGCATTTCTGATATGCTACCTCCTTGATCATGCCAGTGTTCATGAGATTTCAGCTCTCGTGACTTGACTCCAGTGCATGTCCTATATCTTTAGCTTTCATGGAGATCTTGGTCCTTTGTATATCTTCATCATGGAGATTCTGATCTATCTATATTGTATGTGGCGATGACCACACATGTCATATATCATGCCTATTCACGGCCATTGTACTCTTATGTATCCGGGGCTGCTGTATGCATTTGCAGTCATATGTAGAGTTATTTGTACTATATTGTTGGATGGTTGGTTCTTCCACCTGGTTCTACATCACTCCACTTATGGGATGGACTTATAATGTATTTCAGCCATCGTATCACCCGGATGACCTCACACATTAGGGGGCATTTGTTACATTTGATTTTACCACACATGGTAGATCACACATTTATGGCCTTCCCTATCCCTCTACTCTACTCTTTGGACCCCATGGACCATTTTTGTACCTTTGATGTTTCCAAGATCATCCCTAAAAACACTCATTATTTGTTGTACGTGACTTTTAAACCCTTTCTTGTGTATACACATAGATATAACCCTTAAACCTGCATACATCGGGATGTCTACAAAAGGCCAAATATTTTTGGAGTTTTCCTTGATGTGGATCTGATTGACTTGTCTCCTGGCCTTCCATATGCCTTGAGATTGCTTGAATTTGACCTTCCATTACCCCAGTGAAGCACTATATAAGGAACCCTTTGGATACATTGAAGGGGGAGAATTGAAGAGCAAGAAAACTATAGTCCATTGTTGTTGTAGCTTGCTTATACTT
Organism: Pseudotsuga menziesii; assembly: GCA_001517045.1. NCBI lineage: Eukaryota > Viridiplantae > Streptophyta > Pinopsida > Pinales > Pinaceae > Pseudotsuga > Pseudotsuga menziesii. The sequence goes on along the minus strand of LPNX011020963.1, from coordinate 5,649 downwards.
GAGTCTGCATCCCTTTGTCCCTTGAAGCACTTGGTTTTCTTCCCAAGCTTTCCTTTGCTTGTGATCTTGTTATTGAGAGATCGAGGATTGAGGTGGTGGAGGCCCAGGTGGAGGACTCGGTTTCTTTGGTTCATAGACATGCCGACAGAGGTTGTCATTCATGTAATCTCTGATTTATATTAATAGAAATATCTTTTCCTGTCCAGTGATGTGCATTTAAATGAATATTGAATCCATGGATGCTTTTAATTGCTTATAAATTATTGATTATATATGCTAGAGTAGGTCTAACACCATTATATATCATGCTTGTCTTGTTTGTTGTTGTTGAGAGACCAAATTGTTAACACAAGCGGGATTGGAAAAGGCTCAACGGGGATCTACATCAACCATCCGGAATAAGGTATGTTTCGATATCCTCTAGTGTTAGGTGTTTTATTTCTCTTGCATATTGGGAAGGGATTGATTTCTGCGGTTTCTCTGTCTGTTGTGGTACACCCCAAGCCATAGGAATTTTTCTCCATAACAGGCTTGTTGGAAGGGCCTTGGATCTCCCATGTTGTCCAAATCCATGACTATGCTTATAAATTTTAATGTATGTTCCTTTAGACCACATGGAATTATTCCTTCCCTTCAAGTCCAGTTGTGGGGGAATACCATGTCAGTCGAGGTTGAGGTGGTTGATGCACCCCTTGACTATAATGTTTTACTGGGTTGGAACTAGATTTATGCCATGAAGGTGATGATGTCATCGATATTTTGTGTTGTGTGCTTTCCTTACGAAGATAGAATTGTGACAATTGAAAAATTAACATTTGATAGTTTTGGTTCCTCAGCATCACTGGGTCCCATTATACCGGTTATTGATAATTCTCAGTCAACAATTGAGAACATTGGTGTTGAAATGCATCCTTTGTTTATGATAAATTTTAATTTTTTGACACTGGTCCTAGCTATTGATTCTACGCTGGGTGGCATTTCATCACCTTTGAGTCTAGTCTCATTTCGTACCTCATATTTGAATGAACCCCTAGACTCTCCCTTCTCCGATTAATTTAAATGAATTTCATCCACCCACTAATGCATAAATTTTGTTGTCAACAACCTAGACTTCCTACCAAGCCATACTTGATATCACTACAAAACCTGATCCTTCCCCCTTGTGAATGGAAGAGAAGGATCTTCTTGCACCACCTGTTAGAATAATCAACCCACAGTTAGCTACCTTAGACACTAATTAATCCAGTTTTGTCTTATTTGCCTAGTTTCCAATATTCCACTCTATGCATGTTGTCTTCCACATGTCCTAGAAGTCAAAATTGCTAAAACTGAGTTATGGAGCACTTAGGAAACCTCCTGGAATCCATATTTAGCATATCTGCTTTATTCTAGATCCTCCCTAGTGCATATCTGTTTTTTCTGCTTTGTTGCCTCCTTTATTGAGATTTATGGCAAAAGGGAAAGTAAGACTAGGTGCAGTTGACTTATTTTTTTCCCTCATCATCCTCCATTATTTTCTCCTAATAAAAGCATGTATGAGTTGTCCTTCCATCACCTATTAGCTTTCCTACTTGACTTTTCCAATTTGTGAGCTCCTAGGTAGATTTGGAAATTGCTTTATGCACCTATGGAGGATTTGACTAGATTTAGTAAACCTGCTTTTGACTATTTCGAATGGCATCCTTATGCATTCAAATATCTCATGTAATTATATATTGTAGTAGCCTATGACTTTATAAGGTTGGCTATTGTACACTTATTCAATACAGATTAGTTTTATGCTCCAATTCCAGTCTCCTTTGTGTGTAAATTTGCATGTTTGATTAGCAATTTTGTGAGTGCAATTGTTCTATCACCTGTGTTCAATTTCCACAAGGTATTAGAGCCTTTTTAGATCGATTTCTCTCCTTCCATATTGCTATTGCAGGTTCAAAATCTTGACTAGGAGCTATTATGCTGACTGAAGGGACAATTTATGAGCTATGGATCAATCTCAGAAGATCATCTTGACTCCATTTAATTTCTTTGAATGGAAAGAAAAGATGGAGATACTGTTGAGAGAGAAATGTCTCTATAGGGTGACTATGGCAACTAAATTAGATCCCAATATAGCTGTAGAGAAAATTAAATGGCACAACAGGAGGGATGAGACCTATGGTCTCTTGTTTCTGAGCATATCTAGAGACCTCCTCTTCCATCTTGATGGATTGACATCACCTAATGAAGTATGGGAGAAGCTTGTAGAGATTTTTGGTAAGACAGATGAGATGAGAGGACATCAAATCGAGAATGAATTGATCTCTTTGAGTCCCAATAGCTTCAAATCCCTGCAACTCTACTTTTCCAAGTTTAAGTCCTTGTTTTACAGCTAAAATAGTGTGGAATTGAAAAGAAGGAGGAGCAACTAGTTTTGGCCATATTCTCAAAGCTTGGCCCTAAATATTCAATGTTTGTTTTGACCTTCCATGCCACCAAGTTGACAACTTGAGCCTGGAAGATGCCTAAGCTTGTAGAGGACATGGAATCCCTCACACAAGAACAAGATAAAATGGTGATGATGGGCACCATCAAACCTTCCAAAGACCAAGCTCTAGTTGCTGGAGATTTGAGGGAGGATTTAAAAGGTAAGAAGAAAGATAAGAAGCCACCTGAGTAGAAGAGAGACAAGAACAAGTCTCAAGAGGAGCCCCAAGGCTCAAAGAAGAACTTCCAGAAGAAAAAGAACAAAGGAGAAATGAGCAAGTGTGCATACTGTACTATGGGCTATCATCCTGAAATCTCTTGCATGAAGAAGTAGATTGACATGCTGACCCAACTCCTGGAGAAGAATAACATGTCCCTTCCTAATAGCTCAAAGAAGAGGGAAGGAGGATCGAATTCATAAGACAGAGAGAGAGTTCATGCATTGGTTGCTAGCACATCAAGCTCACCTGGCTTCATCATAGACTCTGGAGCTTCAAGACATATGGTTTCAACCAAGGAGGAATTCTCCTCTCTTGACATGTCGAAAGGTCCACCAATAGTGCTGGGAGATGACTCTCTCACTGACAGTTTGGCCAAAGGAAGGATTGATCTTGACCATGGTAAGTTCAGCAATGTATTGTATATTCCAGGTCTTGCCTCTAAATTCTTGTCAGTGTATCAGATGACCCACACAGGGTCTCCAAAGAAGGTCATATTCTCCCCTAATGATGTTGATATCATAGAGATCTCGAGTGGTAAATTCATTGCAAAAGGAGTTGCAAATCACACTTCGAAGGTATACATGTTTTCACATTTTCTACCCTACTCAAACCCCTCTGCTCTTCTGATTCATGCCAATGAGGCAAGAAATATTTGGCATGAAATATTTGGCCATATTAACTATAAGTATCTTTCTGATCTAAGTGAAAAAAAAATGATCATAGGGTTACCAAAGATTAAGTTTTCCAAGGGATTCTGTCAAGGTTGTATCTTAGGAAAACACCCAGAGCATAAATTTGAGAGTGCTAGTCATGAGAGAACCTCTGCACCCCTTGAGTTGATCCACAGTGATGTTGCTGGTCCATTTCCTCATATGTCAATGATTTAGGCCAAATATGCATTGACCTTCATAGATGACTTTTCCAGGTATTGTTGGGTTTACTTCCTGAAGCATAAGTCTGAAGTTTTTGGCCTCTTCAAAGTCTTTAAGTCTTTGGTTGAAAATCAGTCTAGGAGGAAACTCAAGATCCTAAGATCTGACAATGTTGGTGAGTATGTCAAGTTTTATTTCATTCAATATTGTGAATATGTAGGTATTCATATGCAGCATTCAATCCCTTACACGCCACAGCAAAATGGTGTTGCTGAGAGAAAGAACAGATCATTGAAAGAGATGGAAACCTGTATGATGGAGGCTAAGACTTTGCCACCAAAGTTTTGGGCCGAGGCTATAAACTGTGCATCCTATATCCAAAATAGGGTGCCTCATAAAAATCTTGATGGTATGACTCCTTTCGAATCATGGAGTGGGCACAAGCCAGATGTGACCCATTTCAGGATTTTTGGCTCAAGGGCTTGGGCTAGAATTCCAACAGAAAAGAGGAAGGCTTTGTAGCCCCAAATCCAAGAATGTATATTTGTTGGGTACTCTAAATATTCAAAAGGGTACAATATTATCAATTTGAGCACAAACAAATCATTCATTCAAAGGAGTGTTTAGTTCCAAGAAGAGCCTTTAGCAGCAGTTGAAGTTGGAGAGTCTTCTTCACCACCAGAACCATTGAATGTAAGTGAAGAGACAAATGAGTTTGATGATTCTGATATTTCTTATAATTATGATTTAATTACATATCCTGATATTCCTACAAGACTAAAATGGGCAACAAATACCATTCATGCAGCTGGGGAACTAGCTGGAAATCCTAGTGATCCTACGAGGACTAGATCTCAGTTTGAGAGTGCCATGTGTATGAAAGACCCTTTGTTTGCAGAGAAGTGATATCTGATGGTTGAATCAGACCCATAGACATATGAAAATGAAGCACATGATCCAATATGTAAAACAGCCATGAAAGAATAATTCATCTCACTCCAGAAGAACAACACTTGGGAATTTGTTGATCTTCCCCTAGGGAGGAAGCTAGTTCAATGTAAGTGGGTTTTGAAAACTAAGTTTTCTTCTGATGGTTCACCTTTGAAATATAAGGCAAGATTGGTAGCCAAGGGATACTCACAAGTACATGGTATTGACTACAATGAGACCTTTGCACCAGTGGCAAGGATTGACTCCATTAGGCTATCCTTAGCCATTGCAGCTTCGAAGCAGTGGGAGGTACATCACATGGATGTGAAGTGTGCTTTCCTAAATGGAGATATTACTGAAGATATTTACATGCAGCATCCTCAAGGTTTTGTTACTAATCCATATTTTGTGTGCAGGTTAAAGAAATCATTGTATGGGCTTAAGCAAGCCCCCAAGGCTTGGTATGCCAAGATTGATGATTTTCTGTTGTCATTGAGTTTTGTTCGATGCAAGTCTGATCCTAATGTTTATTTGAAGCTGATTCATGGTTCTTTGATGATTATATTCTTTTATGTGGATGACCTTCTGATTACAGGAAGTTCAAAGAATGAGATTGCCTCCTTGAAAGATGCAATGAACCATGCATTTTCTATGACTGATTTGGGGTTGTTGAGCCAATTCTTGGGTCTCGAAATTGCTCAATCCCAACATGGAATAAAAGTACATCATTCCAAGTATGCTTTGGATTTTCTGAACAAGTTCAACATGAAATATTGCAATCCAAGCAAGACTCCTTTCCTTTCAGGAGTTAAGCTTGAAGAAGTAGGTTCTTCTCCTATGGTGAATAATACACTGTATAGGAAATTGATTGGGTGTTTTCTATACCTTACACACACTCGACCTGATATTTCTTATGCAGTAAGTGTGGCTTCAAGATACATGGATCAGCCTCATGAGATCCATTGGAGAGCATCCAAAAGGATCCTTAACTTTGTTCAAGGAACAAGAACTCATGGGATCTTCTACAAAACTAAATATGATCTTGATTTGATTGGGTTTACTAACTGTTAGTTTTTCCACATTTAAGCTAGTATTATAACAAGATCTTTTCACTGAGAGAATAACAAGTACAGCAATCACATAAGCACATCACAAGAGACAAG